>JBAMMX010000004.1:17224314-17589314 GCA_037126225.1 Dillenia turbinata | reverse complement strand
TTTTGGGGGTGGGACACCCCCAAATAAATTTTTTGGGGGGGGGGTTTTTTTTGAAAATGATCCTTTTAGATCTCAAGGAAAAGATAAAAATATTCTTAATCCTGAAGTACCATACCTTAATGCAATTGGTGCATTTATGTATCTTGTTAATTGTACAAAATTTGATATATTATTTGTTGTGATTGTATTAGTAAGATTTAGTTTTTTTCCAGCACGTCGATATTAGAATAGGATCAAACATATTCTTCGATACCTACAAGAAATGATTGATTTTGAATTGTTCTATTCTAGTAATTCTAAACCAAAGTTAATTGGATATGCAGATACTAGATTCCACATAAAGTACGATCTCAAACTAGATCTTTATTAACATATGGAGGTACTGCTATGTCATGGCGATTTACAAATCAATCTATAGTCATCATCTCATCAAATCATACAGAGATTATAACAATTTATGAAGCAAGTCAAGAATTTATTTGGTTAAGATCGATGACTTAATACATATTAAAAAATAGTGCACTATCTTCCTATGAAAATATTCCTACAATATTATTCAAAGATAATGTTGTCTAAATTATTCAATTAAAGAGAAGATACATCAAGAGAGATCGAAGTAAACATATTTCACCAAAACTTTTCTTTATAAATGATCTTCAAAAGAATAGTGTAATTGATATGCAATAAATCTGATTAAATCAAAATTTAGTAGATCTATTTACCAAAATACTACTAATAGCAACATTTGAAAGATGGATAAGAAAAATAGGAATGTATCGACTTAAAAATCTTATAGGATGTTTCCAACAGGGAGAGTAAATACACATTGAATAACGTACTCTTTTTTATTCACAGCGATTTATTTTCCACTAGGTTTTTTTCTAATAAGGTTTTAACAATATCTATTTTCTGTGTAATGAACATCCAAAAAGAAGTGTTATGAATGTTAAAGAATCTAATGGATGTTTATTATGGGACATATATCCAAAACACATTTCATCACATGCTGACACGTGTTCATACACATGTTTCCTCTATATCATGCAAGACAACTTATAAAACACATATCATATACAGTTCAACCTATTGCTGACTTATCCAAAACTCCTGTCACGTGTCAACACATCACAATCCCAAGTATTGACTCACTCGTTGTCACATTTCAAAACATCGCAATTCCAAGAGCTAATTCACCCAAAACTTCTATCAAGTGTCAACATATCGCAACCGTAGGTGCTGACTCACCATAAGCTCGTGCCACGTGTTAGTACGTCATAGCTCTGGGGGTTGACTCATCTCCCCATTTAATATCTATAAATAGCATCTCTTAAATCTCATTTGTATATCATTCTCTGAAAAATGAAATAAATTTTTTTTTCTCAATCTCTTTATGATGTTCAAGTTTTTTCATTAAATTAGATCATTTTGTGTTATTTTTTTTTACAGTATTTCATAATAAGATTTTATCTTTTAAATTTTATTATTTATCTAATTACTCTTAATTTTTTTCCCATTGGAGTTATTACAATAAAGTAGTAATTAAAAAGTAAAGTTATTTAGACTTACTAACTCTTAGAGAATTCAAATATCACACTATTTTTTTTCTTTTTTTTTATTTAGAAATCCATAATTTTAATTAAAAATAAACTTCACATGTTTTTTTTAATTCCAAACAAGAAAATTTAGATTTAGTTAGGCCAGACTAAGTGAACAAGTTTATATTACAGAATCTATCATATAGAAAATATAAAAATTTTAATTTTGTATATTTATTGAATATTTCAATTTAAATAACCATTTAAATAATTCAAAATTAGTTGATTATGTACTTTAAGCATACTCAACAATCAAAATATTCACTTTAAACTGATACTAATAGTTCTTATATACTAATATATCGCACACACTAATTATAATAAAAATAAGTAAAATTAAAACATAGGTAAATGAGCATTTACAAGAAAATATTATTTAATTTATAAAAAAAAAAAAGGAAAGGTTCATTTTTTTCCACTTGCTCATTTGATTTTATTCTTTTCCTTTTGTGTAAGTTTGAAAACTTTACTAATCAAAGTAATCTATTTGAGTTCTTTTGCACCTATTTAAGTAATTGTTGATCTTTTTATACAAAGTCTTTTGAATTAAATACGCTATCATTAATAATGTTTTAATTTAAAAAAAAAAGCCTAATTTTGATCAAAATAAATCTAAAAAACAATTGTTAGGCAAAAATGTTGTTCATGTTGATCTTGAAATATTTTCCAAACATGTTTTATATAATACAAATTTCTAATATCATAGTTTTGTAACTTCTTTTGATGGAATTCAATATTTTAAGGTTTAAGATTTTAATTAATTTTATAAGAATTTTGAGAGTCCCAAGCTCTTTAGAGTCAAAGGTTATTATAACCAATAGAGTTGGAGACATTAAAAATTTTAAGAAAATTGTAAATGCATGAATTTTTATAGTTCAAGACTGATTTATTTCAGTGAAATAAAAAATTCTAAATGTTGCAAGTCAAATTAACTTCTAAGGGATATCTAGAATCCAAAAGTTGCTGAAGTCAAAGATTTTAAAAAGTGGTAGAGTTGGTGTTGGTTATTTTTGTGCCCACGTGGCATTTTTGAATTATGGGGTTAGTGGGATAACACCCACTAACCCACTAACCACCCTATGAAAATAACTCCCATTCTCTCTCTAATAGATTCGAGACTTTTGTTTTGAGTGAAAAAAGTGATCTTCCTGTGTGGATGAAGAATGGCCGACGGCTATGAGAGCCACCTAGAGAGAGCAATAAATATTCTCTAGAGAGAGAATAAGAAATGAGGGCTCGAGAAAAATTCCGCGTAGGGAATTTTTTCCCGTCACAATGATCACCGGATTGAGGGTTGTGGCGTTGTGATATTGCGTTGGTGATTCGATTAATATCGTGATCACTATTCCGACTATGAGATTTGTTCGAGAGACGTACAATTGGATCGATTTTGGAGACTTTATATTTGAGGTAACCCTATACCCGATCTATTTTATTTTTTTAAAAATTATTGTGAATGCTTTCGCTGCATGTGAATCGACTCGATTAATTCCAACATTGGTATCAGAGGTTGTTGGATTAATTAAAATAATTTTCAGATTTATTTTTTGGGTATAAAAATATTGGGTTTAAAATTTAGGGTTCGGATCACGGATGAGTTTTGTGAATTCGAGAACACCATTGCATTACCCACGATCCATAGAACACGAAAATAATTTTTTCGTAATTTTCTGAACATGTTTAGGTGAAGAAAATTCCGGTTGAAAGTTTCGGCCATGAATAGTGATCGACCCATTCAACCCCAGATTTGTCGAGTTTTATGGCAAATCAATGCATGAAAAGTATAGATCTGTGTTCCTTGTTTCATGCTCTTTGATTTGGTATATATATTGCATATGATTGTGGCCGAAAAATGAGGTTTCAAAATTGGCCGCGGATGGCCGAAATTTTGGATCTGAAATATACCGAGTTTAGGGCGTGATTATTCTAAAAATCGAGTCAAGGATACTTAGAATAATTTGAATTAAAGATTCCATAAAAAATCCAATGAAAACGGAGCCAGAAATGGGCATTTCCGGTAACCGGGTCAAAAATACCTGTTTATAGAGAAATTCGGGCGAAGAAGACGAATCCGAGTGGTAGGCGCGTGCATGACACGGGCGAGGAGGCGCGTCCGCGCAGTGGCGTCAGGCGAGTGAGGTTCACGCACGAGAGAAGCTTGTGAACTTGCCTTGGGGCGTCCGGGTTTGTTACGACCCGGACACGCATCAACTGACCCGCATCTGACCCACTACCGGATCCGGATAGGGTTTCGGGTTCCGACCGGTGCCCGGGTCCGGAACAGACCCGCGCATGCGGGTTGCGCGTGTGCAGGCTCGTGACCCGTGTGCCTGTGCGTCTGGCACGCGCCAGAGTCTGTCCCCAGAGCGTACAGGAGCGCGGGGATGCACCGCCAGCGCATGGCGTCGCGTGGGACCTCCGGCGGCGCGTAAAGTCGTCTGGAATTGAAATTTTTTCAATTTTTGAGGGTTTCACATCCATAAAAGTGACTTTTTGTGGGTTTTTGTGTATCGAATCCTAGTCCAAATGGTGAGATGCTATCCCGGATTATGGTGTATGGTGTCTGTTGATTCATACGCTCGTCTTGGGGTATGTATTCGAATTATTTGGGTTTTGTTGATTCTTAGGGTGCACAAAATATGAGAATAAGCATCACAAGTTACGACTATCTCAATGACAGCTTCTAAAATTGTCGTATTAGATCTTTGCAAGGGGGATAAAATTGAATGGTGATAAATACGAGATTTTTCACCGGTAGATTCAATTTATCCTTGAGGAGCAAGATCTAATTAAAATTCTGAGGCATGAGATGGTGGACTCCGGGGAGGGTTCCACACCATAGAGAGACAGGATTAGGAGACATTACGTGCATGAAAGAGGAATGATAGCCGAATTAGGACAATCCTCCTGAGTAGCATGTACGATGATGTGATCCCAGTCTATAAGTAATATCCTACGAGTTTATCGGTTTGGCTTACCCTATAAAGAGTATTGTAGTGCTCTTATAGATCCTGAGATGAGGATACTGACTTATAAGTGTAATAACTTATAACAAAAGGGTTGATCATATGATGATGCAACATTTGATAAAAATGTCGAGTATGATCGCCGAGTTGGGGAATGTGACCATGCCAATTTCGGATATATTTTCTTGTGTTGGATGCGATCCAGTTCTTCACCCGATTCATGAGAAATCATGAAAGTTTATTTTACATACAATGAAAGTATTCGTACTTTCACTAATGTGAATAGGCACAATGAGCTCGAGTAGGAGCGTCTAGAGGCGAGTAGGCCATACTCGGGTTATGCTTATGCGGTGGAGTCGAGTAAGGACTCCTGTGGGACTCGAGATTCAGGTAAGAAGAAAACATCCGAGAAAACCGATAATAAAAATACGCAGCGAGAATGAGTTAGATATGACCAAGGTGTAGTGCTACATCTGTAGTAGACTTGGTTATTTCGCTCGTGAGTGCGACAATTGGAAATTATCTCTTCTTTCTTTACGTGGTTTGAGATGCTCATTGTTCTCTCTTTCGTGGGTTATGAACATGGGAGCAACCGACCACGTAGCTCGAGATAGGAGCACGCTTATATAGTTCTGCTTAGTGAGTCCTTAAGTAGGAGGATTTACGTAGAGAAATGTAGCGTTTATCGACATCAAAGGGAGTAGCACTTGCAAGTTGGAGTTACAAAGTTGCTAGACTCTATATGCTCTTTAAGCTCCGAATGTTCGACGGAACTTGATTTTACCATAGGATATGCTCTGTTAATTTGGAAATTTTGGTCCGTGAGGGACTGAATGCACTGGAAGTGATTCCTTTTAATGGTATTTCTTGATATCCTCCTAGTGTGAAAGAGGATGAACCGGTTAGCAGTGAGCGATTTTGTAGAACCCGCTAACCAGTCTTGCCTAGACGGCAAACTTACAAGAAAACCATTCGATAATGCAATAAGGGTTGGGACTCCATTGCAGTCGGTTCACTCCAACATCTATGGCCTTATGAACGTGAGAACCTAAAATGGTGTTGGGTACTCTATTACGTTCATAGATAATTACACGTGTTTCGGTTACATCTATCCAATCTCGCGTAAGTCTGAGGCATTGAGGTGCCTCAGGAGGTTACTAGCGGGGTTGAGAATCAGTTAAACTTGAGAGTAGAGACTCTCAGAACCGAACGAGAGCGTGAGTATTTATTTGAAGAGCTTTGTTTCAAGAAGGGCATTACAAGAAACTGACTATTCCTTGCTACTTAGTGGAGTAGAGTAGCTACGAGAGATGAATAGGACTTTGTTTGAGACGGTCAGGCCGATGATGGCGCAAGCCAATTTACTCGTTTCCCAATGGAGAGATGCGTTATTGGCTACAGCCTACGTCCTCAATCGTGTTCTATTGAAGTCCGTAGCCAGTACTCCATATGAGCTTTGGACAGGGAGGTAGCTTGACCTTAGCCATTTGAGATTATGGGGTTGTGTCGTGTATGTTCACTATTTTTTGCATTTACACAACGAATTAGGCCTGCGAGAAAAGAGATGTATCTTTATGAGATATTCAGAACACTCCAGGGGGTTGTGTTCTAATGAGCATACAGATGACATTCTCACTGAGATTGAGTCTCATGATGCCAAGTTTCTTGAAAATGATTTTCCTATTAGAGGTGAAATCAATTGGGACTTTACCTTCTATCAGATGGATGAGTGTAGTAGTTGGCTGATCCTAGTGGCAGGACCTAAGAATCCATTACAGATCTTGGTTCTAGTGGAAGTAATCCTTTTAGAAGTAAAAAGGTTTCACCTCCTCTTAAGAGTAGTCGAGGATGCGAACCTAATCGTCGCTTCCCGATTGAGAGAGAGGCTCTCATTGTAACTCTTAAGGATTACGAGAAACCTTTAACGGTCCTAGAGAATCTTGAGGATTCTATGGAGGACATTGATTAAAGGCCATAGGTAGAAGGAGTTGATGAGAATCAACAAGATCTGGGATCTAGTTGATTTGCCTAAGGGTAGTAGGGCCGTTAGGAACATGTGGGTTCTCAACATCAAGAAAAAGGCCGACAGATCGGTGTAGAGGTATAAGGCCTGTCTGATAATCAGGGGTTACTCAGACTGAGGGCGAAATTATCTCGATCCGTTTACTTTTAGCGATTGTCGTGGATATGATATGGATCTGGAGTGAGACCATATGAACGTTGAGACTGTTCTCCTGAGTGAGAGTTTTAGATGATGAGATCTACAAGGAACAGTCATCTGGTTTTATTCTTGTAGATCAAGATGATAAGGTCAGTTGACTTTGGAAGTTGACATGTGACCTTGATCATCAATCCAGACAGTAGCGCTGGACATTTCACGAGTAAGTGATATCTCACGGTTTCGTGATAATCGAGGAGGATCATCATGTATTCCTTATACGTTCTTGTGATCATGTCCTTATGTGAATGACACTCTGTTGACTGGGAACAACAGAGAGTATCTAATGACCATGATGACGTGGACATTGTCGAGTCTTGATGTGAAGAACATGGGTGAGACTCAATTCTTCCTCGAAGTTAAGATCCAGAGGGATTGTCTGAGACAGGTGTTGACTCTTTCACAGGAGTCTAACATCATGGGAGTTCTCGAGCGCTTCGAGAAGATCGACTATGACCCTAAAGATACTATTATCGCTAAAAGGTTAAAGCCAAATTCTTGATATATACCCTAAGACTCAGAAAAGGGCAAGGGAGATGAGTAGAATCCCTTATTCCAGTGCACTGAGTAGTATGATGTATGTAGTGTTACGTATACGACCAGATGCTCGCTTTGCAGTCAGTATGGTGATTAGGTATCAATCGAATCCTAGAAGGGAACACTTGAGAGCAATGAAAGGATTCTGAGATATCTCGAGAGAATTGCGGACCTCTCCACGGAGGAGGTGATTTGTATCTTGTTGGGTATTCAGATACCAACTGGGTTAGTGATCTGAATGTATGCAAATCGATATCAGGTTTTGCTGTCTTGGAATAGCAAGAAGCAAACCTGTATATCTCTATCTATGATAGAGACTGAGCTTATGAAATGCTCAGCGGCAGTTCAGGAGAGTGTTTGGTTCTGGAGATTTCCGGATCACTTAGGGGTTGTGGCAAACAGTGGGAGGCGAGTGATGATTTATTGAGAAAATTAGGCCGCCCTTGACCACACTTGAGACCTTAAGTATCAATAAGTCCAAACACATTGATACCTAATACCATGTTATGAGAGACATCACCGAGAAGGGTGAAGTGACAAATTAAGTACATTACTATACAGCGTGTTGACTGATCCCTTCAATAAACTCATTGTGAGAGATTCCTGTATCAGATATAGGAATCATTGGGTTTTGCATGAATATTGACATTTCTCGCTTTGTACTGATGTTTATTGTGTTATATATATGACATGTGTGCATGATTAAGTCACTTATTTATTGCACTATTTTATTGTCATATATTTTGTGATTTGTTGTGATAAATGATATGTCAGGCAGGCGTGGTCGACTCTCTCACACGAGTGACCACCTCCAGCTCTGAGTAAGCGGAGAAGAGATGGTTTCTAGTTATAAGAGGCTTTGAGAGTGGCCATACTAGAACATAAGTCGCCCTGATATGTGTTCAGGATAAGGTCATATGCGATATGATCGGCATAGACGTACCCACATCCATGTTGTCTGTAAGTAGCCAGGTTTGAGATCTCAGATATCACCTGCGATTAGTGATATTATCTCTAAGATACTCTCTCTGAGACCTCTAGGTAAAGTTTTATATGTAGACTGAGTCCCATACCTGTACAGTGTTAGAAAAATCTGACATATGCCCTTCGAGAGATGGGGGATTAACACTGTGGCATGCGTTTCATACCGCGTGTAATATGTAGACCAAGGATAGTGGGAGTATTATTTGAGACATTGATATGATTTTAATCCCCGTTCCCACTATGTGAGACCCGAGATCATTAGGTGGGATCTCTTGTACCCTTATCACTTTCAGCTGTTTCTAGAAATCTTGGCTTAATGTTGCTATTTTAGTCTGTTTACCGATGGCCCGAAAGATAAATTGAGATCTGAGGGACAGGTCTAGGAAAGCAGTTGAATTAAGGCTGATAGATTCGAGTTTGGGAAAAGGAAGACCAATTGACATTACGTCATTATGTTGTATTACCCGGCATGCCTATTATGCCTATCCATGTTGGGATGTAAGCAGAATAGTGGATACACAGTCGAGCGTTTATTGGAGATTACTTTCGATGAAAAAAGTAGCTTGATGGATGTAATTAGTCTTGAATCTGGGGTGCAGCGAATTATTTTGATACTAACGATGGCTTCTTGATCATACTAACAGGTGCATCGAGAAGTCTTTGCTTGCAGGTGTATTCGCAGGTCGCACGACGTTCAATCCTGTATGAAAGTCCTGCAGGGTGATATAAAAGGTCGCATGAGTTGTGTTCTTGTGACGGACGTAAAATGCCCTCGTGTGCAAGTGAGAGATGTTGGTTATTTTTGTGCCCACGTGGCATTTTTGAATTATGGGGTTAGTGGGATAACACCCACTAACCCACTAACCACCCTATGAAAATAACTCCCATTCTCTCTCTAATAGATTTGATACTTTTGTTTTGAGTGAAAAAAGTGATCTTCCTGTGTGGATGAAGAATGGCCGACAGCTATGAGAGCCACCTAGAGAGAGAAATAAATATTCTCTAGAGAGAGAATAAGAAATGAGGGCTCGAGAAAAATTTCGCGTAGGGAATTTTTTCCCATCACAAAGATCGCCGGATTGAACGTTGCGGCGTTGTGATATTGCAATAGTGATTCGATTAATATCGTAATCACCATCCCGACCACGAGATCTGTTGAAGAGATATGCGATTGGATCGATTTTGGAGACTCTACACTTGAGGTAACCATATACCCGATCTATTTTATTTTTTCAAAAATTATTGTGAATGCTTCCGCTGCATGTAAATCAACTCGATTAATTCCAACAGTTGGAGATCCTAAAGTCTATGGAATCAAATTTTGAATTTTATCAAAACTCAAGATTTTAAAATTTATTTTAATAGAAATAGAGATTCCAAAATTTGCCACTCCAATTGGTTCGTAATGGAATTTAAGAATCCAAAATTTTTAGAGTGAGAGATTATAAAAACTTGGTTGAGTTTGAGACTTCAAAGTTTATTAGAATTAGAGATTTTGAAGTTTCTTAAAGTTAAAGAAAATTTAAAATTCATTCTAATGGAATAAGAGATTCATTCCAAGGCCTATGACTCTAATTAATTTGTATTGGGTTTTGAGAATTCAAAATTATTAAAGACTTCTAAAAGTTGGTTAAGTGAAATTAGAGGTTCCAAATTTGGCAGATCTAATTTATTTGTGACGAGTATTGAGAATCCAAAGTTATTAGAGTTGAAATGATATTCTTGATTTGTGTTTAGATGGTTATAGTTCATAGTTAACTAGAGTTACTAATTTTTAATAGTTTCGGCATCCTAATATAGCTCTATGTCATGACTAACCTATACCCCAATTTATCAACAAGATCATTACAATTATCATAAAAATATCATATGCCCGATCTTTGTTTAATTAAATAATGATGTTATGTTTGATTATAATATTTTTGTTTATAATATAGTTTTATTAAAAAAAAAAAAAACTAGGAATGATGAGAATAGAAGACAAGAATATCACCAATTGTTATAGAAGATGACGATAATAAGTTTATTTTTATCATAATAACCTATCGGAAGTTCCACAATAAAAACAAAGGAACTCATGCATTAGTAAAAAGTGACAAGATGCAAACATTTGGCCAAAAGAGCAAAATGAAGATATAATATAAGGATTTTAAAAACTCATTTTACCATGTTTAAATCACAGTATAAATTTTACCCCTTGAGCAATGTAGTAATGCCAGTGTCTTATGTAAATAACGGTTACTACTCCAAAGTGAGTAAAAACCACCAAGGCAAAAACAACAAAAGAATTGATTAATGCAAACTATATTTGTTTTATTTCTAAGTTGATTTCTCAATGTATATAACTTTATTTTCAAATCTTTGTTGTGATCTAATGTTTTTTTTAAAGTTTGTCCGATTTTGATTTTGAACATTGTGTCAATAAATTTCATGACAACTTGACGCCCATTATGTGAAATTTTGATGAAACTGTTCAAAATATTCATATTTGGAAGGACCTTAACCAATTAAAATAAAATAAAAACTCACTTACCTAGGAGTTAGGGCAACCAAAAAGAAAATCGAGAGTTAAAACCCAAGAAAAAAAAAATTCTCATAGTTGGAATAACCAAAAAATCTTCTATCATAAGTTGTAATTTTCTTTTATCATTTTTACTATAGCCTCTTTATTGCACAAAATACTTCCTTTAATGACCGTTAGATTCTATTGAAGCAAACCCCAATCAACTAATATTTCGTGAGACTGAGAAATTGACAAGATGAGAATTTAGATTGTTAGACCATGATAGATGGGATGTTGGCTTTCATGAATTTGAGAATTAAAGAGAGAGAAATGGAGGGAGAGAGGGTGCTGATAACACACCTTTGCAAGGGAAAGGGGATTTTTGGTATATATGGAAGTTCGAATTAAAGACCTTTACAAAGGAGAGAGAAGATGGTAGGAGTTGAACTATTGTTAAGAAAATTATTATCAAATCCTAGTATTTTGATGATAACAAAACCTTATATGTATTACTAATCAATTTATCTAGTGTGTAAGTCTTTAAAATATTTATTTTTCAAATAACACATGTTTCTATGAATAAAAGTTAAAGTTCTAGAGAAATTCTTGTGAAAACCTAAAAAAGAGCCAGATAGAAAAAGTTGTCATAGAAATTGGATAGAAGCAGTTGAAATTCAGAATTTCAAAATAGTCGTGTACTGCTATAGTTTTAATTTATTTTCATGACCAAACTCAACAAAATAAGTATAGTTTGAGAGTTACATTTAACTCAACAAAATAAGTATAGTTTTAATTTATTTTCATGACCTAACTCAACAAAATAAGTGTAGACTGAGAGTTACATTTAATCCTCGACTTGTCTGAATGGATTAATCAAATTCAAATCACTTGGAGGTTTCAGAATCAACATGTTACCGGAGATAAAAAATAGTTCAAATTTTGAAGCATATTTTTAAAATCTACATGCTGATTTTCAGGAGGTATTTAATTAAGTAAATCTTCTCCATTGGTTGAGATTTTTGAAAATTGGATTTTCCATACTTTAAGTGGATTGCTAGTGTTTAAATTTGAAAAGTTACAGCAGTTAAAATGAGATTTCAATAGCAGATCTAAAAGCTAAAAAATAGGACTTGAAGATGCTTTAGTTATGCAACAAGTTAGTTCGAAGAGGTTCTAAAGGCTTTAAATGACCATGAAGGAAACAAGCTTTAGACATAATTCGAAGTGAGTTTGAAAGAGCTATATTCAGACTATATTCAAAAAATTTTACAAAGTTTATTTGTGTATTGGTTTGAGAGAAAACTAATCTCAAAATCACCCAAATGATTACTTCTTTCTAACTAGCTGATCTATTTTTCTATTATTTTTTATGTTTTTAAGTACTGTAACTTATTGATTAGTTATTGTATAGTCTCACAAGTTGGGGAAGAGTGTGAAGTACACTTGATTGATAAGATAAGTCAGTGGGTGAGAGTTAGAATTGAATATTGTTAGAGTAAGTCATCTTCAAGATTGGAGATACAAATTATCAATAAGTGGTTGTACTCAAGTTTGTAACTCTTATGGAATAGTGAAAACTAGCTATCACTAGATCTCGATTTGCTAAGTTAGAAGAGTGAACGTAGACACAAGGTCGAATCACTATAAATTGAGTTTGATCTCTCTATTCTGACTTTTTAATTTTTGCATGTGCATTTGAAGACATCATATAGTTTGGTTTTAAATTTAATTGAGATTTTAGTGAAGTAAAATTTAGGATTTAAAGTCAACCAATTTAATCCCCCCTTTTTGGTTACAAGGAATCAACAAGTGGTATCAAAATTAGTGCTTAATTCAACAAAAGTGCTGACTTTTGAGTAAAAAATCAAATGACTTCATAGTATACTTTTGGTCAATACGCAAACAGGGTTTCTTATTTTGATAGAATTAATTTCTCGCATTGGAGGTATAGAATAGAGACCTTTATACAAGTCACAGATTATGAAACTTGGGAAGTGATTTCTTAAGAAAAATTAGATGTAAAAATCCCTATATCGACTAAAGAAAATAAGAGAAAAATGTCAATCAATTGACGAGCAAAATATTTGTTATTATGTATAATATCTCCAACTGAATTTAACTTAGTTTCTTTTTGTTTAACAGCCAAAGAAATTTAGGACAATTTATACATCGCTCACAAATGCACAAAAACTGTTAAAGACACTAGAATTAATTTCTTATGCAGGAATATGAATTATTTAATATTCAGCAAGGAGAATAAGTAAAAAAAATTGTTTAATCAATTCATTTCATTCACAAATGAATTGGAGTCTCTTGAAAAAGGTTTTTCAAATACTGATTTGGTTAGAAAATTTCTGAGAATACTCCCCAGAGCCTAGGATGCCAAAAAGACAGCAATTGATTAAGTTCAAGAGTTGTCAAAACTGTCCTTGAATGAACTAAGAGGAAAATTGATGACATATGAAGTAGAAGTTCATGAAGCAAAAGTTCACCATTCTGCATAATTTAAAGGAAAGAAGAAGTTCATTACATTCATTGCAGAGGAAGAACTCTTAGAAGATGATTACAATGATAATAAAATTAATCTATTAGCAAAAAAACTATTTTGAGTTCTGAGAAGGAAAGGTAAAATGTCTTTGAAATTATAAAGAACTAATGTATTTCAAAAATCTAAAAATATTATAGCAAAGTCTAGCAAAAACAAGAAACAAAAGGAAGAAGTGAAGTGTTATGAATGTAAAAGATCTGGACATATAAAATATGAATTTCTAGTCCTTGCAAAGAAAATGTAGAAATTTCAAGAGAAATCTAAATCAATGATGACTACCTGGAGTGATTTAAATAAAATCAAGTTTAGATTTAGACTCATAAGATTTAGAAAGCTATGATAAAATTAATCTCTATTTAATGATAGATTTTCAAGTGAAATTTGACCCTGAATGTTGCGAGGATTTTAATTTTGATGCCAACAATATACTAAAACCGATTTTTGAATTTAGATGCAAAATATAGGATGTAGAAAATGAAAAAAAAAAAAAAAACTTCTAAAACAAGCAAACAATGTTTTGAACTCTGAGATTGATAGTTTAAAATCTGAAAATGATGGTTTAAAATCTAAAAATGATTATATGAAATATATAAATTTTGCTGCATATTTTGAACCGACAACATTAAGATCTGAAAATAAAACTCTAAAGAGTAAAAATTTTGCTATAAATTATGAAAGAGTCTTAAGGTTTGAAAATGAATATGTAAAATTGAAAAATTCTGTTATGAAAAATGAAGTATGTCTGCTGAAAACTAAGGTATAAGATCTATCTATATCCATTAAAAACATATTTCAAAAATTCAATAAAAGTGATGAAAAATTAATTAGATTTCTTGCAATTCAAAAACATGGTTTTTCTAAAAAAATGGTTTAAGGTATAAATCTGAAAATAGGTCTGGTTTATAAGCAAATAAAATAGTGTTTGTAAGTACAGCAGAAAATAAAGAAAGAAAATTTCAAATTGCAAAAATTAAGTATAGAAATAGTGGTCATAGAAATACAGCTTTTAGGGATAAAAAAAGACATATACCTAATTATTTTTACAAAAATTTCAGAAACTCTTCTAAATATCGAAAATCTAATTTTTCATATGTAAAATATAGATATCTAAAAAATTTTTAGAAAGTAAAAAAAAAAATTCATGCTATTATTGTCATAAAATTATGCATATTGTCAAATTTTGTTACTTAAACAAATTTAGTATTAATTAAGGAAAATTTAATTCTAGCACCAACTTGTTTTCTAGAGGAACCAAGATTGTTTGAGTTCCTAAGAATAGATGATATTCTAGTTTATTGTACAAGAACATGGATAAAAATCAAAGGAAAATAAGATATAGATAGTGGTGTAGCAAAATATCTAATATGAAAGTTTTAAAGGTAGAAAATCTATTATTTTATATCTTCATATATTTTGTTACGCATGTTACATTTTGAAAAATAATTTAAATGCTCTAGATAAATTTGATAAAAAAATTATTATAGAATGAATTTTTATAAACTATGTATTAAATAGTAAAACATTTATTTATTTTTTAATAAAAGAAACTAGAATTTTTTAAGAAACCATTAATTATAAAATGAAGAAGATAATAAAAATAAAAATACAAGAACTTCCATGTGAAAATGATAAAAATAAAGAAATTAATGTAGAAAATAAGAATGAGTCTAAGGAAGAGATCATTAGAAGTTGAAAATTTTTATCTAGTCGCTTTCAAGATGATATTGTTAGTTATATAGATGAAGGTATAAGAATTATATAAAGTTATAAAAATATAGGAACTAATTTGTATTATTGTCTAGCATAGAGCCAAAAAAACATAAAGGAATATGCGTCAATAGAAAATTGTTGTACTTAAATTTTATGACTAAAATAACAACTAAAAAATTATGGGTTGGATTATAAAAATATTTTGATAAAATATGATAATATAAAAAATCAATTTCAAGGTCTAAACACATAGAAGTTAGATATAAAAGATCTAAGTGATCATGTCTTAAGTGGAGATATTTTTTTAAAGTGTGTTAATATGAAAAATCAATTGAGAAATATTTTTACAAAATTCTTAGATAAAGAAAGGTTTGAATTCATTAAAAATGAGATTAGAGTTTGTTTCCTTTTTAAAGAAAGAAAATTAAGAGATGAAGGTTCTATAAAAGCAAGGGTAGAAGTATAATAGTGGTTTTATAAAAAAGTATTAAAATAAAAAAATGAGAGTCTTCTAGGAAAAGAAAGAAGAAAATTAGAATACCAATGTCTCATTCTAGAGAAGAACCAAAATGGGTTGATAGTACTAAAGGAAGAATTGATGTTTTGGAAGAAAAATGGATCAATGTACGGGTCTTCTCCAACTTCTGTAGAAAGATATAGCTATAGTAATTCAGAGAAGACTTCCAGATGTTTAAGTCTTATGATGGGTGCTGAATGTGTTGACTAGATTTGTCATACTTAGCTATTTTCATGCTATGTTATGTTATGTTTTTTTTTTTTTTTTGGTTTTATTGACTCTTTATCAATGATTTTTTTTTGAATGCGTGGCATTTGGATTTGGTATCTTTTTATTTTGATAAAACAAAAAGGGGGATATAGAGAAAATAAAAAAAAATTATAAAAAAAATTTGCATATTACGGGTGAGAACAAAATGTTCATTAATTAAGGGGAGCGTGATTTTCAGATCATTTATAAGCAAATTATTTTCAATTTTTTATGGTTTTGTTATCATCAAAAAGTGGGAGATTATTAAGAAAATTATTGTTGAACCCTAATATTTTGATAATAACAAAACCTTATACGTGTTATTAATCAATTTATCTAGTTTGCATGTTTTTAAAATATTTATTTTTAAAGTAACATATGTTTTTACGAATAAAAGTTAAAATTCTATAGAAATTCTTGTCAAAACCTAAAAAGGATCTAGAATGAAGAAGTTGCCATAAAAACTCGGTGGAAACAGTTGGAATTCAAAATTTCATAATAGCCGTGTATTGCTGTAGTTTTAATTTATTTTTAAAACCTAATTCAGCAAATTAAGTGTAAATTGGGAGTTACACTTAATCTTAAACTTGTCTAAATGGATTAATCAAATTCAAATCACTTAGAGGTTTCAAAATCAACATGTTACTGGAGGTAAAAATATAGTTCAAATTCTGAAATATATTTTTAGAATTTACATGCTGATTTTCAAAAGATATTTGATTAAGTAAATCTTCTCTATCAGTTGAGATTTTTGAAAATTGGATTCTCCACACTTTAAGTGGATCGTTAGTGTTTAAATTTGAAAAGCTAAAGTAGTTAAAATGGGATTTCAACAACATATTTGATGGCTGAAAATAGGACCTAAAGATATTTTAGTTATACAATAAATTGGTTCTGAGGGGGTTATAAAGGCTTTAAATGACTATGAAGGAAGCAAACTTTAGATAGAATTCGAAGTGGGTTTGAAAAAGCTATATTTTGAAATTTTGTCAAAGTTTTTTCGTGATTTGGTTTGAGACAAAACTGATCTCAAAATTATCCAAATGATCACTTCTTTCTAACAAATTGATATATTTTCCTGCTATTTACTGTGTTTTCAAGCACTATAGCTTATTGATTAGTTATATTTAGTCTCATAAGTTTAGGAAGAGTGTGAGGAACACTTGATTGAGAGGATAGGCTAGTAGGTGAGAATTAGAATTGAGTCCTGTTTGACTAAGTCATTCCTAAGATTAGAGGTATAGATTGTCAACAAGTGGTTGTATTCAAGTTTATAACTCTTGTGGAATAATGGAAACTATCTATCGCTAGACCTCGGTTTGCTAAACTAGAAGAGTGGATATATAAGTACAAGACCAAACCATTATAAATTGAGTTTAATCTCTCTATCTCTACTATTTAATTTTTGCAAGTGCATTTGTATATATCATATAGTTTGGCTTTAGATTTAATTGAGATTTTAGTAGAGTAAAATATAGAATTTGAAACCAATTAATTTAATCTCCCTTCTTGGTTACATAGAGACCAACAACTATAATTCATTGGTAGGGTCAAAATTATTTACTCACATCGAAAGGGTGCACTTGTCAATTTTGAAATTACAAGAATAAGTCCTTTTTATTTACTTTTCATATTACTCACATCACTACGGGTGAGTACGAGATAGTTAACCGTCTCATCTATTTTATATCGTTTCCATACCGTTAAAAGCAAATTTTTCATTTTCCTATCCCGTCAAAGAAAAATTCCCACCCCTAAAACCGTCCCACAAGAACAATTGTACCATAAAAACATGATGACTATAGAACAGGATGAGTTTTTTTTTTTTGCATTTATAAAATATTAACATAATATTTAAAAATATAAGATCAATTATCGCAATTCTCATACCATATTTAACATAAAAATTACATATAATCCAAATATGAAACCAAGTACTTAAAATCCAAAAGTCAGTAATATAAACGCTTAAAATATAGAAAATAAAATACTAATACTATTGGAAATTGTTGTCTCCTTAGTTTTGATGATAACAAAATCTCTCATGGTGTTCTAATAATTTTATTTAGTGTACAGATATTAAAATTAATAGATTGGTTTTATTCAAGAAAAGTCATAGAAACAGCCATGGAACCAGTCATGGAAGCAATACTTATTTGGGCCATGGAAGCAAGATTTTTTATATATTTATTGAAATCCCAGCTAGCAAGGTATGTGTAGTTTGGATACTACAATTAACCCTAAATGAAGTCTAGATATGCATAAATGACTTCAAATTGTGAGAGAACTTTACATTCCAAAATCTCCATACTTAGAAATTTTTCTAAATATGAAGTTGTGATCATTTAACCACTTTTGGACCTTCATATCTTCCTATATGATGAAATACTTTCAATAGCGAAAATTGTGTTTCAAAGAGAATATATGGAACTTCAAATTCAAGTAATTACAGTACAATTATCTTATTGGAATGGTGGAGAAAACTCAGCTAGAAGTTGGATGGTCACTCATTTCTTACAGCAAATTTTCTGGACAGAATATGGTTTTCAGTGGGTATTTGGACCTCGATATCTTCATTACAAGTCAGGATCTTATGAGTTTATTTATTCAGCATTATAATACTATAGTTGGACAATGGATGTGAGATTTTATGGCATAATTTCGTCGAGATTTTGATGGAGAAATAAATGGGCAAAGTCAGCATGTTGAACTGGAAAATTCTATGCTAGTGTTGAAATTTTGGACTGATTTCGAATTTTTTGGAGGAGCTATTATATATATATATATATCCAACCAACTTTTGAATATATTGGAAGGATGTTTAAGTTTCAAATAAAAAATATTTGCTGCTAGTAAACATCATTATTCAAGGAGCATTTGAAGTCTATTTTTCAGAATGGTTGAAGGAGTTGTTAGTAGTAACTCTGAGATTTTTTTTTTTACAGCAAGATTTGAATTTTGAATGGGCAGTTTTATTCAGCCAAAAGGAGCTTCGAAAATAATCAGGGACACATTTCTCAACAGCAACTTTCAGAGAATAGAGAGCAACAAAACTCCTGAATTCTGAGCAACAAATTCTGCATTCTGAACACAAAAACCAACTGCTGCATTTATGATTTTCTGCCTCTATATTCATTTGTTTAAGCATTGTTTGAGTTGTATGGTTGTTTTGAGTGAGTAAGTCATTGTATGAGCTATCTTCCATTGTTGGACAAAGGATTCTTCATGGTATGAAGATCAGAAGTCAACAAGTGGAGTGTATGTTGTTGATTCGACTATAGTAGAAACTAGCTAGTGGCTAGACCCCGGCTTGCTTGGCTGGAAGAGTGGACGTAGGTACAAGACCAAACCACTATAAAAACAGATTTGTCTCCTTACTCTTACCTTTAATTATTGTATTAGATTGACCATAGGTTTAATTATTGAATCTAGGTGGAGTTAGATTTTTGAAAAGCTAAGTTTTGGACAACCAATTCAACCGCCTCTTCTTGGTTGTCTTTAGGACCAACAAATACTAAAAAAGTCACTTCTTAGTCTTTACCTCTATATCCAAATAAAATCCAAATATGACAACTATTTGCTTGTGGTCAAAGTCTTAACCTCTATATCCACCCAAGTGGACAATAAAAACGTGCCTTGCAAAAAATGGGTCTCATTGATAACTAATAAACAAGAAAAATACTAAAGCAAAACAAGTAGAAATCCAAAATGAGCAGATATAAACCTACCATCCAAAAAGAAATACTCTTAAACCTACTGTTCATAATGAGCAGCACTGAAAACAAGCAAAGAATAAGCACTATGGTGGATAAGCAAACAGATAACAAAAAACAAATGATAAGAACTATGATCGCCATAAACAAGCAATATGAAAACAAGCAGATAACAGAAAGATTTGTAGATAATTAGCAAGCAAACAAATAGTAGCAGTAACAAACCTTCTTCTTTTTTTTTTTTAATAAATCCATTCTCTTGAAATGTTGTTGTACTCTTGAACTTCAAACCTTTGACACCTATTAAATTATATAATTAGTTAAATAATAATAGTAGTGACAATAATGTGAGTAATAACATAATAAATTGAAAGTTAACTACCTTCTTCAAGTTACTTAATTTCAAGTACTTTTTCTTCATTTTCAACTGACAAAAGATTACAAATTAACTAGTTTTGACAACAAATCAATACCTTCACAGCATTTGCTAACAAAGAGCTACGACATGGATCCAAAACTCTACTCTCAGTGCTAAAAGCAAATTCAGATGCTATGGTTGACACCAAATGGCTAATATGTTCCTAGCCATTGATGTAAGAATAGAATATTTGGAATAAAACACTTTTCACAACTCTAATACATTAAAATTGAATGTGTGCTCTTCAGTTTTTTCTTTTAAGTACCTATCAACCTGAGATTTGTTTTCCAAACCACCCTTTTTCCTTTTGAACATTAGTTTAAGAATATCATAGTCAAGATCATTCTCTTCAACATTCAAAACCTTTTCAGAAGATTGTGACTTTATACTTGATGTGTCATTAACAATCACACAAGCACTAGAATAAAAGACAAATAGAGCATCTGGAACTTCTCTCACATTCTTTCGTAGTTTATCATTTTTCAGTGCTTCGTAATTTTTATCAATAGCAAAATTCACATACTCCAATTTAAATCTAGGATCAAGTACAACCGCAATAAACAGTAATGGATTAATGTTGTTTATATTAACACAATAATTGTCATGCTTCTTTTTCATCTTAATTGCCATTTCGTTGAAACTAGAATTTTCATCAAAAGCATACTTATCAATCTTGATCCCAAGAGAATAAATTACATGAAAATAATCATTAGCAATGACATAATTAGAACCCGAAACTCATAAAGTGGTATCATAAAAGCATTTCAAAAATGGCAAAAGGTTACGAGCATTTTCCCAATCTTCAGCAATAAGCAAGTCCCAATGTTTTCCATCAATCATCTCATCATAATACTTAATATCTCATTCCTCTAACCTATCAAATGGTTGCTGAAATGGAATAGCACTTTTAAGAATGAGATAAGTTGAGTTCCATCTCATGTCAACATCAAGACATGTAATACCTACCCTTATATGTTATTTTTCCTTGTTCCACACAAGACTTAAACCTTTACAATCTCGCTAGAGAAGATGACATATATTTAACTACTGCCCAGATTCTCTTAATATGCTTGTGTCTACCTCTTTTAAACCATCTTTTACAATGAAGCTAAAAATGTGAGCATAACATCTCATATGCAAGTGTTCAGCCTTTAACACGCTACATTTTCAATTGTTAAGCCTCTTTTTAGTTACAAAATTTCGAGATTATTAGAGGCAGCATTGTCTACTATGATGGTAAAAACTTTATCAATTCCACACTCAAGCAAAATTCTTTCAATTGATTTTCCAACTATTTTATCAGAATGACTAGCAATAGTACAAAAGCACAAAATTCTTTTATGTAATTTCCATTTAGCATCAATGAAGTGAGCAATAAGACACATGTAACTAAAATTCTGCCTCGAAGACCATATATCAATTGTTAAACAAACCCTTTGACTAGATCTTTCCATATATGATTTCAGTTTATCCTTCTCACTCAAATAATGTTCTTTCATAACAGTAAACCAAGATGGAATTTTAAATCTAGGTTGCATGACATTCAGAAAATCTCTAAATCCTCTACACTCAACAGTCTTGAAAGACATTTTATCTAAAATGATCATCCTCACCAAATATCTCCTACAAATTTCTTGATCAAATTTCCATGCTTGCAAAGAATAACCACTGTCATTGTTTTGATTCTCAACATTAGATTCCCATGCAAAAGTTAATATTTTCTATCTCTTATTTCTATTTTCTAAAATCTTTTTGCATCTTTGAAGGTGATTAATCATCCCATTAGTCCTATTTTTGTTGTCAGAATTAATAACTTTATCACAATAATGACTAGAAACCTTTTTACCATCATCCTTAGATTTAATTAAAGAAAAATGATCCCAAACTTTAGATTTATCATTCTTTGGCCTAGAAGAATCCATAAATTTTGGCAGCAAAAATGATTTACCTTTATCAACACTTAAGAAACAAGACTTGCCAATTTATATAAACAATATCTACAACAATAAACAAAAATAAACAAAAAATTAAGAGAAATAATAGAAAGAGAACTTTTATTTTTAGAAAAATAAATAAAACTTTTGTTTTAATTGTACCAAAAAGAGAACTTAAAAAAAACTCTTACAGAGAAAAGTGTCAGAGCTGAAGATGAGGAGAGACGGAGAGAGGTGTGCTTAGGTTTTGAAGTGAGAGAAGGAGAAAGAGAAGAGAAGAGAGAGAGAGAGGTGTAGCTAGGGTTTGAAGTGAGAGAGAGAGAGAGTGAGAGATGTCGCTCTAGCTAGGTTCAAAGATGATAGAAGAAAGAATCGGAGTTTGAGGGCATGAGCATTGGGCAGGGAATGAAAGTGGGTACATAGATTAGGGTAGAAGATATTAAAAAGATAAAAATATCCTTTGATATTTAAACTATTTATACTCTTATATTTATTTATTTATTAAATTATTTTTAATTCTTTATATAATTGATATAAGATATATATTTTTTAAATTATTTATATTTGTGGGAGGGGACAGGAATTGCCGATTAACCACAAGAGTAAAACCATTCTCATCCCGTCGAAAACGGTTTTTTTAAAAATTCATTCTGCTCCTGTCCCTTACAAAAAAAAAAAGTCCATAACCCATCCTGCTCGAACGGGACGAGACAGTTTTGTGGGTACGAGATGATTTATGCTCACCCGTAGACATCACTTTTAATTTTTTAACGCAATAAGAAAGTTCTATCTCATAAAATTATATTTTGCAACATTTTAAAATTAATCAAAATCCAAAATATCAAATTTATTTTAAAAAATTTTCTCAATTAAAAATGAAATATGATTTATTTCCTCTCCTATTTTGTCCAAAAATACACACTTGTATACTCATGTGCTTAAATTCCCAAGCAAATGGTTACGTCAAAAGTTATAGGCCAATCAGTAGAATCCGGTCAAATACAATCTTTCTCTCTCCTATTTTGCACTATAAGCAACATTTGTCTATCTTCACTTTATGTTAGATTTATTTAACTATACGAAAGAGTGGAAAAATCACAAATCACAAAAAATAAATAGGGAGATCGGATTTCGGGATGGTATCTCAATATATAAGTCTCCAAAAATTCTGAACTATAACTTTTTCTCGAACAAATTGCACAATTGGGGTGATGATCGCGAAGAACGAACCAATGCCACAATATCACAACAACTCAACCCTAAATTTAGTAACCACAAATGACTGAAAAAAATTTCTTATTCGAAATTTTCTCAATACCCTCAATATTTTCACTTTAAAAAATATGTATTTTTGGATCTCTCATTCTCTCTTTACTAGACAATTCTTAATTGTCTTCAATTTTCTTCTCTCCCTCACATTGGAGAAGTTAACCCTAACTAATTGAGCGTGTTTAAAGAGAGAGAGAGAGAATTAGGGAGTTTATGGAAGTTGATGGATAATGAGAGTTATCCCATTATCTCACATTCAAAATTATTTGAATTACTTATGGTAAAAAGCTCATCATGAACATATTTTACCAACATCTTCCATTTGCACATGTGAGCATTTTACGTTTGTCACAAGATCACAATTCATATGATCTTTCATATCACAGGGTTGGGTGTCATGTGACCGGCGAGTACACTTACAAGCAAAGGCTTCTTGATACACTCGTTAGGATGATCGAGAAGCCACCATTAGCACAAAAGAACTTGTTGTACCCAAACTTAACTTATTACATCCATTGAATCAATTTTCTTATCGAAAGTGATAACCAATTATTGTTCGACTGTATATTTACTATTATATTTGAATCCTAACATGGATAAACATAACAGGTCGATCGATGAATACAACACAACAATATAATGTCAATTGGTTTTTATTTTTCCTATTAGAATTTATCTATTTCAATTTAGTTGCTTTCCTAAACCTGCCTCACAGATCTCAATATTCTCCAGACTATTGATAAGTAGACTAAAGTAGTATACACTAAATCAAAATTTCAAGAAACAGTCAAAATAATAAGGTTACAATTGGGCTTGTCCAATGAGTCTCAGATCTCACATAATGGGCACGAGAATCAATATTATATTATCATCTCATATAATAGCTCTCATTATCACATTGTCGATTTATCATGCATGCTATGAAATACATGTCATAGTGTTGTTCCTTCATTTCTCAAAAAGGATATATGTCAAATTTCTCTAATATTGTACAAATATGGAACTCAGTTTACATAAAACTTTATCCAAAGATTTCAAAGAGATTACCTTAGAGACGATATTTCTAGACGCATGTGATATTTGAGATTTCAAACCTGATTACTTACATACAACATGGATATGGGTATGTCCATATTAGTCATATCACATATAATCTCATTCTGAACACATATCAGAGTGACTTATGTCCTAACAAGGCCACACTCAAAGCCTCTTATACCTTGAAACCATCTTATCCTCACTCACTCAAAATTGGAGGTGGTCATTCGTGTGAAAAAGTCAACCTCGCTTAACTAACATATTTTTTTATGACTTCACATCTCAAAAATATATGACAATGAATAAGTGTAATAAATAAATTAGCTCAAAATATAATTGAATAATACACAAATGTCATATATAATAAAAGTATCAAAATATCAATTTAGTACATAATGAGAAATATTAAAATACATATAAACCAAAAAATTCTCTATGTCCAACAAAGGAATCTCTCGTAATTAGTTTAGTGAAAGGGTCAGCTATCATACTATGTGTGGAAATGTACTTAATCAATACTTCATTCTTTCTGATGATGTCTCTCACAAAATTATAACTGGTATCAATGTGATTGGTCTTACTATGCTATTTAGGGTCTTGGGTGTATGAAATAGCATTTGATTATCGCAATAAATTATCACTAGCCTTCTACTATCTGTCACAGTTTTAAATTATCCAAAACTCTCTGGAGCTAAACATTCTCCTGAACTATTACTGAGTATACCACAAACTTAGCTTCCACTGTAGATAAAGATATATAAGTTTGTTTCTTACTACTCCAAAATATGACACCATCATTGAGTAAGAAAAAAAACCCAATGTTGATTTGTATCCATCTAGATCGCCGCCTCAATCGATATCTGAATACCAGTGAGATGCATATTATATCCTCCGTAACACAGGGAGAGATCCACAATTCCTTGAGATATTTAAAATCCTTTTCCTTGCTCTCCAGTGACCCCTTTTAGGATTCGATTGATACCTATTACTAGACCTACTGCAAAACAAATGTCTAGTCGTGTACAAAATATCGCATATATCAGACTACCCACTATGCTGACATAAGAGATTTTACTCATCTTCCTTATTTTTTCCTGAGTTTTATGACACATGTCAAGACTCAAGCTTTTACCTTTAGCGATGAGAGTATCTATGGAGTTGCAATCACTCATCTCAAAACACTTAAGAATCTTTCTAATATTAGAATCTTGCGAAAGTGTCAACATCTGTCTTGAGAGATTCCTCTAGATCCTAACTCTGAGAATGAACCGAACCTCATTCACGTCCTTCATATCAAAACTCGATGATAACCATATTTTTATGGTTATCAGATACTCTCTGTTGTTCTTACCCAATAGAATGTCATCTACATATAAGACATGAGCACAAAGGAGTCAGTAGAACGTGTCAGATATACGTAATGACCCTCCTCAATCATCACAAAACTATAAAATATCATCTCCTCATGAAATCTTAGACACTACTGCTTAAATGATTGCTTAAGGTCATATATCGACTTTCGAAGTCGACAGATCTTATCCTCCTGACCTACAGAACAAAGTCAAATAGTTGCTCCATTTTGATTTCATCATTTAAACTTCAGTTCAGGAATACAATCTTGATGTTTATCTGGTGTAACTACAGATCCATACACGTGATAATCATTAAAAATAAATGGATCAAGATAAATTTGATTACAGAAGAAAAAGTCTCCGTATAATCTAGACCCTTCATCTGAGTGTAACCCTTGGCTATTAGGCGGGGCTTATACCTTTCCACCGATCGATTAACCATTTTTCTTAATATTGAAAAACCACTTGTTCCCAATGGTCTTTCTTCACTCAGGTAAATTGATTAGGACTCAGACTTCATTGATTTTCATAGATTCCATCTCTTCTTCCGTGGTGTTCAACCAATGGTTTTTGTAGGACCCTTAAGACCTCGTGGACCATTTTGGGCTCTTCATCATCCTCAGGAGTCATAACAAGAGTTTTACCTTCAATCAAAAAACGATATTTAGGTACGTATCCTCGACTAATTTTACGAGGAGAGGGAACCTTTTCACCTCTAGATAAATCACTCCCACTAAAAAATAAAGTCCCAATCGATTTCGCCTCTCTCACAGAAATCATTTTCCAAGAATGTTGTATAACAAGACTCAATCTCAATGACAATACTATCGTATACACACATTCCCCTTGGAATATTTTGAGTATTTTATAAAAATACATTTCTTTTCTCACGGGCCTAACTTGTCATATGGATGCGAGTAACGTGAATATACACAACATATTCTCATCGTCTCAAGTGACTAAGGTCAGGCTGTCTCCTTGTTCAAAACTTATATTAGATACTGACTATGGACTTTGATGGGACATGGTTGAGAACGTAGGTTCCAGTCAATAAAACATCTCCCTAATGGGAGATAGGCAAATTGGCATGCACTATCATAGATCTCATCATCTATAACAAAGTTTTGTTACTCCTCTCGACTACTCAATTTTGCTGAGAAATAGTAGGAATAGTCAACTGTCTCGTAATGTCCTATTTGAAACAGAACTTTTTGAATTGTTCAAACAGATACTCGTGTCCCTGATAGTTCTAAGAGTTTCCACTCTTAAGTTTAACTGATTTTCAATATTACTAATAAACTTCCTGAAGTATTCCAATGTCTCATATTTGTGTGAGATCAGATAGGCATAATCGAAATGCATGTAATCGTTTATAAACATAATAAAATATACAACTCCATTTTCGGACTCTCATGTTCATAGGACCATAGATATCAGAATTGATCAATGCAATAAAGTTCCAACTCTCATTGTTTTTCTAAATTGTTTTCTTGTAGTTTTGCTAGCTAAGCAAAACTTACATACAAGCAGTTCGACTCTAATTAGCAGACCCAACAGATCACTCATAACTAATCAGTTCATTCTTTCTTGCTTTATATGTCCACGTCTACTATGCTATACATTCATGACATCATCAACACAATTAGATGTAAAAGCAATAAAAGAAAAACAAGAATGACTATTAAAGGAAATAGCTTTCGATGTATATAGTCCATCATGGACAAAATCAGAGCAAATCAAAAAACTATTGTAATAAATATAAATAGAAAAGTTTCCAAAAGAGATAATATATCCTGAACGATCTAAACAAAGTACATAAATAAGGTTCCATCAAATATCCGTAGCATAAAGAATGTCATGCAGATCTAGAGTCTAATTAATTTGCAGCTCCAGCTTACAAGTGTCAATCCTTCTGACGATAGTGAATATTCCATTCCCCACATAAATCCTCCTTGCCTAACGACTCATCGGTGGAACTTCACGTATGCGCTCCTATCTTGAGCTACATGATTGGTGGCTCCTAAATCTATAATCCACAAAGGAGAGGAATTAGTGAACATCAAAGTAGATGAAACAAAGTTCAAACCTTGTAAAGACTAAAGAAATACCTTCCGCTCATCACACTTACGAACGAAATGACCAATTTGCCGTATACATAGCACTTCACTTTGACTTTATCAAACTCCTCCTTCTTGCAATTTTGTACTTTGTTATCAGATTTCTCAGATGGCTTCTTTTTTGTCTAGGCCTCAGGTCTTCTTCTCACGCTTTTGTCATTTATATTTGGTGTTATGGGAGCCTTTACTTGACTCTGCTGTATAAGTATGACTTGAGTGTGACCTACTCATCTCCAGGCACTCCTCTTTTGCTCATAATGCTTGCTCATATCAATGAAAGTACAAAATACTCTTATTGTATATGAAATAGATTTTCATGATCTCCCATAAATCAGATAATGGTTGGATCACACCCTAACCTGGCCATCCTTTTTTTTTTTTTCACGCACAATAGGCCTTTTGATCCCGCCTGGCATGAGGCATGCTACCTTCTCTGGGGCCCACCATCTTGTGTTTCAAAATCTCATAAAGATCTTGCTCCTCGAGAATTATTGATACTTATTCACATATTTTGTACATCCTTCAAATCAATAAATATGAAATAGTTCGAATATAAACCCCAAAGTGAACGAATGGATCAACGGACCCATCCACCACAACCCAAGATTACATCTTACCATCCGTAATTGGATTTGTTATACAAAAACCCACAAAAAATCACAATTAATGACATGGGACCCTAAAAAAAGATAAAATTTGGTCCAGAACAACCTGACGTGCCACTGGAAGTCCCATGTGTCGCCACGCTTCAGTTTGCACTGGGAATGCTTGGAGTATTGAGATAAGATGGAAAATGGGATTGTTATCTGCTTGTGCCCTTTCACTCGCACCTCTTGCTCGTGCCCTTTCATGTGAACCTCCATATGATTGCCTTGTTCACTACTCATGGCCTTCTATGGGCGTGTTACATGCTACCACGTGCCTACACGCGCCCATATATGTCCTAGGTCGCATCCTGAATTAGGACGTGATTCTAGGTTGGTTTGACTTGGACCTGACCTCGACCAGTCACACGCCTCAACATGCATGATGTGCACATGCTAGCCTGAGCCCATCATGCATCTCAGCGTACATGACGTGCACGCGCCCAAGGACCCAAGTCGGGTCTTCTTCGCTCGACGCTTTGTAACCCAGTCGTTGCGACCTGGCTACCCAAAAACACCTTTCTGGCCATTTTCAGATGCAGATTTCAATAAAAAAAAAAATCATAATTGGGCTTCCTCATTTCATCCTAAACTTTATTTTTAGAGGATTCAAGCCTTAAATGTGGTGATTCAAACATCCTCCATCGCGGCCCTTCGTGGCCGATGGAGAAACTACCTTTTTGGTGACTAAATCTCACAATTAATGCATCAAACATGCAAATCAGATCATCGAGAATATATTTAAACCATTTTCATGTATCAATTCGTTCTCAAACTTGATAGATCTAGGCTCATATGGTTGGTGTGGTCGAAAAATTCAATCGGACGTTTCATAGTCTAAACATGATCCAAAAATTAAATAAAAAATATATTAGTGATCTTTGGTCATGGGTAATGTCATGGTATTATTGGATTCATGAAATTCATTCATGATCTGGATTTTAAATTTTACCCTATGTATTTTTTATCCAAAAAATTTTGAAAAAAATTCGTAAATAAATCTAATTTACACTATATTCAATATTAGATTTATTTAACAGTACAGAAATGTGAAAAAAATAACAAATCACAAAAAATAAATAGGGAGATCGGATTTCGAGATGGTACATTAATGTGTAAATCTTTGAAAATTCTGAACCGCAAACTTTCTTAATCAAATTGCATGATCAAGATTATGATCACAAATAACGAACCATCACGACAATATCACGATACCACAACTCTAAATCTGATGAACCACAAATGATCAGGAAAATTTTCTTTTTAAAATTTTCTCAATAGTCTCGATATTTTCATTCCAGAAAATATGTACTTTTGGATCTCTCAATCTCTCTCCCTACCAAACAATTCTCAATTGCCTTCATTTTTCTTTTCTCCCCCTTACATCGGAGAAGTTAACCCTAATTAATTTAGTGTGTTTAAGGGGAGAGAGAGAATTAGGAAGTTTATGAAAGTCGAGGGATGATGGGAGTTAATCCCATTATCCTATGTTCAAAATTGTTGGTAAATATCTAAGTTGGGACATTTTACCAATGGCAATATTTCTTTATTGGAATTAAAAATGGAAATGGGGTAACACCCATTTCCATGAATACCTCCCCATATTATGGTTACTTTTTTTTGTGTGGTAATCAATTAATTCCATTCCTTATGTGGAAATTAATTGAATAAGGGAGGTTTAACCCTATTCTAGGCCAAAAGTTGAATTTCCTACTCTAGGCTAAGAGTTGAATTTCCTACGGATCTAGAATTAACCATTAGAGATAGAATGTAGAGGGCTTGATAAAATTTTTGAGTAGAGAATTTTTCATATCATTTGGAGCGCCTAACTGAGGGTTGCGGTATCGTGACACTGTGATTATGGTTTTATTAATATCGTGATCATCATCTCGATTGTGAGATCTGATTAAGAGACATATTAGAAGATTCAATCGATTTTGAGAGACTTTATATATAAAATATTTATCCTATACTTGATCTTTACTATTACTTTTTTTAAAATTATTAATTACTTTCGGTGTCCAAGTGAGTTACCGGAATATCCAACAAAAATTATTTGAATCACCGGTAAAAAGCTCTCCTGGGCATATTTTACCAACACCTTGAAAGGGCGTTTGCCCTCTTTGGCTTTTCTCAGCTCCGCCCACAACCGATGGCTTCCTCTCCTCTGTCTCTCCGTCCCTCCTCCTCCTCCTCCTCCTCCTCTCTGTCCTCTAATCATACTGATCACGTGTCTTTCTCTCTCTCTCTCTCTCTCTCTATTATTTTTCTTTTAATTGAACGCGGAATTGGATAGTTTGCAAGGGTTTTAATTTTCCAGTTTCTCTGTCTAGGGTTTTGAGGCAGGGGTGAGTATTGGGTTTGTTCGGAGGGTGAGCAGCACGAAAACGAGCCAGCGGTTAATTGCGAGAAGCTTCGGATTGAGTTGCTCGAGAGATAAAGAAATGGATGTTCGTGCCTCTGCATTGGTCGATGGCGCTGCAGAGGCATGTTCCGAATCCGATGGTTAGTTTGCTTTTAACAATTTGGGAACTTTTAATAATAATCATGAAATTTGCATTTATTTGTTCAATTTGGAGGCTTTTCTGTGGCGTTGATTGCAGATATGGAGACAAAGGAACCTAGTATGGCAACACTGTTGATGAACTTTGAGAACAAGTTTGATCCGTATGGTGCTGTCAGCACACCCTTGTATCAAACAGCAACTTTTAAGCAGGTAAACGATTTTTGAACCTGAATCAAATTCATCAATTTAGTTTTATATAGCGGTTTGCTGTTTTTTGTTAGAGGCATTGGTTTGATCTCGGTACCTATATTGTGTTCGGTATTCCTATGTAATGTTTGTTTAGGAAATGAATGATTATAACTATTAGTAGTGCTACATTTCTTAGTTTATGAGTACATTTTAAGCTGCATTTATTTTTCAAAGAACCAAATTTTTTCATATCCATTAGGCAAATTGGAAATGAAACAGTGTTTCTTTGTGTTTTAGCCTATCAAGCATGGACATAGACATGGATAAAGCAACAACTCAGTGTCATAGAAACTAAGTATATCCTAAAGTTACAAACCATCATATCGTTTTTGGTCCAAATATCAAGTTGTGACATAACATCTGTGCTATTGCAACTTACGTTTTACTTTTTCCCTTATCAATTCAAAATTCTCTCCCTTTTCTACATAGGAATAATATAATACAGCATAGGTTTGACTATATGGGCAATCATTGTTTTCCAGCTCTTTTCATCCACTCCTACCTTCCAGTTCCATTTCTTCACAAGTTCACTGGACCTTTGATATTTTAGATAAATTGGTACAAGTTGTGGGATACTGGGATTTTTTTTTTTTTTTTTTTTTTAAATGCTTATTTCTAGTTTTTCATTTCATGTATTAGTTGATGAATAATTATCATGCCTATCATCCAAAGCACATTATCTTTTGTATTGATATGTTGTTTAATAGTGAGGACCATTTCGGCACATGCATAGGGTACTTGTAGCTTGTCTATGTGATGTGAACCCAATGGGTATTGAAACCCTAAAACCTACGAACAAGTAATATAACCCAAGAATTTTTCCAATGAATGATTTGAATCGATGGAATTAAAGATCTCAACCCTTGCCCTAAAGGAGGAGTAACCTAAGGTATATGACCTTAGACCCGTTTCTCACTAGAACAAAAATCTTGGCATAAAGATGGAATGAATGACGCCAAAATCTAGATGATTCGAAGCCTAGATTGATAAGTCAAAGAACTAAACAAGACTTTTATATTGAATAAGTTCAGAAGTTCTCAAAAGAACAAGACTTGTGTGAAGAAATCTCATAATTTTATTAATTCTGTCCAAGTTGTTAGAAATTGTATTTTACACAATGTGTAATGGCCAATTTATAAACTAAAAGTAAAGACTAAATTGACAACTAAAAATTTAGTAACTCCTAAACAATTAAAAAAATAAGAAACTAAAATATAAACTATAAAGAAAAATTAGAAAACTAAATAAACCAAACTACTTTGATCAAATCTTGTTGCTATTTTTCTTTATTTTCGTCATCCCTTGGTTTTGGGTAGTTTGAGCCATTTATTTTTCCAATTAGGCTTGTATGAGCATAATTAAGGTCTCTTTTAGTTCTTCAATCATTTGGGCTCCAATTTTTTGTTGTAAAACCCTCCGAATTAAGTTATTCAGTGCTTTTTGTTGAACTTTTTAACTCGATTCTTTGTCAACGACCCAACTAGAATTTGAGTTGAATATTGTGAATTTCTTGCAATCTTGATAATCACATCATTCCCCCTTCTTGATAACGATTTGTCCCCAAATCGTCACCTGTGTGAAAATGCATCCGCAACCGCCGTTTTGAGAGTATCGCTCGCTTAATCTCACTTGTTTTGGCATAAAAATTTCTTTGTTTTCTCTCGGATTTTACCTCATTGGTTGAACTTTTCTCTCTTTTTTCTTCCTCACAAATTCAGCCCCTTTCTTTTTTTTCTCTCTTTTTTCTCATCTCAACTCATTTTGATCACTCTGTTTCTTTTGTTCACTCAATTTTTGCAATTTCACTCGGACTTTATAGACTTGTGTTGGTGTCATCGGAATCCCAGTGATTTTTCGCTGATTGAACATGAATGAATACTTGTTGGTGAAACCATCATGTTGTACATGTCGATCAAATTGTCAAGGCCTTCCTAACAAAATATGCCCAGCTTGCATTGGCACCACTCACATAACACCTCATCCTCATATTTCCCAATTCGAAATGGCACAACAACTTGCTTTGTAACCCTCACTTCTCCACTATCATTCAACCATTGTAGTTTGTATGGTTGGGAATGTTTAGTGGTTGGTAAATTCAGTTTTTTCACTAAAGTTGTACTTGCAACATTATTAAAACTACCACAGTCAATAATTAAAATACATACCTTATCTTTCACATGACAACGAGTGTGAAAGATATTCTCTCGTTGTACTTATTTTTCATCTCGTCTAGCTTGTAAGTTTAAAGCTCGGCACGTAACTAGTGCTAACATCTCACCGTGTTCGTCCCCGTACTTCTCATCTCCGATGGTGGCATCTTCCAATGGTGGCAAACAATCAGTGTCATCTTCATCTTCGGACTCGATTGCACTATTTTCTCGAATCACCATAACTCGTTTGTTTAGACATTGGCTAGCTATATGTCTCCTTCCTTGACACTTGAAGCATTTAATCTCACTAGAACGAGTGGAGGTAGAGACTGCTTTACCTTGAGAGGATGTGGTGGAGGCGGTTGGTTTGTGTTTGGATTTAACTTTGGAGGTGGTTAAATTTTTTTCTTTTTTTGGATAGCTCGTTCTCCAAAATGTTGCACTCGGAATCTGTGGGGCTGGTCTTGGCCGTGTGCTACCTCTCTTGAGTTGTCTCTCAACGTTGATTGCCATATGTACCAAATCCTCCAACTCCACATAATGATGAAACTGGATCGTGTTGGCAATCTTTCGATTTAAACCATTTAAAAATCTAGTCATCGTCGCTTCTCTATCTTCTTCCACATTGGCCCTAATCATAGCCATCTTCATCTCTTTGTAATACTCGTGTACGCTTCGGTTACCTTAGTGGAGACTCTGCAACTTGAGATATAAATTTCTATAATAATGACTCGGCACAAAACGTCGTCTCATCACCCTCTTCATCTTATCCCAAGTTTCAATAGATCGATCCCTGTTCCGCCTTCTATTGGTGCACAACTGAACCCACCATACAATTACATAATCAGTATACTCAATAACAGCCAGTTTTACCTTCTTTAATTCGGAATAGTTGTGACAATTAAAAACCAACTCAATCTTCTTTTCCTACTCAAGATATGCTTTAGAATCACTTTTACCTTGAAACGACGGAATTTTCATCTTGATACTACCTAAATTATTGTCTACCCGATTCCTAACTTCTCTATCCCGGCCCAATCTTCTATGACTACCTACTGATAATCTATCAAACTTCTCCTCTAACCCATCTCCTTCAAACTCATCCACAATTTCAGTTTCTCTTTGATGAAACCTATTCTTTCTTGAGGGGTTCGGTCCTATTGATGACTGTCTCTTTTGCGATCCCTCTTCTACCTTATCCAACTTTTCATATATAAGATCTAACTCCCTCTTCATCATCCGTCTCATCTCCTCCATAAATGGTTGTAGTTGTAGATTCGGCTCAACGTGTGGTTGAACCTCCTCACTTGTGTTATCTTTTTGATTTTGAGACATGATTAGAATCTGCAAGACAATGTTAGAATAAAATAGAAAAGAAGCTCACCACACTCCCTCACGTGTTTCACTCAAAAATAATGATTCACTCAAATTCACTCGTGTTTCACTATTTGAATTTAGCTTTTTTCTTTAATGAATTATCCCTTACCTTTTACCACTCATCTTCACTTAGTCAATTTCTTTATTGAACTTGAGAATTCAACTCAAGAATAATTGTCGTGTGAAATTCAAAAATTTATATGAAAAAAAAATATAATAAGAGGCATAAAGATAAAAGGATCAAGAAAAAAAAGAACAATGGGAAATAAGGAAAGTTACAAATTTGGAAAAATTCTAATTTAAGAGGAAACAAATAAGGAATGAAACAAATAAGAAGGAGGGCAAATAAGGAAAGAGATAAAAAATGAAAAACAATTATAGAAAGTTTTGAATTTATGAAAGTGCACAAATTTAGAAAAGTGCACAAATAAGAAAATATTTCAAACTCAACCAAAAAATTTAGAAAATTCTAATTCAAATTAGGTAATAATACTTTAGAACTTGCCAAATTTGAACAAGATCACAAAATGAAAAATTATCAATTTTGTAAAATTTGGAAGCTGTCTTTTTTTTTTTTTTTTTTTTTTTTTTGCGGGCCATTTTTTTTTGGCCTCTTCTTCCTTTTTTTTTTTTTTCACGACCTCTTTTTTTGCGGGCCTTTTTTTTTTTGGAACTATGGCAGGACAAAATAAAGAATGAAATACACCAAAAATAATAAATAAACCAACGAATGAAGAATTTTAGTCAAAATGATGAATCGAGATTGGAATTATAGTTTTAAGACACAAATAAGAACAAAGAGAAAGAAAATAAAATAAAATAAGAATAATTCGATGGAAAAAAAAAACCTGGATTAGCTCTGATACCAACTGATGTGAACCCAATAGGTATAGAAACCTTAAAACCCACGAACAAGTAATATAGCCTAAGAATTTTACCAACGAAAGATTTGAACCGATAGAATTAAAAACCTCAACTTTTGCCATAAAGGAGGAAGAACCTAAGATATATGACGTTAGACTCGTTTCTCACTAGAACAAAAACCTTGGTATGAAGATGGAATGAATGACGCCACAACCTAGGTGGTTCGAAGCCTAAATTGATAAGTCAAAGAACTAAACAGACTTTTATCTTGAATAAGTTCAAAAGTTCTCAAAAGAACAAGACTTGTGTGAAGAAATCTCACAATTTTATTAATTCTGTCCAAGTTGTCAGAAATTGTATTTTACACAATGTGTAATGACCAATTTATAAACTAAAGCTAAAGACTAAATTTGCAACTAAAAATTTAGCAACTCCTAAACAATTAAAAAAATAGGAAATTAAAATATAAACTATAAAGAAGAATTAGAAAACTAAATAAACCAAACTATTTTGACCAAATCTTGCTGCTATTTTTCTTTATTTTCGTCATCCCTTGGTTTTGGGTAGTTTTGAGCTCTTTATTCTTCCAATTGGACTTGTATGAGCATAATTAAGACCTCTTTTGGTTTTTAATCATTTGGACTCCAATTTCTTGTTGTAAAACCCTACGAATTAAGTTATTCAGTGCTTTTTTTTTAACCTTTTAACTCGAGCCTTTGTCAACGACCCAACTGGAATTTGAGTTGAATCTTGTGAATTTCTTGCAGCCTTGATAATCACATCACTATGTAATTCATTAGTCGAGTCAGAAAGCTAAGGAAGCACATTGCTTCTATTTGGAAAAAATAATATATGCATAAAAAAAGAAACTCAAAGTTGGATTAAAGGAGGTTGCATTGAGATATAATGAAATCATAGAGGCAAAAAACTACAAAGGAAGAACATAAAGAACTACAACCACATCAAAAGACCGGATGACATTCTAACAATCCAAGAGATGGAGCTGGTAGTCTAAGAATATTCGAACACGAGTCTTCTCTCCTTGTATTTTCATTGCCTTCCCTCCAAATTGACCAATAAATGGGTGTAGATTTAATTCCGTTGTCTCTTCAATAACCCAAGGCAAGCTGAAGATAGCATAGAAAATATCACAAGCTGTCTTACTCTCGGGCTGGGGCCAATGAAGAAAAATGTTGATCTGTTGACTTCCTAGGCAAAAAAGGAAAATAGATATAAATGTCTTAGGAGATTCACCTTCTTTTTATCCTGTCACTTTGATTTCATATTTGATGATCGTTCTTCATTATTGCACTTCTTCATGCCAATTAGTGCCTACTCTACCATTAGATTATGCCATAATCAAAAAGAAAAAAAAAATGGCAAGACATCTCTGACATAGCATCATGATAGGATTTATGCCTTTACTATGATATCCTTAGGAACTTGAAAGAACAATATTAGAATTTTATCTTTGATCTTATGACATTTAAATACAAGGAGTAATTCTTATGCTAACATAAATTCTACTCTCTCTGTCTCTCTTGCCAATTTTAGGGCAAAATTATAAAGGAAATACAAAAACAATCATGAATGTTTGTCCCGCTTGTTATGAGGTTCAGCTGGAGTCTAGATTTAAAATTATAATTTTACTACAAGATTACCTTAATTAGAAAGTTTGTTAATTGTATCTTGTTTTCTATTTCTTTTGCATCTGTCTATGCAGGTCCTGTCTAGAAAATGTCTTTGATAGTATCTCTTGAATGTTTAGTTAGTGCTTCTCCTTCAATTGAATGCCGGCAAGGCATGATGTGTCTTGTAGACATTGTGGAATTTTAATTATTTAATTTTTGTTTGCAGCCTTCAGCAACAGAAAGTGGCCCCTATGACTATACAAGGAGTGGTAATCCAACTAGAGATGCACTAGAAAGGTATATTTACCCCTTGACTTGAATAATGTTGTGGCAATCTTACAGATATATATATATATATATATATATATTATGTGCTGTACTTCTTTCTTTTTTCTGTCTGTGCACCATTACTTTACCATTGAGTATAATCCTGAATGTATGTTTTCAGCCTCTTGGCAAAGCTGGATAAAGCAGATCGCGCCTTTTGCTTTACCAGTGGAATGGCTGCTTTGGCTGCCGTCACTAATCTAGTTGGAACTGGTATTTTTCACCACCTTTTTGTTTTGGCATTACTTTTATGACCCTTATCTAGGTCTTCCCTGCTTTCCTGTCATTTGGTTTCAAAATTGTGGGGTATTAAAGAGTGAGTGGAGTTCTGTGGGCTGTGATCATTGATATATTTGGTATGTATAGAAGTTGGTATATATTTTGAAAAGAACACTTTTTATGCTAATACTATATGTAATGTTATAAGGTGGACTGGACCATATTCTACTGGAACTTTGTCCATATCATTTTTATGTTTTGTTAGGTGTTGGCTCTACTCTAGCAAGAGTTATGCTTAGAGAGGCCCAAGAACTTGACCTGATGAAGGAGGCTGTGCTCCGTTGCCCCAAGTTGAGCTTAGTCTTTTGAAACATGCTTGGGAAGCCAAGGATCCTTTTTTTTTTTTTTTTAATTTGAATTGTTATTTTGAGTTGAAAACAAAAGTGCTTCCTTTAAATTAACGAGTTCAAATGTTATCACAGGCAAGGAAATTGTTGCTGGTGATGACATATATGGTGGTTCTGATAGGTTGCTTTCACAAGTTGTTCCGAAGAAGGGAATCGTGGTGAAGTACGCACTTTTCTTTAACTTATATATATATATATATTGCATGATAACTTGCTCCGGGTAAACATGATAATAGAAATGTTTTACGCATGCAGACGAGTAAATACATCAGATTTAGATGAGGTAGCATCTGCAATTGGCCCACGGACTAAGCTTGTGTGGTTGGAGAGTCCAACAAACCCTCGACAACAGATTTCTGATATTCGCGTAAGTTGGATTTACTTCTCTTTCACAGGCCATTGTATTTGGTTCTTTCTTCATTTGACATCTATTAGTATCAGTAGAGAAAGGAAAATCCATGAAAAGCCTTGAGCTGTGTTTGTCAAGCTGGAGTCTATTTAGAGGAGGGAAAGGAAAAAGAACATATTGCCAAAGAGTGATATTCATGCTGAATCTTTACAAAGGACGGGCCTTGAAAAGTTCCTGAAGATATTGGCTGATGAAGCTACAGATAAATTGGAAATGTGGTGCCTTGGACAATTGGTTAAATCTTTATTAATTATCCTCATTGTCTACGGTTCGAAGCTATAGAGAAATTGATCCTTGAATATATTAGCCTATGAAGCTGGGAGACATCAAACCATAATGGAAGTTCATTCCAATGTCATGTTGGACATTACGCTTTTCTGACACTGGCCCAACACATGTTAGATATGCTATGGTGTGCCTAATTAAACATCATATGCTTCTTGGGAAAGTCAAAGACCTGGTATATGGTTCTTATTAATACATCTGGACTCTTATACTGTGAATATACCTTACATGAGTCATTCCCTTGAAAAAGAACAAATGCCCTTTATGTGTTTGTGAGTAAACCTACTATTTGGACACTTAGCATTTGTGTTAACATTCATGTGTGTTCAATAAGAATGACTTGATAAGACTTGCATCTGTGGTGAAATTAGCACTGTGGAGTGGCAAATTTGAATGATTATTCTGGTAGGGCATATAGATTACTTTTACTATCTCATGCTGACATGGAGAATTTTTGTCTCATATGTTCTTTATCCTTTTTATTTGGTTTGTGGGGGTAATTTTTCCTGAACATATTTTATTTAATTTTTGGTACTAATCCTGAACTTTATATATACATATTTTCATGCTTTTTTTTGGGTCCAAACAGTGGCCCGGGGTGGGTTGGGGGAAATGCACCCTGATTTTTTTTTTAAAAATAAATTTACCATGTAAAATTATAAAAATTTTTACCCTAAATGAAATTCTCCCACCTTAAAAATTGTAATCCACCCCCTAAAAGTAGCCTCAATAAAAAATTTTAAGATAGAAATTTTAAATGTTGTTTGCCCCTAAAATTTTTCATTTTACAAAACATTTTAAACACACCCAAACATCCCTTTAGACTTTGAAGTTTGGACCACTTGCACACTTACATCTTTTTTTTTTTCTTTTTTTTTTTTAAAATAAAAATTTCTCTCTCTCTCTTTCCCACCCACATACCCAGTCCCACCCATCTAAAAACTCTCTAGATTTGTACCCTCTCTCTCTCTCTCTCTCTCTCTCTTCACATTCAAAGAAGCCAACCTGCTCTCTATTGTTTATTAACTTTTTTTTTATTTTTTTATTTTTTTTAATTGAAGCATCAATTTTTCTTCCTTGATAAATTCCTTCAATTTTTTTTTCCTTCTTTTACCAATTTTAATTTCTTCCTTTAATTAATAAATTAATTAATTAGTTGCTAGAAGAATACGACCATTTCTGACCACCAATACCTAATTTACAAAATTTCTATACACAAATGTTTTTATTATTTAATGATTCTAAGTGAAAAATTTGTTTCACCACTACTCGAACCTTTGTCCATCATTGCATGTGAGTGTTGAAACTTGAACCACTATGTAAAAGATAGAGTTGGTGAATTTAAGCGAAATCTAACATTTATCTTATGAATTTAGGATGCTTTTTAATTGTTTACTTTAACGTACATCTCTGATGTATTTGGATTTGAAGTATGATCCGCTAATATAGTTAGATGATAAGTGTTTTGCTTATCCTAGTAGTTGTGCTTATTGGCATGATGCTTTAGCTTGTTGAAATTCATTTCATAAGAGCTACATAGTTTAAAAAGAAATATCACATCATTGTTTAAAGACCAATTAATCAATTTGTTTAGATTTTGTAAATTCAGTTGTTAGACTTTAGATTTTAATTTGCAAGTTTTTAATATATTTTTGAAAATAATTTAATCTTTTTAGATATTAAAATTTTTTAAAACTTTAATTTTTTAATGTGCCTGAGTTATACATCTTGTGTTGGTGCCCCCCCCTCCCCCGGGGGGGAAAATTTTTTCTGGCTTCACCCGTGTCCAAATGTGGTTAAGGCACACAATTTATATTTTCATGAAATGATTAAAAATATTTACAATTTATATAGATATGTAAAACCAATGGAAGAAGTCAATGCCTTTAATGTTGAGTGCATATCCTTCTTGGTTTCAATTTCAGAAAATAGCAGAGTTGGCTCATGCACATGGTGCCCTTGTCTTGGTGGATAACAGTATCATGTCTCCTGTTCTTTCGCAACCATTGGAACTTGGGGCAGGCATGAACACATAATTCTGTAGATTTTCTCTTGCAAACTTTATCAGTTTAAGATGTTGCCTTATGTTCTAAAACTCATGTCTTTCTTGCAGACATTGTGATGCACTCAGCAACTAAATTTATTGCTGGACATAGTGATGTCATGGCAGGAGTACTTGCTGTAAGAGGGGAAAGGTCGTACCTTGCCATTTTTCTTAATTAAAAAATTAGAAGACTTCTTTACCCACTTTCTTGGCTAGAGTATCATATAATTAACAAATTATTAGCTACCATGTGGCATACCCAGTTGCACAAGAATTAACAATTCATATTTCATAGGTAGCTCTGACAATGGATCAGATTAAATGGCATTTGACATGAGTTTTGAACTTATCCTTGGAAGTTTGATCTCTCTCCCTTGTTTTCCGATGCTTCTTCTTCCATAATTGGCTTCATTGTCTTGCATTTAAATTCGCCTTGGAGGTGATGTGTGGCTGTGTATTAACTCATTTGTCTTTGTCAACATTTCAATCAGATTAGCAAAGGACTTGTATTTTCTACAGAATGCTGAAGGTTCTGGGTTAGCTCCATTTGACTGTTGGATTTGCATGCGAGGTATTAAGACCATGGCTTTACGTGTTGAGAAGCAACAGGTGCATTTCTGAATCTGCTTGACATGTCTAGCAGTTTCACTGTGTTGTTCTTTCTATGTGCAATATTCTTGATGTTTCCAACACTGGAAAGTCAGGAGTAATGCAGGCAACTTCTTTGTTTCTCCCAAAAAAAAAAAAATGTTTTACTTGCCCTTGATGTTTTCTTTACATGTATTATATTTTCTTCCCCCTCAAAAATTATGGATGGGAGGTTTTTTACTTCATCTTTCTAAGGCCTGAAAAGGTTGACACGGGGCTTTAATGGCCTGAGTAGATGAACTGGAAGATGTGTTGGAAACAGTTGATGGGGGCAAAGGCTTCAGCGCCTTGAGCCTGAAGCTTGGCAGTGAGTACGTTAGTCAAAGAGCAAATCAATCCAAGGAGGAGCATACTGGGGGAGATAAGAATGTTCACTGATGGCTATTAATGAGCAAGAAACATTTGGATTATAATCAGGGAGAATTTGGATTTCACAAGAGGCACTTGCAAAAAAGCACTTGTACCTCATTATGTCTTACTCAAAAAAGTAGCCTTCGTCAATTGGTGTAAAAAATGCATGGGTTTTCATACCAAACTAAATTTCCATGTGAAAGACTCTAAAATTCTTAGTAGACCAAAACCAATTTGGTTGGAAATTTAAAAATTCACACTAAAAAAAGCACTTATTCTACATAAGACATCTCCATGATGCATGCAAACACCCCCTTTGCTGAACGCTTGGAACTTTGTGATTGGCTGCATCAAAAAATCCGATAGGAGCACTCTGAGGTTTTGTAGAGCGAAGGTGATTGTTTAGAGTACTATCTTTAGCCTTGTTTCAGTTGATTTGTTGGAGGGAAAGGAATTGAAGAATTTGTCTGGGTGTGGAGAATTCCATGACTGCTTTTGTGGATAATACTGTGAGGTGTCTGTGCTTTTTCTCTACTTTTAAGTGCTTTGAATATTTTGTAGGTTTTGTTGATTTTATAGATCCTCTTTTGTTGTAGACCAATGGGTGAGCACCTCCTTGGTGCTCCTCCTCTATTTTTTGGTATTTCTTTTATTGCAAGTACGAGCCTTTCTTTTTCGGTTAGAAAAAGAAGGAAGTCTTCATTTTTCACGTGATAATTTCCCAGTACTTTTGGTGCATATGCTCATATGGACTTTTTAGGACAATTAATTGATTGATAGCATGGATAGAGTGTAAAACAATGACAATCTGACCCTTAATCCCAAATTTTGGGGTCAGTCATTTGAAAGACAAATATATGATAGATGAAAAAATATATATAGTTAAAGTTTTAAAACAAAAATAAAGAAAATAACATTATGAAATGAAAAAGAAAAAAAGAAAAAGAAGAAAAAAATTATTGACAAGAGAGATTGTTTAACTTGTTCGAATTCTCATACATCACTTATTCCTATTTAAAGCTATTTTTTCAGCTAAACTCTTAATTGTTATGTCTTTACGGATAATTTGCATTTAGGTTTTTAACAACCTACCCCGACATGTCACAAAATTTCCTATATTCAAAGTTATTCTATCTGAGCATCATCATTTCAATTACAACCATTTTCTATTCTTACTGTTGTGTAATGGCCCAACACTCGGTGTTATACAATAGTGCAGATCTTATTGTGGTTCTATAAAACTTTCCTTTCAAATGCAAGGGCATTGCGTGATCGCAAAAAACTCTAGATGTGATTCTCTATTTCCTTCGATTTGCTTGGATCCTATGATTTACATCCCCATCAATATTTCCATCGTTTTGGATGATGGATCCAAAATATCTAAAACGTTTATTTTTTTGTATGTTTTGTCATTCTAATTTAATTGTTTCTTCATCATTCTGATAAGTGTTACTAAAGATACACTCCATATACTTAGTTTTTGATCGGTTCGATCTAAATCCTCTGAATTATAGTGTATTGTTTCATAACTCCAATTTAACACTAATACCCTTTTTAATTTTATCGATCAACACTATATCATCTGTAAAAAGCATACACTATGGTATCTCATCTTAAATGCTCTTTGTAATTTAATCTATCACTATTGTAAAAAGAATGGAACTTAATACCGAATCTCGGTGAAGCCCAAAAAGCATATAATAGTTTTTGATAAGTTGTCTGTGTCCTTTTTCCAATCTTTATCACATTCTTGAAAGCTGCTGAATGACTTTTCATTCTGATCTAAATAACTGGATCCATCTTTTACATCTAAAGGATTGTTCAACTATGGCAGGAGAATGCACAAAAGATTGCTGAGTATCTCTCTACCCATCCACGAGTGAAGAAAGTAAACTATGTTGGTCTTCCTGGCCATCCTCTGCGTGCTTTGCATTTTAGTCAGGTACTTTAATTGGGGAAAAACAGATGAACAAATTTTTCCTAGTTGCTACTCTGCATTTTTTCTGTGATTGTTAAGCATTACATGTCTTGAATAGCTCTAATATCTATCTACTGTAGGCAAAGGGTGCAGGATCTGTCCTCAGCTTCTTAACAGGTTCTTTGGCTCTTTCTAAGCACATTGTTGAGACTACCAAGTTCTTCAGCATTACAGTCAGTTTTGGTAATGATTCTTCCCCGTCTAACATTAATATGCCATTGTTGATTATCCCTCTCTATTTCTTGCTGTGACAATCAGGTTGCTTTTTGGTTCTAAGATTTTGAACAAACAGTGGGGTATTAGGTACTAAACTTCTGACCCACAAGGAAGGAAATTGAACAGTCTCCTTGTATTGATTTTAGCTAGATTGGAATCTTAAGTGGTCCTTTCTCAAGGCTTTTTGTAGCAATACTAACTGTTGGAAAAAGATTTAGAAACACACTTAACTAGAAACCCTGGACTTGAGGTTCTTTCTCTTGATGCCCTTGATTTCTTTCTACATAACAGCAAGAACTCTGGGGGAAAAACACTTGCTAGAAATCTAGAAACCCTACACTCGGTGCTCTTTTGCTTGATTTGATGCCCTTAAATTGTTTCCACCTTAACAATGTTATAAGAGGCTTGGGCAATTATGGAGACAACATCTTCAGATGACTGCATCTCCAATGTGTGAGATACTGGGATTGGTTAACACGCATTGATGAATATCTTCATAAAACTCCCTTGACTTAATTCTGGTGCTAATTATTGGATGCATTTCCATGGGCAGGCAGTGTGAAGTCACTCATAAGTATGCCTTGTTTTATGTCCCATGCAAGCATTCCTGCTGAAGTTCGCGAAGCTAGAGGTTTAACTGAAGATCTTATTCGCATCTCTGTTGGAATAGAGGACGTGAATGATCTTATTGCCGATTTGGACCATGCCCTTGCAACCGGACCTGTATAATTCCAAGAAAATATTTGACTTTGTGAAGCCATTTTGATTGCCATGATCACTTCAAACCAGCAAATTAACAGGGACCATTCTACCTTTATTGCGGCATGATTGGAATGTGTGATGAACATGTTGGCCGTTCTTCCTCACATAGCATTGGAGGGTGGTGGCTGAAGTTCTTTCTGCACAAGGGTCTCTCTCTTCCCGTAAAGCTTTTTTTAAATTATTGCAACAGCTCATCAGTTGTCTTGGAGTTTCACATTTTGAAGGACATATTCATACTGCATTGTTGGGTATTTTCATATTTAAGTGGAAATTATTTGCAGCAGATTGGGCACTACCCTGGGCTTTGCCTTAATGTTCATGTATGAATATGGGAATTTAGTAAATGTAGTGTAATCAAAACCAAATTTATGTGGAGTACGAGATAAAGTTGTTAGACATGCCTCAAAATTAATTTGTAGTTAAGCAATTGACCTGAATTTTGCAATTTTCCATTTAATTGCACACACAATGAACATGAAAAAAGAAAAAAAAAAATCAGTTAATCAGGGGGTTGGCTACAGAGCCTTGTTTTTTCACTGAAAATCAACTCTTAATGCCTTTTCTTATTCAATGCATCCTGTCAGCACTTGCGGACGTTCAAAAGCAAACTCTGGCCAAAAGTCATAGAATTTGATATATTATATTGGTTTAATAGGTTAGAATGTTAAATTTTTTTATTAAATTTTAAATTTGATATTTGAGAATAAAAATAAGATTAAAAAAATTATATTGAGAAAGTTCTTAAATAAGACACTTGTAGATACTTAAAATCGAATTATTCTGAGTATAAATACTTAAATCGAATTAGTCTGAGCATAAATTTGACAAAAAAAAAAAAGATGAAGAATTTGATATATTATAGTTATCGATAAAGAAAGCTACGGTGGCTATAGAGACCACATTCTTTTCTCTCTCTCTCACTCTTCATTTGGGGTGGAAAGAGTTGGGAAAAACAAACTGGAAACGTAGAGACAGTGTAATCTCCAGAGATTTGGAAGAAACATTTCATGTCGTATGATTTGTATTTCAAGATTAAGAAGCAATATCCCAATTCTTTCATCAAATGAAATGGAGAAGACAATAATATTGTTCAAGTGAATAATTGAAATAGAAAACATTTTTCTTTTCAATTTAATAATTCCTTAAAATTTATCTAAGAGTTTTCACCTTAATGTGTGTGCCGTAAGAGGGAAAATGAGTTGAAAAATACATCTTCTCATTTTAAGAATGTTTGTCAAATTTATTTCTCCCCTGAATTTTTCTGGAGGATAATCTTTACTCCCAAATGGAGTAAATATTACTCTAGTTGTGAGTAAGATAACAAAGGGAAAATCCACCCAGAAAAACCCATTTAATTTCCTACTTCCTATTTTGATTTCTCGGTTCCTCTCTCTGTTTGCTATGGCTGACAAGCAAGAACGAAAATCCCGCATCACCAGTCCTCAAGATGAACATCTACCTGACGGATAATCCCCCACAAGCCCCTCACAACTCCAGATTCGAATTGACTGACGAATCAATAGGAAACAACACCATCAATCAAAGAAAAGAGCGGAGTCCTGGCCTCTGGAAAAAACCCAGAAACTTCATTACAGCTGAAGATAAAATAAATAGAGGACAGAAGCTGATTTGGATTTTCAAAGAGAAATTTAAAGTCCTCAAAAATGAATTTGGTGGGGGAAGATTGAGTGAGCTCGGAAAGGGATCGTTGGATGCTGGTATTAGGTGGAAAATTTAAGAGTTCTTATGCTTTAGGTATGTGTTATTTAAATTTTGGAGAAAAAATTAGGATAAATATTTAATTGCTGAATGAGAACCGGAGAAGAAATTGAAAAATGAAATTGAACTAAGCCCATCCAACTCAATTATGTTGATGCCCTTATTTAAATTTATTCGTTTATTTTTTGGTTTGAAATGTTTTTTCCTTGACAGACGTTCAAAAATGAAATTTTCAAAAGCATTATATTATATAGGCGATAATTAAAAATAAGTTAGAATGTAATTTGGGTTTGTTAATTTATTATGTTCAGGGAAAAGTGAGGATTGATAAAGGGATAAGTATGCCCTCAATTTGTTTGAAAAACCCAGTCATGCCGAGTATGATTAAATTTTAGGAGCTAAATATTATCCTTTCCCATGCTAATTGATTCAACCATTCAATAGAGAGAACAAAATTTATAACATTTTCCTTTAAAAAAACTACCCCACCACACACATGTCCTATCCTAAAGAAGAAAGGCAAACGAAATTTGAGGTTAAGAATATCAAAAAATTCTTAAAAAATAAAAAAATAAAAAAATAAAGAATGCCAAAAGGCAAAAATCCCCACGTCTAACCCATGCTCAATCACTTCCCTATCAGTAAAAAAAAAAAAAAAGATTTCTCTTGCCATTTTTTTTAAATGTTAAATGTGTACAGATCTCTAAATGATAGAATTCTCTCTCTTCCTAGAAATTTCTCCGCAGCCGGTCCGTATGAACAAACATTCAGGAAATGAAAGGGGGGGGGGGGGGAACCAGAGAGGCAGGGGCAAAAGTTACGTAATTTTTTCTTGTGCAAATAAAAAAGAAGGGTCTCCTAATGATTTGATCAGTCAGACCACAGTGAGGCCACTGTATCTTGGTCTTTTTCTGTCAGGTGAAAGCCCTTCTTCCAATGCCTTTCTCTTGTTATTACTGCTACCTTGTGCTTGTGGTTGCTGTTGGTGTTGTTCATGTGGCAATTCATCTTCTTCTTGTTGTGATTGAATACTCATCTCTACTTCTGATTTTTCTTCTACTTGCTGTTTTGGAGGCTCTTGATGATCCTTATATTTGGCTTTCATCATATGGGGTCTCAGTCTATTGACATCTGACAATTGAACTGGTTTCAAGAAAAATTCTTCTGCACCTTCTTCTAAACATCTGATCAACAATTCAAACAATTCCCATTAATCCCATGAGAAATAAAACACAACTTAAAATATCCTTATGAAAATTGAATTTCAGATTTCTTCCCTCACCTTCTGATTCTTGTACGCACATTCTCAGACGACATTATCACTACGGGTATGTTTCTCAATGATGAAGATTCCTGAAAAGAGAGATGCATATCAAGTCAATTAATTCCTTTGATTAATCAGTATTTTCAATTCAGGAAAATGGAAAATTATCCCAATAAATTCCTATGGATCGAATTCATCTGTTAGTATCGTCAATTCAAGCAAATGACAAAATTTTTGAGAGACCCATGTGGGTAAAGATATTATTTTTGAACCACGTGACAAAAAGTCATTTTGGGAAGCAAAATCCTGATCCAAAAGATTTTCCATTGGAATATTTATCACAAAAAGAAAATTTTAAAAGTGGTTATGAAAAAGAAAAGACTGAGAAAAAGAGAAATGTGAAATGATACTAAAAAAGTAAAGACAAAATGAATAAAAACTCGCATACCTTGATTTTCTTTAACAAGTCATATCCGGTCATTCCAGGCATACAATAATCTGTAATAATCAAATCCACTTCCATTTCCTGGAAAAAAATCACAAATTCAAGACAAAATTAGAGAAATTAAAAAAAAAAAGAATCAAAAGTGCAAATGCTTGAGAACCCAATAGGAAAAAGAAAACAAACCTGACGATTATTTGGAGAAACTGATGGTTGATTGGGATAATTTTGGTCATCTTCGTGAAAACCCAGAAATTCTAATGCTTTGCTACCAGAATCCACTGTTGTCACTGCTTTTAAAACAACATTGAAAAAAACATACACAAATAAGGAAAAATGTTAAAACACGTCCTTAAATGTCATTCCCAATAACAACAATTTCCGAAATTTGTCATCTAGAGAGAGAGAGAGTTTAATTAGTACCTTGATAAGAAGATGTCTTTAGAAGCCTTTCAATGAGTTTTCTTTCTATTAGACTGTCATCAACAGCTAATACATGGAATTGTGACTCTGTTGCTATACTTCCCATTTTGAAGCCAAAAATCAAAGCAGTAGAGGAAAACAAGAAAAGAGCTTTTGCTCTTGTTTGTTGAGACTTTGAGATTTATTGTTATTGAGAGACAAAGAGAGTGATGGTGAGGGTTTCTAATGAAGAGGAGGTGATGAAATATGTAATGAAAAAAGACCCACCAAAATCCACATCACGGAAAGCAAAATCCGACCGGATTTCATCCGAATCTCCACAAATTTTTTTACAAGTTGAGTTTTGAATTAGATGCCAAGCAAGCGGCACACGCAATATAATATTATTAAAAAATCGAAAGAAATCTTAAAAATAAATTAAAAATAAAATACTTTGATTTGGTTTTGGATTGGGTTTGGGTTGCTAATTTAAAGAGTCTCTTTGAGCGATTTAGGAGGAGGTGGGTATTATAGGTCAAAAAATTATATGTAAAGAGAGAAGTGAAAAACAAAAAAAATGAAATCAAGAGGAGAAGTTGTGAGGTGGAGGAGGGTAGTGGTGGGGTAGGACCCACCAAAATCCTCCTTGGAGATACAGATGATGTCAGCTGCTTGCCCTTCACTCTCTCTCTCATGTTGGGGGGGTTTAGAGAGAGAGAGAGAGGGGGGGGGGGGAGAGAGAGGGAGTGTGTGAGTGGGGTTATTTTTCAAAAGGGGTTTTTTTTTTTCCAAAAAAATTCTTCAAACAGAGTGATGTTTTGAAAAATTTTCAAATTAATAAAGTTGTGATTTTTAATCGTGATTTTATTATTTTTTTTATAACTGTTAAAAAAATAAAATAAAAGTGAGATTGGTCTGTAGTTAGAATTTTTTTTTACTTTGAAATAAAAATATTATTATTATTATTATTATTAAAACATATAAATATTAATAAAAAATTTTATTAATTAAAAATTTTTATTAACTTCATTTTTTATTTTTGAAAAAATTTAAAATTAATAAAATTTAATTATTAACAAATTAATTAAAAATAAAAAATTGTTAAAAGATTAATTAAAATTGAAAAATTTTTAATTAAAAAACATATAATTAATAAAAAATTATCATTAATTTTTTTATTTAAAAAAATATAATCAATAAATTTTTATTAATCAATAGTAAATAGGGTTTCAAAAGAGGCGTATTTTTGTTGTAACAAAATTGACCACTGGTCTAAAAACTATTATCAGAATCCAAAAATTCTATCTTAAAACTGTTTCAAAACAATGACATATTGAATTTTCAGATTTCGACAACAGTCTTTGGACCAGTGGTCAATCTTCTCGCAACGAAAATACGCCCCTTTCGAAACCATTTTTACTATTGATTAATAAAAATTTATTAATTATACTTTTTTAAATTAATAAATTAATTATTTTTTTATTAATTATATGTTTTTTAATTAAAGATTTTTTAATTTTAATTAATATTTTAACAATTTTTTATTTTAAATTAATTTGTTAATAATTAAATTTTATTAATTTTAAATTTTTTCAAAAATTAAAAATGAAGTTAATAAAAATTTTTAATTAATAAAATTTTTTATTAATATTTATATGTTTTAATAATAATAATAATAATAATAATTTTATTTTAAAGTAAAAAAAAAAACAAGAGGTGTCATTCTCGTTGAAAGCGAGATCGGCAATTGCGTTTTCTTAAAGTGTAATTGACGATCTCGTTTTCAATTTTTTTTTTTAACAGTCATAAGAAAAAAAAAAAGAAAAAAAAAAGGGTAAAGTCACGATTAGGAATAGCAACTTCACTAGTTTGGGAATTCCCAAAAAAATCATTGTTGAAAAAAAGGACCATTTTGAGAAATAACCCTGTGTGAGTGTGTGAAATCATGTGCCGATTCTTACCATATCTTGAGTAGTTGAGGGAGAAGAGTGGGTGTAGGAGAGATGGCAATAGTGTTTGATTCCCTTTCTAAGATTTGTTTCCCATAGCCATTTAACTCCACTCTCCGGTCACCACCCCCGTTCATTCATCTCACTTTCGCATTCCAATCCCACTCATTTGCACACATTTTCAAGCATTTTCCCACTCTACCCACTTCTCCCTTGTAGGTCAATTTCTCACTTGGACCCGTTAATCATAGCCATTATATTTATATTTTTCTTTTATTATACATAGTTATGTGCTTGTATATCAATAATACAAGAAAACTTGTATATCTACGCACATTTTTTTTTAATCTTAGTTGAATCATCATTCAAAATTTAGAATTTCGTTTCGATTAATTCAGATCCACTTGCTGTCGAGTTATTTTTGGAAGGAGATCTCCTAATGGTATCTTTTTCGATCTCAAGGAGTCTCGAATCTAAGCATTAGATTAAGGACGTCGATCAACCATCGGTCCCAAACTAAGCTTTGCATGTTGAAAAGAATTATATCTACATACATGTATATATGTGAATGGATGTCTCCAGCGATGCATGAGGGGACCCAAAAATATTATGCCTAAAGTTTACCAAAATAAGACTTGTAAATCAACATTAAATTAGGAAAAATAAAACTAAAAATTTGAAGATTGCTTTTAAGATTTTTGCACACTCAAGGCTCAACCAATGGTGGCCGAGAGAAAGTATGTGTTTGTAACAAGAGTAGGAAGGAAATTCAAGAACCAAGGCTAGTATCAACGACCTGCAACCAACCTAACTAAATGTAACTAACTGTAATTGGAATGACAGAATGAGAGTCAGTTAGCTAGTCTGTTGAGAGATAGTAAGACAATATATAAAAAGTAGTAGCTAGTAGTGAATAATGAAGCCTCATTTCTTTCCTTAATTCTTCTCTGCTCCTCTCTGCACTTCCTTCTTCTTCTTTTTCCCTTAAACTCTCTTCTCTCAACTCTAACTCCCTTACTTTCTTCTGACCTCTTCTATTTCTACCATAGATAATCTCTTCCATAACCTGTCAAATCCTAACTTCATTCCCTAAATTTTCCTTAAAAATTCCAACAATAGTTGTTTTACTACAGAAAAAGAAACCATAACTGTCATAAATGGTATCAGATCTATAAATCCTTGGAGAAAAGAACTTAAAAACATGACGGATGGCACCAGGTTCAAGGCTCTTGATGACCAGCTCAAGAAGCAAGACGCGAGAATGCAAGACATTTACTCAGAGCTTGACAAGAAAATAGAAGAACAAACCTAGAAATTGGATGCCAAGATTGAAGCCATCCTAGCTAAAATGGACAGCACTTTTAATACTATAATGAAGATGGTGAATAAGGATAAGAATGATGATCAAAAACCAGATCAAATAGTTAGATATGCTATTCTTCCAACTCCAACCGAAGGAAGGACAAGAAATGAAGTAGGATCACAATTGGTTAGGAAAGATGTAAATAATAGAGTACCTAATCCTCCTCGAGTTGAGTTACCTATGTTTAATGGAGAAGAACCTCGAATGTGGTTGATAAAATATCAAAAATTTTTCTCAATCTATTAAGTACCTAGCCACAATTGGGTAGACATCGTGGAGTTGTATATGGAGGGCAAAGCTGAGATCTGGTTCCATTTTGAAGATGGTCTACCAGGACATTAAATGGGCAGAATTCTCTAAGATATTATGTCAGTGTTTTGAGACTAAAGTAGCACAGGACGTGGTGGAAGAGTTCAACAAATTACGCCAGCAAGGATCCATGGAAGAGTATCGAGAAAAGTTTGAGGAACTATGGACACTGATGCTCCAGACTAATCCCAAACTTATAGAAGCTTACTTTGTATCAAGCTTTATCAGTGGCTTGAAAGAAGAAATTAACCCAGTACTCAGGATGTTTAAACTCACCACTTTATTGCAAACTTTTGAGATTGCAACCCTTCAAGAACAATCAATGGAGTTGATAAAATCGAAGAAAACGAGTTCCAACAGAACTGCTGATTCAGAAGATAACAAGACAAAGATCAAGAATTCAGGAGAATACTTTACCAATACAAGGGTACCAAGAGTATCACCTCAAGAAATACAGTATAGATATCCCACTCTATACCTCAGAATTCCTACCCTTCTGGCTGCCTAAGTCGACCCACCAATTTGTGTAGGGCGACCCAACCACACCATGCCTTAGATATCCCACTCTACAGTCCTCCAAGGCGCGTCATCACCAACTCGGAGCGACCCAAGTTTTCAGACAAGGCGTCCTATGCCCTTAATACACACTCCCAAGACAACCCAACAAGGCATGAGGAGGCGACCCATTCCATCACAATTCTTAGCATAGGTCGACCCAATCAATCACCCAAAGCAACCCAAGACCCCTCAACCTCATAATTCCCTAATTTGCACTCCCTTTGGTCATCCTATTTCTTGGCACAAGGCGACCTGCTCACCCCTATATACTCACAAGTCATCCTATACCCATCAAAAGGTAACTCATGCCCTTACAATCCATACCTACAAACCAACCCAACTTCAATACAAGACAACCCACCTCTCACAAACTCCCAATTCATAAGCCAACCCAAACACATTACAAGTCAATCCACTATTCACACATCCCACACACACAAGCCAACCTAAGACTCCATAATTCTACAAATAATCCACGTCACTTTGCATCCAATGAGTTTTAAACCCAAAAACTCTATTTTTCCAAAAAGATTTTACACTACCAAACCATTTCACTCCTTGATACTTATATGGAATATTAATAAATTTAGGATCTAATTACAAATTTTGTTTGGAATTACACTAAAGAACAAAAATTAAATATTCATTATAAATTTTTTAATATCGAATTTTCAGTATTACAACATTTAACCCCTAAAAGAAATTTTGTTCTCAAAATTTAAAATAAAATTTATAGATAAAAAAGATGTGGGTGTTATTTCCGCATTGATTCTTTAGTCTCTTAAGTTTTTTCTTTCACTTGATTGTTCCTTCACAATACTTTAACTATAGGGATTTGTTTGCTCCTCAATTGTTTATGTTATCGATCAAGGATTTGTACTGACTATACCTTGAAACTCAAGTTTGAATTCAATTCTATCGGAGGAGTTTTCCGACAAATATTTTTTTAACATTAAGACATGAAACACATCGTGGATTTTTTCTAAATCCGAAAGCAATTCTAGCCGATAGGTTACCTCTCTTATCCTCAGGATCTTGAAAGGGCCAATATACCTTGAATTCAATTTTTCCCATTTCTAAGATTGGATTACACCCTTTCAGGATAACATTTTCAAGAAAACCATGTCTCTAACCTTGAATTTCAAAGATCTTCTTCTTTCATCGACGTAACTCTTTTGTTTATCTTGAATCGCCTTTATCATTGTCCGAATCACCTTCATTTTTTCTACAGTTACCTTAATTAACTTCATATTTTCAATTTTTCACTCTCCAACCTCATCCAAACACAAAGGTATTTGACATTTTCTCCCATAGAAAGCTTCAAATGGAGACATCTCTATACTAGATTGATAGCTATTGTTGTACGCAAATTCAATTAATGAAAGGTGCCTATCCTAACTCCATTGGAAGTCCATTACACATGCCCTAAGCATGTCTTTCAACATCTAAATTGTACGCTCCGATTGTCCATCGATTTGAGAATAGAAAGCAGTACTCAATTTTAACTTAGTCCCTAAGAATTCTTGTAGTTTTGACCAGAATTGCAAAGTAAATTAGGATCACGGTCTGACACAATAGATATCAGAACCCCATGAAGTCTCACGATCTCTTCAATATATAGTTTGGCCAACCTCTCCAAAGAGAAGGTGCTTTGAATTGGGAGGAATGTATTGTTTTGGTGAGTCGGTCTACTATTACCTAAATAGCGTCATAATGGCTCGGAATACGCGGCAATCCCATCACGAAATCCATGGTGATGTACTCCAATTTCCACTCGAGTATAGGCAATGGTTGTAATGTTTCGGTCGGTTTTTGATATTCAGCCTTGATTTATTGGCACACAAGACACCTAGCCACAAACTCAATTATCTCCCGCTTCAATCCCGACCACCAATAGGTTTCCTAGATGGTTTGGTATATTTTAGTGCTTCCGGGGTGTATAGCATAAGTCAAAGAGTGTGCCTTTTTAAGTATGGCTCTCCAAAATCCATCATTGTTGGGAACATAAATCCATTTCCCATATACCACTATATCATCCTCCCAAATATGGAAATCATCACATTCTCCCTTGTGAACCTTTTTCATTATATTCTTTATCTTCTCATCAGTAGTTTGGAACTCTTTAATACGATCCACTAAAGTTGTTCACATCTCGAATCTGGTCAAGAGCGCACCATGCTCATCGTTGGCCAACTTAACTCCAAGTGTACGGAGTCCTAGTAGGCATAAGAGACAAGAATTCCCATAGGATACCAAAGATGAAGATTTGTAGTTTAGAACATCTGCAACTATATTTGCTTTGTTCGGGTGATAGTCAATCACCAGATCATAGTCTTTAATCAGCCCCAACCATCTCTGTTTCCTCAAATTGAGCTACTTTTGAGTGAACAAGTATTTGAAACTCTTGTGGTTAGTGAAAATTTTGCATGTGTCTACATATTAGTAATGCCACTAAATCTTCAAGGCAAAAACAATAACAGCTAACTTTAGATCATGGATAGAATAGTTCAACTCATACTTTTTCAATTGTCAAGAAGTATAGGCGACCAATCTATCGCCTTACATTAAAACATATTCTAACCCTTATTTGCTGGTATCACTATAAACCACATAGTCGCTACCGCTAGTAGGAAGAGTAAGTATTGGAGCGGACTTGAGTCTTTTCTTGAGTTCTTGAAAATTCTACTCACACTTATCAGTCCATTCAAACTTAATTCCCTTCCGAGTCAAACTAGACAATGGAGCCACAATTTTGGAGAATCCCTCATGAATCTTCGGTAATATCTTGTCAGTCTGAGAAAACTTCTCACTTTGGTGATATTCTTGGGTTGTTCCTATCTCAAAATTGCCTCTACTTTCTTTGGGTTTACAAATTTCCCATTTTCGAGTACAATATACCCTAAGAAACAATCTCCCTTAATCAAAACTCGCACTTGGAAAACTTGGCGTACAATTGCTTCTCCCGGAGAGTTTGCAGCACAATCCGAACATGTTTGGAATGTTCTTCATTATTTCTGGAGTACACTAAAATAACGTCAATGAATATTATGACACTTGTCGAGGTAGAGATGGAAGACTCGGTTCATCAAGTCTATAAAAGCAGTATGAGCATTCGTCAAACCAAAAGCCATCACTAAAAAATCGTAGTACCCATACCGCGTCCTAAACGTAATCTTATAGGCATCATCATCCTTTATCCTCAATTGGTGATAACCCAACTCAAATCAATCTTTGAGAAGACACTACCCCTTGGAGTTGATCGAACAAGTCATCAATCCTTAGCAATGGTTACTTATTCTTAATAGTCACCTTATTTAACTGTCGGTAGTCGATGCACATTCGGAAAGCGTCATCTTTATTCTTTACGAATAGAACCGGAGCGTCCCAAGGTGAGATACTTGGCCGGATGAACCCTTTCTCTAATAACTCTTGGAGTTGCATCTTTAATTCCTTTTAACTCTGTTGGTGCCATTCTATAAGGAGGTATAGAAATAGGCGCGATGTCGGGAGCCAAATCAATAGCAAAATCGAATTCTTGGACTGAAGGCAAATCGGGCAACTCGTTTGAGAAGACGTTCGGGAACTCATCCACCACTGGAACATTCATCAATTCTGTACTTCCCATTGTGGTGTCGATGATGTGGGCTAGATGAACCGCACAACCCTTGTGTACTAATCTCTATGTTTCTATTGCTGAGATTACACAACTCGATAAGATTCATCGTTTACTGGAAAATATAAGCGGAGAACACTCTGATCTACGGAATCTTCCTCTTTGGTAAAGCAATCCACGGAAGCTTGGTAGAGATGCAATCAATCCATGCCCAAAATTGGTATCAAAATCCACCATATCTAGCGGAATCAGGTTTGTCTCAACCTACTTTCACTTCATATCCCCCGTACACAGTATTTGTAACTATTTTGTCTCCCAAGGGAGTGATAACAAATAATTCTTCCTCAAATGAAATCAAAGGCCTATCTAAATGTCTAGCGAATACTGTGCTCACAAATGAATTATCTGAACCCATATCAATCAATACATGGCCATCAACCCCAAAAATTTCTATCGTACCTAATTATACAATACTATCAGCAATCATAAAATATTAAAATCATCTTCCTAACTCATTATCATGCAATATCCTCAAAATACCTTTAAATCAAAATCATAAATTCATAATCACATAGTATTTGTATTCAAAATTTCTAAATCATCAAATTTAAATCTAAAAGAAGTTACCTATGACTACGTTAGGATTATTCTAAGCTTTCTCATTTGCCATTGCATAAATCCTTGTTTAATTTCTTGAGTGGGATCATTGAGGAGGTTCAGCAACAGTGTTACTCCCGGTACCAGTCCATAGAGTTGTACTAACTGATGGTGTGGGGGCATTTGATGGGTCACCTCTGTGGCCGGTCGAGTGATCTTGACTTATTTGACCTCCATGTCCACTTAAACCCAACTCGGGGCAAGCATTTTGGAAATACTCCACTTTTCCACATTGGAAACATTTGCGAGGCTCGGTACATGGTACGGAGTGATATTTTTTGCAATTTTGGAAGGGTACTTTCTTTGGCACTGCTAACTTGTCCCGGATATGGCACTAGAGGTGGGAGTGTCAAACCTTGATGGTCCTTGGCCTTGTGGAGAGCCAATAAACCCGGTAGTAGGAACATTACTATAAGAGTCCATGCTTCTACTCTTCTTAGAACCTTGACCCTGAGTGAGCCCGGGCTTTCTTTTCTTGCCTTGACTCTCTCTGTCTCTTCCTCTTTCAATCACCATCTTTTCAGCTATCAAGACCAATTCCAGAATATCTTGAAATGTGTGTCCCCTTGTTATCAACATTTTCTCCCTGATATTTAAATTCAGGCTCGATTTAAATTTTACACAAATAGATTGCTCAAAGTTCACAAACTCTGGAACATATGTGGCTAGCTCTCTAAGTTCTGTCTCATACTCCGGCACTATCCTATTCATTTGAGCTAACTTGAAAAACTTCTCTCTCTTTTGGTCCCTATAGAACCCTGTGTAGTAATTTTTTTCGAAAGCTCTAAGAAATTCTCCCCAAGTGGGAGGAGTAGATGTTCTACCTTTTACATTTTCCCACCAAGTTCGTGCACACTTATCCAATAGTTTTACTACCACTCACAACTTTATCTCCTCATCTAACCTCATGTCGGTGATGGTCTCTTGGACTCGGTCAATCTAGTCCTTGGCTACTGAGGCATCACAAGTGCCTAAAACATCTCACATCCGAGCTGCCTCATCTATTTGATCAGCTTTGACAATTCAATGGTAGGGCAATTGACTAATGCAACAACCAGAGGAGGAGGTGCCATTGGAGCACTAGGTGCGATAGCCGGCATTGGAGGAGGGACCGACGGAGGAACTGGAGTTTGTTATGAAACTTGGAACTGTACTCCATAGGTGTTACACCAGTCTATCACTTGTTGGAGGGCATGTATCGGAGGAGTAGGGATCCTGGTTGAAGAAGCAGGGTGTGTTTGTTGGGAAGGTGGAGTCAGAGGAATCTCATTTGAGTTTCTCAGTCTATTTTGCGGAGGTATAATTCTATAAAAGAGAATTATATTTAGCACATATGGTTAAGTGAAAAACTAATTACTTAAACCCCTTAAAAACGATGTTCCTAACTCCCTAGAACCTATATGAGGCATTTGAAATTATTTGGGATAATTCGAATATCGAGTTTTCTCAAAATAGTTTCGAAAATAATTGTGAACCTTTTAAAATATTTGGAAAACTCTTCAAACGTTTTAAAATATTCTTAAATCGTGAGCCTAACCTCTGATATCAATAAAATTATCACGTCTCGACCCGCAGATTCTGGCATGTGACAACCACTGCGTTACCTTAAAACACGTGTGAGTCCCAACACGTGTGAGTCCCACCCCGTGTTCTAAGACACTGCAAGGCATTCACAATTTCCTACAAAACCATAGGCCAGCCCAACCATTTCAATTCCATTCAATCCATAAAATAAAGTAAAATATCTTCTCAAGGGATATAAGTTAAAACCATTATCAACAATTCCCAGAAAAAACACATGAAAGAGAAAAATAAGTGTCTTCAATGAAATTGAAATAAAAATAAGTCCATCCAAAATAAAATATAAGTTTAAATAGTTCCCAAATTAGTTTTTTTTTTAATATAAAAATGTCTTTCTCGGGTCTAACAATCGACACCTCATAAGTCAAGACAAGATCTATACCAAGAACAAGTGCTTGACAGTGATCTTCCCAAATCCGGTTCTAAACGACCAAGAGTGTCTACTAATCTTTCTCTATAAAAAATGAAATAGGGAGGGATGAGTATAATTTATACCCAATAAGTGTATAACATATTATGAGGATAAATGAGAGATGATAATGGATATGTCAAATAATTATTTCAAAATCGTACAATTGTAACCACACAGAACAAGATTTATTATTAAATACAAGAATTAAAACTAGATTTTTAACCAATCATATTGCACAAATCGTATGTATCCAATTATCTTAACTTATTTTTTTGAAAACTATGGGATTGATAAAATATTTTCACCAAAGGCTTAACCCTAATCAAAGGCGAAACTGTTGAGGAGTTTTCATTATCATCAATCACAAACATTAACCCTAACTTTGACTTTGCCTCGGGCCTTCCTTGGGGTGCAACCAGACTTGTTCGAAGGGAGGGTTTTAGAGGTACCTCTCGAGTGCAGCTATCTCCTCAGCCAAATAAATGCCCAACCATGTCATCCCATTGGGTCGCTCCTTGAAGAGAATGACTATAGCCATTAAACATATACAAAGCACCATTTCACAATCATTACATCATATATCAAAATGTGCCAACAATTATTTAAACATATCTCAAATTATGAGTTCAAAGTTTACATGTTCAATGTGAATCAATCCACATAACACATTGATTTCAATTTAACACATGGATGCATGTTTTCATTCCAAATTCCCGTTCAGGACACTTCACAATCATAAAATAATTTGAAACTAATTTGGAAAGCATTTATAAAATCAATTGAAAATATTTTCTCATTTATAATCATAATCATGTATCCACTCATCTTTGGGGAGGGTACTCACTTTCAATTCCTAAATTCAATCTAATGAATTCCCTTCTCAAGTTCCAATTGATTATTCTAAATCAATAACCATAAATTCATTGTTAATTCATGACTATTTCTAAGGCTCATGAGTTTTCTCCAACTTTATGTCATTCACATCTATGTACAATTTTCATTCAATTTTCCTCTAAATTTTTATCATTTACAAATTCTAAGGTTTTGATCTCCAATAAACTTCCTAAAATTTCAATAATAAATTCATTTTAGTAATGAGGAAGCTAAATCCAAGATTAGAAAGAAGAAATTACCTTAAATTCATGGTTGGATTGAGTTTTGAAGATTGAGTTTCAAAAACCCTAGCTTTTCCTTTCTTCTGGAGCAAATCCTAGATTTTCTTCAAATCTTCCCTTCCTTGAGTTTGATTGGGGTTTTGAACACTTGATGAAGTGATCTTAATGGAGGGGAAATTTATTTTTAAGAGAGAAATCAAAAGAGGTGATGAGAAAGCAAACACAGATGGAGAGAGATGAGAGTGCTGAGTGTCAAGAGATGAATGAAGAAAATAAAGAGGAATTAAGGCTTTATTCAAGCCTAATATTAAGGAATTGGTTAATTACTATCTTGCCATTGGTGATTTAAGAGTTTAAGTTGGATTTGGTTGTCCTTTTTGGTTATTTTATATCTCAATTTGTTAAAATTCGAATGGGCAAGATGACTTGCATCTTGGACAAGATAACCCATAGGTTCAATTTCTATATGAACAGATCGTCCTGATTATGAGCAAGGCGACCTATTCTTTGTTTTATAGGAGCTCGGGTTGACCCAAATATAGAATAGGGCGACCCAAGTTTCAAAGTTTCTAAACCTTGGATTGATCCAATGATTGGGCAAGACGGCTCATAAGTGCAATGCCTCAAAATTCCTACCCTTCTGGCTGCCTAGGTTGACCCACCAGTTTATGCAGGGTGACCCAACCACACCATGCCTCAGATATCCAATTCTGTAGTCCTCTAAGGTGCCTCATCACCAGCTTGGGGCGACCCAAGTTTTCACACAAGGCGTCCTATGCCCTAACTACACACTCCTAAGACGAACCAACAAAGCATGAGGCGACCAATTCTGTCACAATTCTTAGCATGGGTCGACCCAATCAATCATCCAAGGCGACCCAAGACCCCTCAACCTTAGAATTCCCCAATTTGCACTCCCTTGGGTCGTCCTATCTCCTAGCACAAGGCGACCTGCTCACCCCCTACACACTCACAAGTCATCCTATACCCATCACAAGGTGACTCATGCCCTCACAATCCATACCTACAAGCCAACCCAACTTCAATACAAGCAAACCCACCACTCACAAACTCCCAATTCATAAACCAATCCAAACACATTACAAGTCAACCCACTGCTCACAAATCCCACACACACAAGCTAACTCAAGCAATGTACAGGCCAACCCAAGACTCTATAATTCTACAAATAATCCACATTATTTTGCATCCAATGAGTTTTGAACTCAAAAACTCTTTTTTCCCAAAAAGATTTTATACCACCAAATCATTTCACTCTTTGATACTTATATGGAATATCAATAAATTTAGGATCTAATTACAAATCTTGTTTTGGAATTACACAAAAGAACAAAAATTAAATATTCATTATATATTTTCTAATATCGAATTTTTAATGTTACACAAATTCTTTTGAGTGTTTTGGTTTTGGGGCGGGAGGTGAAAGCTATAGTTGATAATTGGGGAATTTATCATGTTTTTTTCTTGGATAGGGTTAATTGAATTTTGATCAAACCTGCAAGCTTGAAATAAAGTCGTGTTGTTTGATAACTTTGCACTTCATCCCAAGAACATCAATCACATTGGAAGGAAAATCTTTCTTCTTAATTCGATCCAAAAAGCTTAGTTAGAGGAAGATTTAGTAACAAATTATAGTAGAAAACCAATCTAGTTAAGCATGTTAAGAAAGTAAAAGCAATGCAAATATCAGATAATTGGATCTGATAAGGCCTATGTGCTCCGATTATATATAAATATATATATATGTATATATATATTTGTTTGTATGTGTCTCCGAAGTGAAGGCTTCATGCTGCAAGAGTAATTTGGAGGTTTTGATATTAAGGGGAAGAGGTTGAAGAGCTGCATCTCCAACCATAAGGATTTTGGTTTTGCATGTGTAATTATTTTCTTGTCTCTTGCTTCGTGTTTTAGACCTTTTTGCTTATGCCATGGACATTGATCTAAATCCATAGCAAGAGCTGACCTCATTCACAAGGGATGAGGTGCATAAATAAAACCTTTGGGGTAACAGCTGACCTCATTCACAAGGGATGAGGTGCATAAATAAAACCTTTGGGGTTCCAAACTACCAAACTGAATATTGTGGTTGGTAATCTGATTTGCAAGATAAAGATTGGGCTCGATCAGCTGTTGATGTCCTAATTTTCTATATGGGATTCAAAGTGGTTTTCCACTTGTTAGGTGATGATGAGAGGTTTGTGTCAGTCATCGGAAAAGAGTATTGAGGTTAAAATCAAATGCACATTTATGGAAATATATATAGGCAAAGCATTCATTCGAAAAGCATCAAGAAGGGGCAAACATACAATCTAAAGTATAAGGGAATTATGAAGTCAACAACGTCTAAATTTGAGCTAAGATATTTAAACCTTGAACTTATATATATATATGTATTGTATTACAACATTGAGATTTGAAATTTTTGTAATTTAATTAAGTTTGTACCTTAAATAATTATTGTAAGGGTACCACGCATTCAATGCCCACAAAAAAATTAAATGAACTTAATAAAAAAGAATTAAGAGAAAAAATGAGAACTGTTAAAAACGTTATCGAGTGTTTTTCTTTTAAAAATTCAAATTTCCAACTTATTTATTATTTTTTCACAATAAATATAGTTCCACATTTAATTGTATCTTTGATTATGAAATACTAAGAGGAGTTAATTTACCAAAGACTGTGTTCCCTCGATTAATAGTAATAGATTCACAACAAAACCTCTCATACTAGTGCTGTTGAATATCTGGTAGAGTTAGAGATAGAAAGAAAGAGAGAGGTTGACTTAAAAATAAGATTATTTCTAGAGGAAGAATGAGAGAAATTGCAAAGTTTGAATTTTTAATGATAGAGATTTGAAAATTTGAATATTTTCTAGAGAGACAGAAAAAAAGATATACTATAAATCTGTCAATTTTCTTTTTTCAGAAATGAATAGAAAGGGAGATTGAAAATTTGAATTATTTGTAGGGAGAAAAAGATTGAAAAAGCTGATTATCTTGTTCAAAAGAGGAATTTAATGGAAGATAATTCTTGGTAACGTATAATTATAATGATTATAGTTTGATAGTATTAATTTAAATAAAAAAAGGATGCTGCATCTACCTCCTTTGCCAATAAGCCTTAACCATGGCATCCTATCAAGTCACTCCATGAAGAGAATGACTATAACTATTTATATCGCATGTAGTATTACTTCACAAATATTCTAATCTCATCCGATGCACCATGATTGTAACAAATATGTTACAAACCATATCACAATATTCATGAATACAATTTTCAACAAAATATAGCACTAATTCAATCATAAATATATTGGATGCATATATATTTTGAACTTTCATTTCAGGACATCCCTTCATCACAAATATTTGAGTAAAAAAATCATTTAAAGTCATTTATAAAAAAATTTCGAAACCATTTTTCTTATTTAAAAGCACAAAAATCTATCCACTCACCTCTTTGGATAGTAATTACTCCTAATCCATAATTAATTCAATGTCTAGTCTCACTTTAAGTTTCAAATACATTGACTTATGACATTCAAATCCAATTCCATTTATAATCACTTTTAGGGTCAGGGTTAATTGATTTTTCCCAACATAATATGAACCCTAATTTCATAAATCCATCAACCTATATTCTAAGTTTATCAAATATATGTCATGTACATCAATAAAGTATTTCCATTCATACTTTCCTCAATTCTCATCATATTACAAACCCTAAGTCTATATTTCCCAAACATAATCTCTCAAATTTCAATAACAAATTTCAACCTACTAATGAGAAAATTAAATCCAAGTTTAGGAGGACGAAATTACCTCAATTTTGTAGTTGAATCAACCCTTGGATATTGAGTCATGAAAAACCTTAATTATTTCCCTTTTTGGATCAAACTCTAAATTTTCCCCAAATCTATCTTTAACCAAGAGTTTGATTAAAGGTTTGGAAGTTTTATGGAGTGGGTTTAGTGGAGATGTAGTTAATTTTCAAAAGGGATTGAGAGAGAGAAGAGCAAGAGGGAGAAGAGTGAGGGGAAGAGGGGGAGATAAATTAGGGTAGGAAGAGGAATAAGAATTGAGGCTTTGTTTAAGCCTTTATATAGTGTGTTGTGTAATTTCCATCCCGTCCCTCATTTTCTTTAAGTTTTAGGTTTGGTTACCCTTTTTGGTCATTTTGCAATTCACTCATCTATTGGTCTCAGTGCAAGTGCCTTGGCTCTTCCTGGGACTTGGCTAGATAGCATATTTTTCTGCAGGGCTTATCACTTCGAAAAAAAATCACTAAAATTCCATTTCTCCATAAATTTTTGCAAACCATATGTTGTTTTAAAGCTCTGGATGTCTAGCTTTTGAGAAAGAAAACTATTTTAATTTTTGAGTTCTATAAAGCAAGATATCATCGAAATACCATCACTGGGTCAGATTTTTTTTTTTTTAGTTTTGAAATCTCTTAGCTTTCATTCTCCTATCTTCAAGTAACAAATTTTCCAACTTTCTTACTTCATTCCATTCTTATTCTAACACTATAAAACAACTAGAGATCATATAAAAACTCCAAGAAATTTTATAAGGCTTTTATTAATAAACCAAAATCAATTACAACTGATTTCCCTTGGTATTTTATAAGGAAAAATTCAATAAAAATTTTCTAGCATTGAATTTTTAGTGTTACACATTAGCACTTTCTTTTTTAGTCAGACAGAGTTTTCATAGTACTAAGGAACCTTATGAAGCCCAAATGAGATCCATTCTTATAGTAGTAGATGTTGTTGTTGTTGTCTCCCGCCATGAGTATGGTGAGCTTGTGGCGTGTGCGACAATCTTGTGCTTTGTGCAAACCAATACAAAAGAAGCACTATATTGGCTCCTTAGCTTTAGATAACCGTTAATAAGGTTTCTTTCCCTTATCAGTGGGGGATTTGCTGGGACCCTCCTTTTTGAAATTATTCCTCTCTCTCTCTCTCCCCCTACCTTTGCTCCTGTTTTTCGATTTAAAGGAGCCATCCTTGTTGAGAGAATTCGAAGAGTGATTCAATTATAGCAAGAGTTTGGGAAAGTTCTTAAACTCCCTTTCCTTGAACTCGAGCTTTGCCTATTGCTTTAGTCCATCTATGAAGGCAAATAGGGCATTTGCTTCTCCTATAAGTGGAATCTCCAACCTGAGCTCCCTGAATTCCTTTGCACAGTCACATATCCCATTCATATAGGGAAAGTCGATGAAGTTTGGGCCATGGGAAAATAAAAAACTTCTGCGGCTTTCTCATGTCGACCGGTGAAAACAACAACCCAGTTCATGACTCCTTACATAGCTTTACAGAGGTCTTCCCCTAACCCTCGTTACCTTTCTCGAAGTTCTTGATCTTATTGGTCAGGTTGACAATAGTTAGTGTTGACATTGATCCCAAATTCATTGGGTGTTGGATTGGAGTTTACGTTTGAAGTGCATATTCTAACTTGTGCTACAAGGGCGCCCAACTCTGCTACAGGGGGTAATAAAGGCCTATATGTTTGATATAGTCTCTACCTCTTATTGCATAGTCCATCCTCACTGTGGGAGGCATTCATGCCTGGAACCTTTGTATCTTGTAGCATAGCTGCGGTCACAACTGCACCCCCAAATAACCCTAGGGTTGGTGGGGAGCATTTGATAGGAAATTAGGTAATTCATTTGTATATAGGGGACATTGCATGTTGCAAAAAAGGGGGCAGCAAAGGGGCCACGGCCCCTGCAGCTCCATCACATTTTGTCATTATTCTTCCAACAATTTTGTTTTAATTCTAGTAGAAATTTTATTCCTTTGTGCGTTCTTTCTTTCCCATGTTTTAATTCTAAGTTAATTTTCTAGTTAAAGGATTATTAAAGTCTTGATTTTCTATGAAATTTGATCTTCATGTGTTTTGTGCTCAGTAAGACTTCTAAGCCATCCAAACTAGGATGGCCCAAGATCGTATTGTAGAAGAAGGAAGCTTATCCATGTTGAAGGTGGTTGTGGTGGCAGCATGATTATGAGGTATTCCAAAGGTTACCGGGAGAGAGACAGAACCTTTAAGGAACAACCATTCATTGGAAAGTCCCTTTAAGAGTCTACGACAAAGCTATAGATGCAACGGTGTAAGGCCCATTCGCTAGAAAGCGTCCTAATAAAGTATGTCGCAGTCTGCTCCTTAATCAACGAAGACTCTCTTCACCAAACATTGGCCCATTCCGGTGGTAATGACTAGCAGGTCATGTTGGTTGGTCCTTACTAGATCTTCATCATCGAAACTGATAGGAGGTCTCTTTCTCTTTGACAACATGACTGGTAAACAAAGGATGGAGACCAGGCATGAGATACATTTGATGGAAGAGTCAATATATTCTCACGAACGGTTTTAATCTGATGGAGGTGGATTTGATCCACAAATACTTTGCCTATTGATTTGAGTGTGGAACTGGTATGATAAGAAACCTTTGGGGGTCTTAGTGCTAATAAGATCTGCAAATACTATCGGAGGGTATTCTAACAGGAAAACATTGACACTCAAATCAGAAAAAATGGTTATGAGAGAATTAGAAATATACTACAAAAAGCCATGAGATCGCCCTATGTTATCTCTGTGTGAAAAAGTGTGGAGTTCATGAACATAACTAGTCGGTTGTTTGTGCTGAATATATATATAGTATACTTGTATGGCAAGTCTTGTATGCATTTAAGGGTGTATGAATTCTAGTTTTCTTGTGGAGAGATTGTTAAAAATCTTCCAAGATTACTGGGAATATAATCAAAGATCTCTAAAAGATTTAGAATCCTGTTGATGAAGGCAATTTCAAGTTGTTGTGGGGATTTTTTGCCTTATCGAGAGTGATTACCGAAATATGTTTTCTCATTGAAAGAAACTTTCTCGAGAGTGGAGGAGTCTTATATCCAATTTAAGGAAAGTTTAAATTTGAGGTAGTGATCCTGCCAAAGCAAAATTCTTCCTGCTAGAGCAATTTTTATTGAAATAACAATTTTGTCCTTAATCAGTCAAACTCTTTTATTTTAATCAATTTTGTTAAAACTCTCTCTCTCTTCTACCTATTATACATTAATTACTCTCTCTCTTCCCTCCCTATTTAATTATCTACATTATTATATGATTTATTTAATTATATGTATTTAATTATTTCTTATCTTATAATTCTTTCGTTTTAATATATCATTTTATCGTTTTATATGAAAATATATTATTATTTTTTTAATTTTATATTTATATTTAAAATTTTATTTCTATAACTAAAATTATAGTGTCTTAAATAAATAACATATAAAATGAAAAATACATTATTATATGTATTAATAATTGTGTTCTTAGATTATAACAAATTCAGTACTTTTTAGTTATGGCTCTATTTTTCCTATAATTAGCCTGCTTTTATTCCCCTAAAGAAAAGAACCAATTTTATTTTGTTTTAGATAATGCTAAACTTGTTCTATTTAAACCATAGATTTTCAGAACATGAATCTTGAACTGTGTGAGCCCTCTCGTAATATGTCTGATCCGATTTTGGGGATTAAGGATTCTTTTTTTTCAATAATATGAAAAATCATTCATTAGGACTATAAACCTTCCTTTTTATTGCTAAGAAAAAAGAGTAAAAAAGAAAAAGTAATCAATATAATATTCTTTCATGAATTATATTAAGTTTTTATTTATTATAAAATATCTAATTTAACACAAAATTCCTCACTCCAATACTCTTTCATGGCAAATATATACTAACTGAATATATGATTAACTATAGGATAACATTTTCATCAATAGCCTACTAATACAATCAACGATTATTGTAACCATAAAACTAAAAAGTTCATTATCTGTCATAGATTTATCAACAATAATTCTCTTTTAAAATTATCAGAATTATCGTACAATTGTTACTATCACAAAACCAAAGATTCATTACGGATCATAAAAATAAATGTAAAATAAAATTAGTCTTCAAAAACAAGAATACCAAACCAACTATAAAATACCAAACCAACTATAAAATAAAGTTAATATGCCAAATTCTTGAAAGCACTACTCTGAATAAAATAAAAAGTATCATTAAGAGTATTACCGAGAAAATTTTATATGTTATTTATTTGCGACACTAAAATTTTAGTTGTAGAAATAATTTTTAAATGTAAATATAAAAATTAAAAAAAATAATAATATATTTTCATATGAAACAATTAAATAATATATTAAAATGAAAGAATTATAATATAAGAAATAATTAAATGCATATAATTAAATAAATCATATAATAATATAGATAATTAATTGGAAAGAGAAGCAACAGAGTAATTAATGAATAATGAAAAAAGAGAGCGAGTAATTAATATATAATGGGGTTTAACAAAATCAATTAAAATAAAAAAATTAATTAATTAAGGGTAAAATTGGTATTTAAGTAAAAATTGATCTGGCGGGGAGAATTTTACTCTGGCAATATCACTACCCTTAAATTTTTTAGAAATTTCCTTTCTTACCGAGTAATCTCAAGTTATACTTACCACATAATAGAGTTACTACTATACTTAATGAAACGTACCTATTGAGAAATGAGGTAACCAAGAGGTCTGGGAACCGAGAGCTAAAATAATCGAGAGGTCAAGGAGTAATTGACTCCATGAGAGTAAGACCAAGAGGGTTGAAAAATACAAGTTAAAGTGCCCAACCAGGAGAGCGTTCTTCCGAGAGACCGAGAGTGTATTCAACTATTCATGGGCTCGGATGATTTTGATTTTATAATAATGGATCGCTGGACTATATACCATCACTGTTGATCAATTTTCTTCCTCTCACAATTGTCATAGTGGTGAAATGAAGAAATACAAATTGTTATTCAAATCAAAAGAGTGTTATAGAAATCTTAAAAGTGATCATAGTAGCGAAATTTATGAAAAATACAAAAATAGACGTAAAAAAAATTATCCATGAATCAAAGAGTAAAGTGTATAATGAATTATACAAGAGACTCGAGACTCGAGATGGTAGAATTGTCAGACTAAGGAAGAGGAAGGGGAAAAATCTAAATAAAATTAAATGTATTAAAAGTGAAACCAATAGTACACTTATAAGAAACGAAAATATAAGAAAATGGTAAAAAGAATATTTTGATTAGTTGTTTAATGTTAAGAGTACAATAAATATAGAAAATATAGAGATATCTGTGAAAGAGATTAATAGAAATTTTAAACGTAAAATTCGTCCTCATGAAGTAAAGAGACCATAAAAAGAATGAAAAATTAAAAAAATCGCAGGATCTGATGGCATTTCTATTTAGGTGTGAAAATGTTTTGATAAATTCAGTATAATAATGTTAAAGCTCTTTTCAACAAAATTTGATAAATACAGAAAATGCCCTAAATATGAAGAGAGAGCACACTTGTTCCACTCTATAAGAATAAATGGGATATATAAGATTGTTTCAACTATAAATCAATTAAATTTATGAGTCATATGATAAAGTTATAAGAGAGAGTGATATAACATAAATTGAGACGGAAGATAAGTGTGTTTCAAAACTAATTTAAATATATATCAGAACGATCAACCACTGAAACAATTCACTTGGTAAAACAGTTGATGAAGAAATTTAGAGCGCAGAAAAGAAACCTACATATGATATTATTGATCTTGAAAAAACATATGATAGAGTTCTAAGGGATGTGTTGTGGTGAGTGCTGATGAAAAAAAAGATCTTTTGAAAGTATATTAAACTTATTAGAGATATATATGAAAGAGCTGTGACCAATGTAAGGATTTGCAAGAGGTTGAACAATAGCGTCCCTATTAATATTGAACTCTATCAAAATTCGATATTGAATTCCATACTATTTGTAATAGTAATAGATGAAATTACAAAAAATATTTAAGATAAAATATCATAGTGTATGCTCTTTGCAAATGATATAGTTTTGGTTGAAGAAACTAGAGAAAGTATCAGTACTAAATTAGAGTTATGGAGGGATACGTTAGAATTTAGAGGATTTAGATTGAATAAATCTAAAACTGAGTATATAAAATATAAATTTAGTAATAACCATTAGGATAACGAAGAAACGATTAGATTAGAAGGAAGAGAATTTTTAAAGAATGAATGATTTAGATATACTGATTTCATTATACAGAATGATAACAATATAGATGAACATGTGAATAATAGAATTTAAGCTAGTTGGATGAAATGGAGTTCTCTACGATTACACAATACCATTACATTTTAAGAGAAAATTCTATAGAACCGTAGTAAAATCTGCTCTATTATATGGTACTAAGTATTGGGTCATCAAATAGCAATAAGAGCAGAAATGACTATAACTAAAATGAAAATATTTACGTGGATATGTGATAAAATTTTAAAAAATGGAATTAGAAATAACGAGATATGTAATAAATTGAGAATTGGTTCAATTATAGATAAGATGCGAGGGTATCGTCTGAGATAGTTTGGGCCAGTGCAGCGAAAATCTAAGGATGGACATGTTAGAAAAGTCGAGAACTTAAATATAAGAAGTTTAATAAAACGTAAAGGTAGACCGTTAAAAATTTGGATACAATATATTCGTAGATCGTTGTTTTGGTTGCCATTACCCCCTCTTCTCTTTTTTGTTTTTCTAATTTTATTTTCTTGATTAACTATCTCTCTCTTGCCTTTGTTGGCAGCCACCACAAAATTGCTATTCTCTTTTTTTTCTTCTTTTTCTTCTGTCTCTTATCTCTATAAAAATTATAAAAAACAAAGGAAAGGAAAAAAAAAAAGGAAAAAAGGGAAGTTGTGGTTGACAAAGAGAGAGAGAGAGAGAGAGAGGAGAGAAGTCGGAGAGGCTAGGAGAGAGGAGAAAGAGTGATAGCCAAAAAACAAAGAAGAGAGATATAATAAAGTGAATATTCTTGTTTAATCAGAGGAGAAGACAGAGTAAAATGATACTCCCCATACCCATAAACTGTGAAAAATTGTTAAATGAATGATAAATTTATAAATATCAAAAGCTAAAAGGCGAAGTTTTTTCACTCACAAATAAAATTATTTTCTACGTGACATTGATATTAGAAATATTTCAAAAAGGTTAATGGAGCTATTGGTTTCTAGAGAATTCTTACGATTTTATAAATATTAATATTTATAAAATTTATAATTATTAAATTATTATTTAATAGATATTATTTTCACAAAAAATTATAAAATAATTATTAATTATTAAATAACAATTCAAAAACTATAAATATTATAATTCATTGCCCCAAGTATTAACCCTTACGTTTGCTTGCTTGCACCGGCCACCGGCATTGTACATTCTAACGAAACTTTTCACATCATTCCTATTCTGGCCCTCTCCCAAAACGCAAGTACAACCATTTGACAAGGTAAGTACCGTATAACCCTAATTAAAAAAAAAAATCTTAAAAAAACTCTCACGTAAAACAAATTAAAAAAATAATTCAAATTGATCGAGTATAATATTGATCATGATATTGATTGACTGTTCAAAACTCGATCAATATTGATCGGATATTCAACACTCAATATTATTGACCATATTGATCAAATTTTAAACTCTCGATCAATACCTCTCCAAAAATCAAAATCCTACCATCATATGACTACTGCTGCAATCTCGGTCAGAGGCTTGGGTGCAGTCGAGCTCAGGGTTGAAGGAAAGAGGAGAAGAGGAGAAGACTTCAAATATCTGATGCTCTACAGGCCAGGTGACCTCTTTCTTGTTTGCTATTGTTTCGTCCGCAGAGAGAAAGAGAAGAGAAAGAATGGGAGAGGAGGGACCGGGGGGCTTTTCAAGTTAACGGAGAATTTAAGAGTCGATCAATAGTGTTGGTCCAATTTCAACGAACAATTTCAGTGTGAAGAATTTTGATCGAATGTTTAATATTAAACCAATTTATGAACATTACGTAAATAATATTCATCGAGTTGAATATTCAACACTCAATTAATATTGATCAAATATTTAATAATCGATCATCATTTAGAATTATTTTAATGATCGGATTGTTTTAAAAAAAAAAAAAAGTGGATTAATTTTGTACATCTCTCGCCATTTGACCACTCGAGAATACCCTCTCTCTCTCTCTCTCTCTCTCTCAAATAAAAAGGTGGGGTTGTTTCTCGACTGCTCAGACTTATCCAGAATTTGGGGTTTACTTTTCTCTTGATTTCACTGGTTCAAACCCTAATTCCGGATCAGGTACTCTCTTCCATCCCTTTTTTCTGATTCTCTTTTCTTTGCTTTGCTTCTGGATCTTATGTAATCGCGATGATCTGCTATTAACTTGGATATTTCATTTGGGGTTAAACAGATTATGTCTACTTTTGTTGCTTATCGATTTGTTCCTTCTTAGGGTTCGTAAAAGTTTGGCCTTTTTGTGTTGTCGATTTGGAGATCTGATTAAAACTTAGATTGTCTATCGATTTTAATGTACTTATGATAGGTTTCTTTATCTTTTTTTTTTTTTGTTGAAAATCTGTGTGAAGATGCTTGGGGGTGAAGTGATCAAATCCGAAGGGAAAGGATAGTTCATAAATTGAGAATATAAGCCCCCCCAATTTTGTGTGTAGTTCAATATATCATTGCCTTACAGATTATTTGTTCATGCAATTCAGTCTTGCATGATGGGGATTGATCATGTTCTTCCTATGCTCCCAAAGTATATGTAAATAACGTATATGTTTTAGATGTCAATTATGGAAAAAGGGGTTTATCTAGTTAGGATATTTTTTTTCCCAATTTCAGCCCATACCTGGTGCCCAAACTCTTTAGTGCAATTTTTAGAAATTTGATCCTTGGATCTCACCTAGAGGGACAGAGCGACGTGTGTATCTCTTTCAAGCTTGTTTGGGATTTGGGTACAAGGTTAGGAGATTTTTGGAAGTCTTGCATGTTACTAATATGGCCAAGGGAGCTTTTTGAATGGCATGTTTTTTAATGCATAAGGTTGTTTCAAAGTTTCATCTCTTAATTTGCACCAGAAAGATTTAGATGACGGATGCATTTTTAGAGGGGAATAACTGTGTGTCCTGAATTTTGGTCATAAGTATTCATCAGTATTCATGGGTTCTTTTTAAAGATGTTTTGAGTAAATTAAAATGAATTGTTATGTGGTGTTGATTTTTAGACCATGATATCATAGTAGATTTTTCTTGCCGGCTGCTTCATATTGGTAAAATATCACTGATAAGAGCCTATGCATCCAGGTCTGAGCGTGTTTCTGATATCCCAACTTCCATCAGTCAAGTTTCATGTCTGATATCGACACTCAGATTCCTACTGCTTTTGGTATACTTTCCTGCTGTACATTTTTTGTATCTGTGTTTGTGACTAACATGCTATCTTTCTCTAAACTATTTCTTGATGTTGTCTTGCCCTGTGATGATGTGATTAGATCCGTTTGCTGAGGCAAATGCTGACGATTCAGGTGCTGGATCAAAAGAGTACGTGCATATTCGTGTACAACAGCGGAATGGTAGGAAGAGCTTGACAACTGTTCAGGGATTGAAGAAAGAATTTAGCTACAATAAGATCCTGAAGGACCTCAAGAAGGAGTTCTGCTGTAACGGTACTGTGGTTCAGGATCCTGAACTTGGTCAGGTGCTTACTCTTTTCTGCTTATTTTCTTATTTATTTTATTTTTATCTCTCTCTCCTTCTCTCACATATTATTTCATTCTTGTAGGTTATTCAACTTCAAGGTGACCAGCGTAAGAATGTCTCAACATTCGTTGTCCAGGTAATTATTGATGATAACTCATCTGGTTTGCAGTTTGCATGTAACATCATATCACTTGTAGCTCTTGGGGCCAGGGCAAAAGGCCACAGGGAAAATGCTGTATCTTTTGTGTCTGTTTTCGTAGTATTCTCGTACCATGCGTTAGGCTAGTCGCTTTGAGGTTCATACTGGAATGAACTCTTAAAAATGTTGCCTGGGAAAGGCCTTTTTCAGTTTCAATCTGTCTTCATTTTATTTGTTAAGTGGTGTTCCCTTGATTGACGTTTTCTTTACTTGTGGGGAATAGGCTGGCATCGTGAAGAAGGAACATATCAAAATTCATGGTTTCTGAGCTGCAGCATCTTACTTGAGTGCAACTTCATATCCCTTGGCTATCATCGCAGAACAAGTATCCAAATTTCAGTAATTAGTCTCTTTATAAAGTCTTACATACTGTGTTTTTGTGCTGTGACATGTGCGTCGTGCTTGTGTTTCCTAAGTATTTAACTGTGTATGGTGGTTGACCATAAATCAATGAATCTCTCTCTCTCTCTCTCTCTCTCTTCTCGATTTTTGATCAATTTTCTCTCTTCTAAATCGTAGATCTATGGATTGATCATTTTCTTGCTCTTCTTTTTTTTTGGCCGCGGGGGGGGGGGGGGGGACTTTTTTAGTTGTAATCAAATTTATGGAGTGTGACACCATGGATAACCGGATTCCATATTTGTTGTTGTCACCCCTGTATTCACAACTAGTTTGGAACCCGTGCAATGCTTGGTACTACTAATTTTATTTTTAAAATTTATTAATAATTTTTACTCCTTTATCACTTTTTAATTGACTAATAACAATTTAGTAATTACAAAATTACTCAAATTAAACAATTTTTTTATTAAAAAGCAAAGGTACTTGCATGCGGGGTGTAAAAACCATTCATTATTATTCTCATAATTGTAATAACATATCTCTCTTAGCAATCTTTTTAGCCAGAAAACTCACAAGCTTATTATTTTTATTTTTTTGTTATTGTGTCCTGGTAGGACTTATTTATTAATTAATTAGTTAAAAAATGAAATATAAAATAGAATTGAATTCTATAATTTACAAATAATAATATTCTTGTTTAATTATAAAATCCGCACTCAGTATAAAAGAATATATAAAAAATTTGATTTCTAAAGATTTTACCAAATAAAACTTTTTCAACTGATGTTTACCCTAAATAAGGGCACTAACATAACATTAGAGAAAAGAAGATATTAGCGGGAACTCTTTTCCATTGGTATCTCTTTATCATTAACAATCACTCAAATGGAAAATATTGTCGTTTGTTTCTTAAAATAAATAAATAAATAAATCTTTAACAAAAACCTTTTATAGATGCACAGGAAAAGAATTTGTGCATGGATATTTAATATATAGAAGGTAAATATTTTATAAGGATATACATAACGTTTATATTGCTATTAGCAACATTTTTTATATTTTAATATCACAATATAAAAATATCACATTTAAAAAAATATTTGACTATAAAATCTTTCAATTATATGCACATCCTAAATTTTATAAATACCCCCTTTTCATAACTCCATTCAATATATACAACAAAATAAGAAAATTCTCTCTTTCTTTCTATTTATTTTCTTCTTTATTATTAGAATTCTCTTTAGTTTACAACACGTTATCAGCACGAAACTCTGTCCAACCAAACATGAAGTTCTCACCAACGAAAAATAAGTTTCCTTTGGTATGAATTCTCTATAATTTTTATTTATTATTTTTATATAAAACTTTTATTGAATATTATGATTTTTTTCAAAGCATACTTTATGATTACAGTTTAATCAGATTTTCCACATTATAAAAAGAACTATCATAGTTTTGTTGTATTCATTATTTTCTTAGTTTAATAACTTATTATCAATTAAGTATATAATCTGGAAACCAGATTTTGCTGACAATAAGTCCAAAGGTCTTTCACAAAACGTAGACTTGGTGTAACAATGTCACATATTTAATCAATAAGTTTTTATTAAAATATATATATTTATTTTTCCTCACTTGTTATAACTGATAATGTCGTATATTGAGAAACTCGAATTTGTGACTTTTGATATTATGGGAAAAATTATTTTATCATGGGTGTTAGATTCTAAAATGCATTTAGATGCAATGGATTTTGAAGACATCATTAAAATAATTTGAAGGAATAATAATGATAGAAAAATATAACCGCCCGAAGATATTTATTCTTGTGATGAAAAAGTTTTACGAAGAAAATATTATTGAAAAAAATATATTAGAAAATTCTCTACTTTTAATATCTCAAATTTGTTTCTACAATAACAATATTGGAAAAAGGGATTCAAAATATTCTGAATTGATTTTATATCTCATTGTGACTGAACAAAATATTATTGATAAAAAATCATGAAACTTGACTCACTGGTCATAGTCCATTCTCTGAGACGAATGTGATTAAATATTATTATAAATATAGAAGAGGTTGTGGTTATAATGATTGTCGTGATTATACAAATTTATCAAACCGTCAAAAGTGATCATACAAATTTATTAAACCACTAGAAGTGGGACAATAATGATGGAAAAAGATAAGATAAGTTCTCAAAAGGTAAAAATATCCTGAGATTAATAAAAGCGAAAAAGATGGATGACTCATTGAAAGTGTTACGATACATACAATAAGAATTATTTCTCATGCCTGAATTTGTGAAAAATAGCTGTTAATACTATAAGTGGTAGTATAATGTTAATTGAAAACTCCAATAGAGCACAAATATATATCACTGAAGGAAAACTGACCACTTAGTTGATAATGGGATTGTCCAACAATAAATTTCTTAGAACTCACTAGAATATAATTATATTTTATTTTAAACATATTGAATTCTAAAATATTTATCATATTTAAATATTTTATTGATTTATTTATTTCAAATGAATATATTTTGTCATAAAAATAATTTTTTTAGAATTCACTAGTATTAATATTGTTATAAATTCTAAAATATTTGTCTGTTTATTGAAAAATATAGATATTTACTTGATTCAATTCGCGACAAATGGTGGAGATATATGTCTCGTAGACAGTGCCACTACATACACTATATTAAAAAATATATATTTTTCTTATCTGATAATGCAAGAGACCAATGTTAATACTATATCTGTAATACAAAATTGATAGAAGGATCCAAAAGAGTTAACATATTCTTGTCTAAAGGAACTAAATTTGAAATTGATGAAACGTTATACTCTCACATTTCAAATAAATTTATTGAGTTTTAAAGATATCCGCAAAAACTGATATCATATTGTGACAACAAATGAAGGAAATGTTGAATACCTCACATTACGAGTATAATTTTGGATAATAAAAGTATATTAGAAAAATTACTAGTATATTCATCTGGTTTGTATTACACATACATTAATGCAAGAGAAGTATATGCAATAGTAAACCAGAAGTTTACTAAATTGAATAATTTTATAGTTTGGTATGACTGGTTGGGCTATTTCAGGTCAACAATGATGTGAAAATTTATAAATGAGTTATGTAAACATTATTTAAAGAACCAGAAAATTTTTCAGTTTAACAAATTTACTTGTATAACTTGCTCTCAAGGTAAATTAATTGTGAGATCATCACCAGTTAAAATAAATTATGACTCTTGAATTTGTGGAACGAATACACAGAGATATTTGTGGGCCTATACACCCTCCATGTGGACCATTCAAATATTTTATAGTTTCAATTAATAATCAACTAAGTGGTCGCATGTATTATTATTATCGACTCGCAACCTAGCGTTTACGAGATTACTTAGTTAATTAGATTACGAGTACATTTTTCAAATTATCCGATTAAGAAAATTCATCTTAATAATATGGGGAATTTACATTCTAAAGTTTTGATGAATATTGTATGTCGATTAAGATAAGTATAGAATATCCCGTAATACATGTTTACACTCAAAATGGTCTAACAGAATCACTCATTAAGCATATTTAATTGATTGCAAGACCATTTCTTATAAGAGCAAAAGTATCGGTTTCTGTTTTTGAACACATTGTTTTACATGCAACAACACTTATTCGCATCTGACCAATAAGTAATAATAATTTCTCCTCATTTTATTTGATTTACAGTTAGGAACCGAATATCTCTCATTTAAGGATTTTTAGATATGTTGTATATGTTCCTAACTCTCCACCATAACAAACTAAGATGAGATTTCAAAGGAGATTGGGGATATACGTTGGGTATAAATCTCCATCGATTATTAAATAAATAAATCCATGATAGGAGATTTGTTTACGGCTCATTTTGCCAATTGTCATTTTGACAAGTCTGTTTTCCTAACATTAGGGAGAGAAAAGAATAAACAGTCTGGAAATAAAATCAATTGAAATGAATTATCGTTATCTTATATTGATTCTCGAACAAAACAATGTGAATTAGAAGTGCAAAAATTAATTCATTTACAAACTTTATCAAATCAATTGTCAAACGCATTTATTATCAATAAAAGAGTAACTAAGTCATATATTCTAATTATTAATGCACCTATTAAAACTGATATCCCTGAAAGACAATATAATATTGCTAATGAGTCTAAACTATGTATAAAATATAGTAGACCAATTGGTTTCAAAGATAAAAATTCTTGAGATAAAAAAAGAGTAAAAAAATTAGATGGTTTAAACGAGAATATTGCATGTCCTAAAAGTATATCAGCCATGGACAATGTTCTAGAAAAATATCATGTACCTGAAAATATTGATAATCATGATATCACAATAAGTTATGTTATAGCTGGAGAAATAAAGAACTAAAATAAAGTCAATATTGATAATATTTTTACATACCACATAACAATAAGTATTAAGAATGAAAATGACGATCTTGAACCAAGATCTATTATGGAATGCAAATATAGACATGATTAACCAAAATGAAAAGATGTAATTGAGGTAAAATTGAAATCTTTTGACAAAAAAAATGTTTTCGGACCAATAGTTCATACACCTATTGGTGTAAAAACCAATGGATATAAATAGGTCTTTATGCAAAAATGAAATAAGAAATGTGAAATTATGAGATATAAAGTACCTTTGGTTGCACACGGATTTTCGCAAAGATTTGATATTGATTATAATGCGACATACTCTCCTGTGGTGGATGTGACTACCTTTCAATTTCTAATTATTCCGACAATATAAAAGGAACTCGATTTACGTTTAATAGATATTGTTATAGCTTATTTATATGGCCTGTTAGATAATTACATTTATATAAAACTCCTAGAAGAATTTAAACTACCAGAAACTTGAAATTCCGATTCTCGAGAATATTATTCAATCAAATTAAACAAATTTTTATATGGATTAAAACAATCCGGTCGCATGTGACATAACTGCCTTAATGACTTAATAAAGGAGTGATATAAGAATGATCCGGTTTGCCCGTGCATTTTTATAAAGAAATCTAGATGTAATATTGCTATTATTATTGGTATGTTGATAATTTGAATATCATTGGGATTCCAGAAGAGTTCTCGAAAGCAATAAAGCAATTGAATAACGAATTTGAGATAAAAATTTTGGAAAGACAAAATTTTGTATTAGATTGCAGATAGAAAATTTAAAAGATAGAATTCTTATGCATTAAAATAATTTATACAAAACAAGTGCTAAAACGTTTTTATATAAACAAAGCATATCCATTGAGCACCCTAATTGTTGTGAGATCACTTGATGTCAATAAAGACATTTTCCGATTTTGAGAAAATAATGAGAAGATTTTTATCTTGAAGTACCATATTTAAGTACAATCGGAGTACTCATGCATCTCGCTAGTCATATACGACCTAATATATCATTTCTTGTCAACTTAATAGCGAAATATAGTACTTTTCCAACCCAAAGACATTAGAATGAGATTAAACATGTATTTCATTACTGACAAAGTACAAAAAATATGGATCTGTATTTTCTTAAACTATCCAAAATAGATTTGATTGATTTTGCAGATGTAGGGTACCTCCTTATAATACTCGATCATAAATTGGATATGTGTTCACATGTTGTGGCACCGCCATTTCATGGCGTTCTATAAAACAAACAATAGTAACTACATTTTCTAATCATACTGAAATTTTGACAATCTATGAAATCAGTCGTGAATATATATGGTTAAAATCTGTGATTCAGCACATACGAGAAAATTATGGTTTATCTTCAAGAAGAGAGGCACCAACGGTTTTATATGAGGATAATGCAGCATGCATCACCCAACTCAAAGAAGAATATATCAAAAGCAATAGAACAAAACATATTTTACCAATATTCTTTTTCACTCATGAATTTTAGAAGAATTGTGATATAGACATTCAATAAATCTGATCAAATAAGAATTTAGCAAATTTACTTATGAAATCTCTATTAATTGCTACCTTTATAAGATTGGTAAAAGAAATCAAAGTGTATCGTTTTAAAGATCTTAGGAGATATTTCTAAAAGGAGGAGTAAGTACATTATCAAATATTTTGAATAATGTACTCTTTTTTCCATTGGAATTTTTTTTCCCACTGAGTTTTTTCCTAGTAAAATTTTAACAATGCCTATTCTCTATATAATGGACATCAAAGGTGAGTGTTATAAGCGCGAGGAAATTTGAGTAGATGTTCAATATATGAAAGGTAAATATTTTAGAATCATACGGATAATATTTATAATGCTATTAGTAGCATCTTTTATATGTCAATATCATAATATGGAAATATCACATATTTAGGAGAATATTTAACTATAAAATTTTTCTAATTATGTACATATCTCAAATTGTATAAATAGTTGCATTTTGTAATTTCATTCAATATATACAAAAGAATAAGAAATTTTCTCTCTCTCTCTCTTTATATTTTCTTCTTCTTTATTATTAGAATTCTCTTTAATTTACAATATAAAAAAATAATTATAAGAAAAGGTTGCTCAAAAGAGGAGGATACTAGCTGAGCTGTTTCTACAAAATCCATCAAAATACATGAGACAAATCTTATTATTTTTTATAAAGATAAAAAAATTCGCAACAATTGTGGACCAATATGTATAGAATTTACCTATTTTATTGATTTGGATGATGATTGAAAGTATATATTATATTATTAGGTGGTATTGGCCGCACAAGGTGTAGTGAAAGCCCAAAAAGTTTTATAATTTTTTAATATTTTTATTTGTATCTAATGAATAATTAAATTTAAAATTTATATAATATGTTATTAAAAATAATTAATTCTATACAGTATATTAATTAAATAATTTTTATAATTTTTATCAAAAAATTTTTATTGATAGTAAGCGTATCTTAATCTTTTCTTGAAAAATAATTCTATCCTTTTAGTAGACTTAATATCTTTCTTATCTGTGAATTGAATAATATATACATATATATATATATATATTTTTAAATTATTGACATTTAAACACGTTCTTACAAATTTATTATACATCTTAATTTTTAAATTATTCTTATTGAACTTTTTTATTTAATTTGTTTCATTGGAAAATTTATAGTTATTATTTCTTTTTAGTATATAAGAGAGGGTCGAATTTAAAATCTCTAAAAAAAGAGAATGATATTAGTTGAATTATAACTTATTAACAAATTATATAGGTACTGTGTTACACAATTAAAGTGAATTTTCTCATAAAATTATTAAATAATTTATAATTATTATTAGGACTCAAAATTATTTTGTTGAAAAAAATTATTTGATATATTTCTGATTATGCATATTTATGTATTAATTTAAAATTTTTTAAATTTTGCAATTTATTTGGAAAGAGATGGTATTTTTTACTACTATTGTTACAGAACACAACTTCAGTTATTATTAATTAAAAAATTTATTGACATAAGTTTTTTTTTATCAGATAAAACCATGAGATAATAAATGTATATATATTTTTGTAATTATTGCCTATATCTCTAATGGTACCCCTCTCTCTCTCACTCTAGCCATTGTCACAAGTACAAATACAATTGAAAGAATAATATAGACGGGTGGTTTATAACTCTGTTTCAATTTTTGTTTTTTTACTTAGGTGAAATGATAACTAATAAATTTGATTATAGAAAAGTTTAATTTATATTTCATAATTTTAAAAACTCTGTTTGAATGTCTCATGCTTGGTATTTTAAGCAATATAGGAAAAAACGCAAAACAACAAAATATATAGGGATTTGCTTTTGTTTGTTTGCTTTATTTCTTGTCAAGAAATTTAATCATTTACAACATTCGCTAAAAGTCATCTCAATTGTTTTTCACACTTTCAGAGATATATTAAACTTATAAATTTTATATTAATCAATCATGAATTCTTCCTTTCTAAACCATCACCAAAATATTATTTGATAATAATCATAACTTAAATTGTACAAAAATAAATTAATATTCATATTAAGGAAATTTATTTATTTATTTTTTAAGAAATCAAATTAAATACTTAGTATATATAGATATAGAATTATTTTTTTATCATTTTATATTATTATTTGAAAAACTCCATCACGGCCGGTCCCAAGTCTGCATAAAGGAGTATGGTTACGGTAAACTGACAGCCAACGTAAAACCTTTTGTCAAATTAAATATGTGAGACAAATATAGAAAAACATATAAGGCATTTCCCCCTCAACGACGTGCTACATGGGATCTCGAGTATAGTGGCAAGTTACTAAGGGATTTTAGGATGCAAGTAAATAAGATAGTCCATAAGGATAGAATTCGTTTAACCACTTGAAACATAGGATCTCTTACTGAAAAGTTAAGAAAAATAAGAGAAATAATGAATAGAAGAAAAATTAAGATTATGTGTCTTCAAGAAACCAAATGGTAGGAGAGAAGGCTAGAGTAATAGACTCTTATGGTCATAAGTTTTGGTACACAGATAAAGATAGAACTAAGAATGGGGTAGGAGTAATTGTATATAAAAATCTATTAGAAGGTGTAGTATAGATAAAAATGAAGAGAGATAAAATTATACTCGTCAAGTTAGTAAATGAAGAAAACGTAATTAATATAGTTAGTATGTATGCGCCACAAATAGGTATAGATATCATTAGTAAGAAATAATTTTGGGAAGACTTAAATAAACTTATACAAACCATACCAAGGGACGAAAAATTATTTATTAGATGAGATCTAAATGGACGTGTAGGAGAGAAAAATGAGGGATTCAAAACTATACATGGAAACTTTGGATTCGGGTGTAGGAATGAGGCAGGAAGTACCATTTTAGAATTCGCAGTAACATTTGATTTGGCACTGCAAACACGTTCTTTAAGAAAAAAGAGTCACACATAGTTACCTATAAAAATGAGTCAAATGCTAGTCAAATAGATTTTTTTTCTCATTAAAAGAGGTGATAGAATGATCTATAAGAATTGCAAGGTTATACCAAGAGAGAGTGTAATAATTCAACACAGACTTTTAGTTTTAGACGTACATGTGTCTAAACGATAAAAACAATGTCGATCATATATAGAGCCAAAAATTAAGTGATGGAATCTAAAATGGGGAAAAGTGACGACTTTTAGGGATAAAGTAATTGAAGTAACAAATTGATCTGTTAACGATAATTTAGAAATAATGTGAAAAGAGATATCTAATAATATTAAAAGTATAAGTAGAGAGGTTCTTGGAGTATCTAAGGATAAGACTCCAAGAGATAAGAAATTATGGTGGTGGAACGAAAAATTATAAACTGTTATCCGAATCAAAAGAGAGTGTTATAGGAACCTTAAAAGTGATCATAGTAACGAAACTTATGAAAAATATAAAAATACAAAAAAAGACGTAAAAAATTATCTATGAATCAGAAAATAAAGTGTATAACGAATTATACAAGAGGTTGGGGACTCGAGATGAGAAAAGAGAGATCTATAAAATTACCAGACTAAGGGAGATGAAGGGAAAAGATTTAAATAAAATTAGATGTATTAAAAGTGAAACCAATAATACACTTGTAAGGAGCGAAAATATAAGAAAGCAGTGGAGAGAATATTTTGATAATTTATTTAATGTTGAGAGTACAATAAATATAGAAAATATCGAGATACTTGTAGAAGAGATTAATAAAGATTTTAAACGTAAAATTCGTCTCCATGAAATAAAGGAGACCCTAAAGAGAATGAAAAATAACAAAACCATAGAATCTGATGATATCTCGATTAAGGTATGGAAATATTTGGGTGAATTCAATGTAACAATGCTAACAGCTTTTTTCAACAAAATTTGACAAACAAATAAAATGCCCCAAATATGGAGAGAGAGAGAGATAGAGCACACTTGTCCCGTTGTATAAGAATAAAGAGAACATACAATATTATTCTAACTATAGATAAATTAAACTCATGAGCTATACGATAAAATTATGGAAGAAAGTGATAGAGTGTAAATTGAGATGGGAGATAAGTGTGTCTCAATACCAATTTGGATTTATGTCAAGATAATCCACCACCGAAATAATTCACTTGTTAAAATAATTGATTGAGACATTTAGAGTGTAGAAGAGAGATCTACATATGGTACTCATTGATCTTGAAAAAGCAAATGATAGGGTCTCAAGAGATGTGTTGAGGTGGGCGCTGATGAAAAAAAAGATCTCTTTGAAATATATTAATCTTATTAAAGAAATGTATGAAAGAATTGTGACTAATATAAGAACTTGCGGGGGGCTGACCAATAGTTTCCCTATTAACATTAAGCTCTATCAAGACTCAGCATTGAGTTCTATACTATTTAAATAGTGAGAAATAGTACACTTGTCCCGTTGTATAAGAATAAAGAGAACATACAAGATTGTTCCAACAATATAGGAATTAAACCATGAGCCACACGATGAAGTTATGGAAGAAAGTGATAGAGTATAGATTGAGACGAGAGATAAGCGTATCTCAAAATCAATTTGGATTTATATCAAGATGATCCACTACTGAAACAATTCACTTGCCAAGACAGTTGATGAAGACATTTAGAGTGCAGAAGAGAGATCTACATATGGTATTCATTAATTTTGAAAAAACATATGATAGGGTTCCAAGAGACGTGTTGTGGTGGGCGCTGATGAAGAAAAAGATCTTTTTGAAATATATTAATCTTATTAAGAATATGTATGAAGAAATTGTGACTAATGTAAGAAATTGCGGGGGTTGAGTAATAACGTCCCTATTAACATTGGATTCTATCAAGACTCGGCATTGAGTTCCATACTATTTACAATAGTGATAGATGAAATCACAAAAAATATTTAAGGTGAAATACCATGATATATACTCTTCGCAGATGATATAGTTTTGGTTGATGAAACTAAAGAGGGTATCAATACTAAATTAGAGATATAGAGGAACACATTAGAATTTAGAGAATTTAAATTGAGTAGATCTAAAACTGAGTATATAAAATGTAAGTTTAGTGATAAATATCAGGATAATAAAGAAACGACTAGGTTAGAAGGAAGAGAAGTCTCAAAAAATGAACGTTTTATATATTTTGGTTCCATCATTCAAAATGATAGTAATATAAATAGGGATGTGAATAATAGAATTCAAGTGAGTCGAATGAAATGGAGAAAAGCATTTGAAGTTCTCTACAATCGCATGATACCATTTCATTTAAAGGAAAAATTCTATAAAACCGCAATATGATCTGCACTATTTTATAGCACTGAGTGTTATACCATTAAACAGCAACAAAAGTAAAAAATGACTGTAAATGAAATGAAAATATTTAGATGGATGTATAACAAAATTAGAAAAAATAGAATTAGAAATGACGAGAAAAGTAATAAATTGGGAATTAGTTCAAATTTAGATAAGAGGTGAGAGTACCATCTGAGATGGTTTGGACACGTGCAACAAAGACTTAAGGACACATCTGTTAGGAAAATTAAGAATTTAAATATAAGAAATTTATTAAAAAGTAGAGGTAGACCGTTAAAAAATTGGATGCAACGTATTCGTAAAGACATGATAATTATGAATTTAATTGAGAAAAATGATTTTAGATAGAAATGAGTGGCGTAAAAAAATCCGCACAAAATAAATCAACTCTTTTTTTTAATATATATATATTTTATTTTTATTTATTTATTTATTTATTTTTGTTTTTTTCTTTCCTCCTATCTTCTTCAATATTTGTTTCTCATATGACCGATTCCAAATTTTGAAATCAAAAATTTAGATTGTTATTGTTGTTGTAAATTAAACACTTAAAAATATCATTTATGAAATTATTTTTTTCATAATTGAATGATGATTTTATAGGATTATTAACATGAAAATATTTACTACCCACTATATATTAAATTAAATTTTTAAAATGTGTTTTTTATATATTAAATTAAATTTTAAGAAAAAACAAATTAAATACATATTTAAAAAAATATATATCCACTTTGGTGGGTTAAAAAACAAATTATTTTATCTCAATATTTACTAACTACTGTATATTAAAATAAATTAAAAAAACATGTATTATTATCGAATCGTTTAAGTGTGGAGGTGATAAAAAAATGTCTTTTAACTCTCCTCCATTTTTTTTAACCTTGACAGTTACGTGTCATATTGCAAGAAAAACGCATAGTTGAATATGGAATAAGTCTTCTAGTTTTTTATATATATGTAGAAAAAAATGAAAATAGTGAAATTGATAAAAGAAAGATATGAAAAAAAAAGTGAACAGAGGAGAACGGAGAGAATAATGAGGAGAAAAAAAAAAGAAGGGTGAATGGTAAAAAAAGAAGTAAAAAAGAAAAAGAAGAAATAAAAAAAAAGAAGTAAAAAAAAAAAGAAGGAATTGTAGCAAACTAGAAACAGTGAAACCTAAAAATAAAAAGAAGTAAAAAAAGGAAATGAAAAAAAAAGGTGACGGGTGAAAAAAGAAACTCCAAAAAAAGTAAAAAAAAAAAAAAAAAAAAAAACGGTGAAGGGTCAAAAAAAAGGAAAAAAAAGAAAGGTAAAAGGTGGAAAGAAAAAAGAAAAAAGGAAGAAGAAACCAAAAAAAAAGTAAAAAAAAATGATGGGAACAGTAGCAAACTGTTCCCATCTGGCAACCCCTCTCCACTTCCCCCTTATGTTTTTTTAAAAAAAAAAAAAGAAGAACCCAAAAAAAAGTGAAAAAAATGAGTAGAAACAAAAAAAAAAAAGTAAAAAAAGGGGTGAATGTTGAAAAAAAAAAAGAAAAAAAGAGATGAAGGATGAAAAAAAAAGTAAAAAAAAGGGGTGAATGTTGATTCTGCCTCTCTCTCTCTCTCTCTCTCTCTCTCCCTCTCCCACAAATCAATACAATATAATCAAATATAAGGCCAAAAAAATCGGTCCTAGTCTTTTTTTTTTTTTTTTTCCTTTCCCAAACCAAACTTGACCCAAGAAAATATTCAAAATAATAAATTTATCAAAATCAGACTAAATATGCCCTAGCATAAAGAGAATCGATACCATCAAGAAAGTTAACAGAGAAAAAATAGACCCCTTTGAATTTTAGCTTTTTTGATTAAATTTCAATATTTAAATTGAAATTTGAAGAAAAACATTCCCATAATTTTTGTTCGCATTTTAGTAATATATTGTTACATGTTTTACCAATGCTCTACAGATTAAACTAGTTTTTTTGCCCTATACTAACACTCGGGATGTCCAAAAAATATGAATTTACTTTTTTACTATATAAATATTTATTAAATTTATAATCAACTCGATATTTAAACTAAATTATTATCAAAATTAACAAAAAAATGATATATATTAACGATATAAAAAAAAGTATAACACTAAAATCATAAAGAAAAAAAAACCAACGAATAAAGTAAAAAAGGGTAATAAGTGAAATAAAAAGATAATAAAAATAAAGAAATGACCATTCGTGGAGCCCAAAAAAAGCGAAAAACTATGTTAAAAAATTGAAGGATTAAAGAAGAAAAAAATGGTCAAAAAATAAAACAAGCAAGGACTTAAATTATTAAAAAAAAAAATGTGGTCTATCCGTGAGGCAAAAAAATAAAAGAGGAAAAAATTATGTTAAAAAATGACAAAAGACTAAAATTTTAGGGAAAATTGGATTAAAAAAACAAGAACTTGAATGGACAAGTGGGGGAAAAAAAGAGAAAAAAACCTATATCTACAAAAGACGAATGACTTGAGAGGAAAAAAATTTGGTAAAAAAATAAAAAAGAGTAAGGACCTAAACAAAAAAATGGATAGTTTAAAAATAAATGGATGATCATCCGTGAGACAAAAAAAAAACAAAAAAGGAAAAACTTATGTTTAAAAAAGACAAAAGATTTAAGAGAAAAAAAGTTTGTTTAAAAAATAAAAAGAGTAAGAATCTGAATGGAAAAAAATAAAAAATTATGTTCTAAAGATAAAAGTACAACCATCCGTGGGGTAAAAAACAAAAGAGAAAAAAGCTATGTCCCAAAAAGATGAAGGACCCAAAGATAGAAAAGGTAAAAAAAGGTGAAAGAATTTGGAGAAAAAAAAGTGCGGTACTAAAAAAGCGAATGATCTAAGAAAAAAAGGGGAAAAAAGTATAAGAATCTGAATTAAAAAAAGAAATGTAGTCCCAAAAACACAAAGGATTCAAGCAGAAAAAAATGGTCAAAAAAAATGCAAAGACTTGAATGAAAAATAAAAAAAAAACAAAAATATCGTCATGGGTTAAAAAAAAAAGTGCAATGACCTAAATGGAGGGGAAAAAAAAACATGGTTCACAAAAAGACCAAAGAACCAAGTGAAAAAAAAATGGTTCAAAAAAGTGCAAAAGATTTGAAGGAAACAAATTATAAAAAAAAGTGCAAAGAAACTAAATTTATAAAAAAAAAAAAAAAAAAAAAAAAAAAACCATAGCAGGGTTCAAAAAAAGTGCAATGAACTTGGATAATATATATATGTAATGGGATCTCAAAAATATGGGACGACGAAACAAGGACATTCCCAAAAAAAAAGTGGGAAAAAAAAAGAATCTACACCCAGAAAAGAAAAAAGGATGCAAACGAAAAGAAAAACATGGTGGGGTCTCAAAAATATGAAATGACCAAGTAAAGACTTCCAAGAAACAAGATGTGAACCCAAAAAAAAAAAAAAAAAATGGACAAAAAAAAGGATGCAAATGAAAAAAAAATGATGGCAGGATCTAAAAAATATGGGACGACCACCCAGGGGCACCGGAGCGAAGCATATAAACAGTAGAGTACCCAAACAAAAAAAAAAGAAAAGAAATTGGACTCAAAAAAAATAGGACACAAATGAGGGGGGGAAAAAGATGAGCAAAGGGTATGAATAGTGCATGAACAGTAACCCAGCAAAGGGTAATATGGTAATAGCAGTTGAGGGACTTGGGGCACTTTGGTCGGTCAACAAAAAGCGGATGAACAGTGCGTGAATAATAACCCAACTCGCTCTATATATATAATAGTTTTTTGCCCTACACTAACACTCGGGGTGCCCATAAAATGTGAATTGTATTTTTTTACTATATAAATATTTATTCAATTTATTATTAACTCGATATTTACACTCAATTATTATTCAAACAAACCAAAAATATGATGTATATTAGCAATATTGGAAAAAAAAAAGTCTAACTACTAAAATTATTAAAAAAAAAACCAACAAATAAAGTAAAAAAAGGATAATAAGTGGACTAAAAAGGTAATAGAAATAAATAGATGATCATTCATAGGGGCAAAAAAAAGTGATAAAACCTATGTTAAAAAAATGAAGAATTAAAGAAGAAAAAAATGTCAAAAAATAAAACGAGCAAGGACCAAAATAATAAAAAAAAACTGTAGTTTAAATATAAAGTGACGGCTCTCTGTAAGGTAAAAAATAAAAGAGAAAAAACTTATATTAAAAAATGACAAAAGACTAAAGTTTTCTTTAAAAAAAATGGATTAAAAAAAAACAAGGACCTAAATGGACAAATGGGATGAAGAAAAGAGGAAAAACATATATCTACAAAAGACAAATGATTTAAGAAAAAAATTAGGTAAAAAGTAAAAAGAACAAGAATCTGAATGAAAAAAAAATTATATTTTAAAATAAATGAACGATCAACCGTGAGGCAAAAATAATAAAAGAGAAAAAACTTATGTTCAAAAAAGACGAAAGATTTAAAAGAAAAAAGTTGATTTAAAAAATGAAAAGAGTATAAATCTAAATAAAAAAATAAAAGGCTATGGTCTAGAGATAAAGAAACTACCATCCGTCGGGAAAAAAAAAATCTATGTTCCAAAAAAAGAAAGACCTAAGGATAAAAAGGGCGAAAAAAAAAGTGAAAAAAACTGAACAAAAGGGGAAAAAAATGCAATCCTAAAAAGACAAAAAGACCTAAGAAAAAGAGGGAAAAAGTGCAAATACCTTAATGGAAAAAAAAATGTGGTCTCAAAAATACAAAGGATTCAAACGGAAAAAAAAGGGTCAAAAAAAGTATAAAAACTTGAATGAAAAAGAAAAAAAACAAAAGTGTCATTACGAGTTAAAAAAAAAGTGCGATGACCTGAATGAAAAAAAAAAAAAAACACACCAAAGCATGGTTTTCAAAAGACAAATAACCCAAGAGGAAAAAAAAAATTGTTAAAAAAAATGCAAAAGATTTGAAAGGAATTAAAAAAAAAAAAGGAACTTTCACGGGTTAAAAAAAAAAGTGCAAAGGACCCAAAAAAAAAACATAGCAGAGTCCCAAAAAAATACAATGAACTTGGATGGAAAAAAAATATATATATAGTGGGGTCCCAAAAATATGAGACAACCAAACAGAAACATCCTCCAAAAAAGAGTACACAAACGGGAAAAAAAAGCTGCACCCTAAAAAGAAAAAAGGATGCAAATGAAAAGAAAAACATGGCGGGGTCTCAAAAATATGAGACGACTAAGCAGGGACTTCCGGGAAAAATACATAAATGATAGAGGACGTGAACGGAAAAAAAAAAGTTAGACCAAAAAAAGGATGCAAATGAAAAAAAAAATGGCGGGTTCCCAAAAATATGGGACAACCATCCATGGACACCGGAGCAAAGCATATGAATAACGGAGGACCCGAATCACCAAAGAAAAAATCTGGACTAAAAAAAGGATGCAAATGAAAAGAAAAAAGATAGAGGGGTCCCAAAAATATAAGACAACCACAAAGGGGCACCGGAGCAAAGCACATGAACAGTAACCCAGCAAAGGGTAATAGGGTAATAGCAATTGAGATACCATGGGACACTTTGGTTGGTCAACAAAAAGCGCATGAACAGTAAAGTGTACGGTGACCCCAAGTGGCGCTTTATATATAACTAGTTTTTCTGCCCGTGCTAATGCACGTGATGCCCATAAAATATGAATTATATTTTTTTATCATATAAATATTTATTAAATTTATAATTAACTCAATATTTAAACTAAATTATTATCCAAATCAACGAAAAATATGATATATATTAATGAAAAAAAAAATGAATCTAACAATTGAAATTCTAAAAAACACTAACGAATGAAATAAAAAATAGATAATAAGTAGAGTAAAAAGGTAATAGAAATAAATGAACAGCTATTGGTGAAAAAAAATGAAAAAACATGTGTTAAAAAAATGAAAGACCAAAGAGGAAAAGAAGGGTAAAAAAATAATAGGAGCAAGAACCTAAATAGAAAAAACTGTGATTTAAAAATAAAGGGATGACCATATATGTAGTGAAAAATAAAAAAGAAAAACCTATATTAAAAAATGTTAAAAAACTAAAGTTTTTTAAAAAAACTGGATAAAGAAAATGATTTGAATGGACAAGTAGGGAAAAAAAGAAGAAAAATCTTTGTTTGAAAAAAAGAATAACTTAACGAAAAAAATTAGGTAAAAAAAAAAAAAGAGAAACGATCTAAATGAGAAAAATTATGATTTAAAAATAAAGGGATGTTCATTTGCGAGGCTAAAAAAATAAAAGGAAAAAAACTTATATCTAAAAAAGATGAAGGATTTAAGATGGAAAAAAAGTCAGGTTGAAAAAAAAAGAGAACAAGGATTAAGATGAATAAAATAAAAAAACTATGATCTAAAGATAATGGGATAACCATATATGTGGTAAAAAAAGCAAAAGGAAAAAAACCTATATTCAAAAGAATGAAGGACCCAAGGAAAAAAAAAATGGGCAAAAAAGGTGAAAAGCTAAAAAAATTAAATAAATAAAGTGTGGTCTTAAAAAGACAAAAGACTTAAATGAAAAAAAAAAAAAGTTTGGCAGGTTCAAAAAATATGAGGTTACTATTTATGAACAATAGAGAACCGTAGTGAAAAAAGAAAAAAAAAAAAACTGGATGGAAAAATGATGCAAGTGAAAGAAAAAAAAAAATTGGGCAGGTAAAAAAAAATGGGGTTACTGTTCATGAATAGTGTAAAAAAAAGAGAAAAAATCTTTGTTTAAAAAAAGGAATAAATTAAGAAAAAAATTTAGGTAAAAAAATAAAAAAAGTAAGAATCTAAATGGAAAAAATTATAATTTAAAAATAAAGAGATATTCATTCTCGAGGTAAAAAAATAAGAGAAAAACTTATATCTAAAAAAGATGAAGAATATAAGAGAAAAAAAAAAAAGTCAAGTTGAACAAAAAGAGAGTAAGAATCAAAATGAAGAAAATAAAAAGCTATGATTTAAAGATAATGAGATGACCATCTATGTGGTAAAAAAACAAAAGAAAAAAAACTTATGTTTAAAAGGATGAAGGACCCAAGAAAAAAAATGAAAAAAAAAGGTGAAAAACTGAATAAATAAATAAAGTCGGGTCTTAAAAAACGAAAGACCTAAATGAAAAAACAAGTCTGACAGGTCAAAAAAATATGAGGTTACTATTCATTAACAGTAGAGGACCATAGTGAAAAAAGAGAAAAAAAAATTGGATGGAAAAAAATGATGCAAGTGAAAGAAAAAAAAATTGGGTGGATCCAAAAAGATATGGGTTCACTGTTTATAAATAGTGTCCATGAACAACAAACTCAACTCTCTCTTTAGAGTGTAAAAGTATAATATAATATATATAATAATAAAATAATATATATAATATATATATATGGGGTAATATAGGGTAAGGTGATATAAATATTCAACTCTAGAGAGAGATGAGATGTCATATCATATCAATGGATAATAATATACGGACCATATCGAGTAGGCCATAGTTTGGCTTGGGCTTGGACCTGGGTTCCGTAGACCAACCACAGCCCTTCCGGGCCCCTAGCTAGTCTTACTTTTAATTCATTACCATATTTGAGTCTTTTTTTTTTTTTAAACTAAGTATTATCAATTGACTCTTCTGTTGTCACCAAAAAAAAAAAGTATTATTAATTGAAAGTTAAAATACAAAGATTTGCTAAATTGTTTTACCTAAAATAGAAGGTCAACCTTTGTCCTTATGGGAAAGTCGATCGGACAAATATAAGTTGTTGATCTACTCCTACAAATTATGTGGGTTTAAATATTCCCAAGCAACGCCCTTAACTCTATGGTGTATAATTTTTTTATCAGCCTTAAATAAATAAGTTTATGTTATTGAAAATAAATATTTGAGCAAAGTCATTGAATTTAACAATCAAAGTTTCAGCTTAAATAACAATTCCATTAACTTAAAATTTTTGTGAGTATTAAAAAAAAAAGTTTGAGTTTTCTACGAGAAAAACTTGAAATACTTGTTGGTGTTAAAATTTATTATCCCGCCATGTCAGCACCACACGTCCACATGTGATACAATCAACGTTATATTTTCAGTCATGTCAATATACATGTATCACTACATCAACATACATGTATCTTCTCTTTCAAAATGGAAATAAAAACAAAAAAAATTAAATATTCTCATAATATTTTCTAACTATATCAAATATTTTTATAATATTTTACAACATTTCCTCAAAATTAATGTAATATAATAAAAATTACTTTATTTTGAAAGAGGCGAAAATGTGGCACTGACTGTATAACATGTGGTGCTGATTGGATAATTTGTAACTAATCAAAGAAAGACATATGGTAGCAGTCAAGAGAAAATAGTGAAAAATCAAAACGATGTTGTTTTATTTGATCAAAAATGATGTTTGAGTAGTATGCAACCTCTCGACAATAGAATTTGGCACGTCAGACAGCAATGTTCAGTTGGCACATGAGAGTGCGTGGGAGATTTTTTTTCATCTGTTTACCACCATTGGGATCGTCTTCAAGATTAGAGTTGCTTGGTATATACCAAACGATTAGTAGATAAACCGATGAATGACAAGGCGTCTCGATAAAAAGTCTAAAACCCTTAATATGTTTTTGTGACCCTTTTTGTTATTAAAAAAAAAAAAAAAAGGTTTGATACCATATGAGAGAAAATTTCAATTAATACTATGTTAAGTATGAAAAGCAACACAGTAATACAAAAGTCTAATAGTCCATTATTTTAATAAATTATTACAGTAAGATGTGTTTATATAAAAATTTTATTTTTATAAATATAAAATAATGGAAATTAAATATTTTTATAATATTTTCTAATAAATACAAATGCTCTCATAATATTTTGTAACATACGGACGTTGAACAAGACCACAAGAGCCACTACCACGACCTAGACTGAAATTTTGAATTTTGGTGTCATTTCAATTAATTAATTTATTATTATTATTATTGTCATGTGATGAAAGCAGTCGCCTAATGTTAAATTAGGCCATCATGTGAGCATATATCTAACTATATTTGTAGTACGCCCCTAAGAATAATTCTTTTAAGCAAAGATGCAAATATCAATAGCGTTGTTGCCTAAATATGAAAAAGAAAAGAAGGGTGGAAGGGGGGGGGGTTTCAACTTTCTGGGTGATGGGGTCGCCAATCATGTGCCCATATTAATCAATTTTATTTTCTTTAAATGGATTGAGTCTAGCAGACGCCAAAACGGAAAAAAGAAGATATAGGGAAAGCAATGTGCATGCTTTATTTTGTTGTTTAAATGAAGTTAATTAAGAAACTCAATTTTCAGGGCTGAATTTGAAAATTATGTATATCTTGACAACTATAAATACCTATAGAGTCCTTTCCCGTTCTTGATTCTTAGAATAGGGGAGAGAGAGAGAGAGAGAGAGAGAGAGAGAGAGAGAGAGAGATACTTCTCTTCTTTTATTTATCATTGTGAGTGAAGCAATGAACAAGGCTGTCATTTTGGCCTCAATTTTAATTGTATTTGTCGCTTTCTCCATAGTAAACTTTAAACACACCGGCCCATCTCAGCCATACAGTTTTGATAATGTAAAGAAAGTGTCCATCGATCAATTTCGGAGCTCGGAGATTTTGCCCATCAACGGAGCGGTCGGACCAGAGAGTTTTGCGTTTGACCCCGCCGGCGGAGGTCCCTATGTGGGCGTGTCGGACGGCCGGATCATCAAGTGGGATGAAGATCAACGAGGTTGGATAGATTTTGCCGTCACTTCTTCCCAGAGGTATCTTTGTTCTAATGGCTCATTAACTTTGTTAGGGTTCAATCGATAATCATTATTATTATTATTATTATTTTGTTTTTTGAAAATAGAATATGCTAGAAATGGGGAAAAAAGATTATTCCTATATATAAAGAAAGAAGTGATGATGTTGATGGTTTCTAAATTAGAAAATATTGGAGATCACTAATTTGGAGCACATCTAATACGTGAGATTCATTCATGCTAGTTTTGTAAAATTTAAATTTCTTTTTAAAATTCTTATATTGTATAATTTTAATGGGTGAGCTTTGTCAAAAGGTAGATTTTGATGTGCTACACTAATCTTATTGGTAAAGAATTAGTCATTTTTCCTTTATTCAAAAGTTTTGAAAAATAATTATTCAAAATTCAAATAATAAATACGTGGATTTGATAATGAGCACACATCTCGGTTATCCCCAACAATTATTGCTACAGTATTCCTTTATTTCACATCATTTGACGTTTAAGATCTTTGCATATGAACTCGGGAACCTCTAGAATAGTCTAAGTTTTAGGAAAAAGAACTATATATAACAAAATTATCCTTTTAACTATTGTAGAAAAAAAATATTGTGATATGTTCTCATGCAATAAACTTTTTAAATTTTTAAAATGTTTTTATATCACATATTAAATTAATTAATATTTATATAAAAATTTTCATATCTTTTATACTTACACACGTTTTTATATATTTAATAAATTATGTATTCATTCAATTATAATTTTTATTTTTTATATTATTCGTTTTATAATTAATAATTACATTTTTAATTATTTTAAATTTTTATTATAAAAGATGTTACTCTATTATTTCTATAAAATAATTAATATTTATATAAAAAATTTTATATTTTTTATATTTATATATTTTCTTAGGTTTTTTTATTTTTACAAATTGTTATTTTTTTACATCATTTTATCCTTTTTTTTTTTTTTGTTTCCTGTTTCCGTTCATGTGCAGACTAAGCGAAAGGTTAGTAAAAGAGGTGAGAAAAGAGAGAGAAATTGAATGAGTAATTGCTGAGAGATTTTAAGAGATGGGTCTTAGTGGAATGATAAGAGAGATTAGTAAATTATAAAAAATAAAAAAATGAACGATTTATTGGATTCGTAAAACCTCAAATATTATGAAACAAAAACAAATCTCTGAAACATCAAATATTGTGAAACTGAGGGAGAATTATTTGTCACCCAAAAAATGAAAGGGTTCATGTGAAGTAGTACAGTTCATGGCACTGAATAATGTGAATTTAAATGGACGTTATTTTGATGACAAAATATTTAAAAATGTTAATGTTTTTTCTGTTTCATGGGAAGAAAAGGGGAGCATGTGACGTAACTAGCTCAATGCAGTGCACTAAATTTCATCGATTTTTTTTTTATATATTGCATTAAATCAAATATAATATTTTTTTATTCGAAATTTTTTCCTCTGTCCCTTACAAGACACTTAATCACTATATAATGACCTAAATTGGTTAATTTCTCTTAAGGTATATTATTTTTTTTTAACTTTGTATGCAGATTGCGGTGTATAATTGAGTTACTAATTCATATGTTTGTGACTTAGACGTACTTATTTTGGCAACCTACGAAATCTGAAGTGTGGGTTCTTTCTGCACAGAAAATATTATTATTTACCAAATATAGTTGGGGTTGGTAAGTTGGTATTGGTGTATTAGTTTTTTTAAATCGAAATCATAAAATTAGAGAAAAAGATTATAATCACTGACTTATCCTCTTGACGACGGTATTGGAATATTATCCCTTTGGCTTTCTCGTTCTAAGTTTTTTATTTCACAACTCGGTGATTTTAGATCTTTTAGACAAACTTCTTTGTCATACATATGATTAGGCCAACAGGGGTACTTTATGATTATTGCCAAGTTGCCAACCAAAATTTTAATTAAACGCTTCTTTAATTTTTTTTATTAATCTTTCGTCTATTTACGCACTAGCCCAATTTTTTAACCCTAGGAAAAAAAAATAAGAATTCAAGTTCTATCATTGCTCGAGAATCTTGAATGACCATCTACAAAGATAAGCAAACCCGCTATGATTCCCGGAAAAAAATGGACTCTGAAACTTTTGGGTCACATGTCTTGTTCTCATTAGTACATGTGGGTTGTGCGTGATTGTAAAGCAATCCACATTATTCTTCTCCCACACATGGCCGAATTTTGGCCATGGCCATGGCAGGCATGGACCCCCAGCGAAGATGACCTTTTTTGACTTACTGATGTTGTTGGCGTGACTTGATAGGAGAGGCTAACTTGAATGGAATGAGTTCCTTTTTCCATATTTTGCAAGCACGATAATTAAGATAAATCCAAAGGCCAAATTTATGATTGTCATATAACTCTTTTTAGCATTTAGAAAAATTCTCAAAAACTTTTGGAAGCTCTAACTTTTTATTTTGTTGACCTTGAACGAAATATGCAGGTGACAAGTTGTTGCTAGATTTATATAATAGAAATAATTATTTATGAACCCATATTGATCAAAATGTTAAAACTATGCTATTTTGCATCATGCTCATTTTATCCTTATTTTCTTATTACTAATCATGGAGCATTGTATGAAAGGATATATTCAATCAATTAAAATATTTTACATTTTATATGTGAAGACCGATGAAAATGTACTTATATTTAAGTTTTCGATTAACTTTAAGAATCACTATCTCAATACTCAGGGTATAATACATAAATATGAACACTCTCTATATTATTCATTCTTTTAAATCAGAATTAATTACTCTCCTAATGTCTTTTACAGGGAAAATTGCACACAATCGGGGCATGATCATGGTGCAAGGGAGCATATTTGTGGACGCCCCCTAGGCTTAAAGTTCAATGAAGTGAGTGGGGATCTCTACATAGCCGATGCATACCTTGGTCTTTTCATGATTGGCCCCAAGGGAGGCCAAGCTACAAGGTTGGCGACGGAAGCGCAAGGCATTCCTTTCAAGTTGGCCAATGGCTTGGACATCGATCAAACCTCTGGAGTCGTTTATTTCACTGATAGCAGCTCACGTTTCCAGCGAAGGTATCGTATACATTTTTAGGCATTGCTCATTTAAAAATAAATGAAATCAAATTCAGAATAATTTTCAAGGTTGATTGATATACGTAGAATATATTTCATGAATCCCAATGAATCCTACTGCTAAGTTGTTCCCTTTGTTATTTGTATTACAATTACAGGAACTACATGCTATTGACAATTAGTGGGGAGAGAAGTGGAAGACTGATAAAGTATGATCCAAGAAACAAACAAGTGACTGTTCTTCTTGACAATCTCCAATTCCCAAACGGGGTTGTCCTAAGCAAAGATGGCGATTTCATCCTAATCTCAGAGACTGCAACTGCACGAATTCTCAAGTTTTGGCTGAAGACATCAAAAGCTGGAAATCTTGAAGTGTTTGCTCAACTTCCGGGATTTCCTGACAACATCAAGCTAAATAACAAAGGTGAATACTGGGTTGGAATTTTCACAAGAAGAGGGAAATTTTTGCATTGGATTCTTTCCGAATTTTCAATAGGAAAAAAATTGTTGAAGCTTCCTTTGGAACCCATGACATTACAATCAATTTTGGCAAAGTGGAGAGCAAGTGGGTTTGGGGTGAAATTGAGTGGGGAAGGTCAAATGTTGGAAATTTTGGAGGATGGGAGTAGGAAGGTATGGAGATCAATTAGTGAAATTGAGGAAAGAAATGGGACTCTTTGGGTTGGATCGGTGCTTACACCTTATGCAGGGAAATACAGCTTTTAATTTACAAAATTTTGATCATAAATTTGTGTCAAGTTTGGAGATTTTGTTCTGTTTTATCATTTTGTTCTTTTAATTTCCTCCATTACAAACTTACACAACTTTTGTGAAGGGGGGTCTCTTTACAGTACACCATTTTTAAATTATAAATTGAATTAAATCCAACCCAAAAAAACAAAATAAATTTCCCTTCTAATATATTTTACTTTTGTGAACTCCATGTTCCCCCTTTATTTCATACTTGCATACGTATATACAATGTATTTCATATATTCTTATTTTATTATTAAATTGCACCCGATGGGCAATACTTAAAGGGACAAGTGCCCTACAGCTCCTAAAACTTTGGGCTTTTATTATATATTTTTTGAGGTTTTTCAGTTAAATATAAACATTTATGGACAGATAATTAGGCTCTTGACAGAAAATAAGAGAAACTTGATAATTAGCTCTTTTAAGCATCTAAATGTGACAAAAATTAACTACCATATGACATTAATATAAATATGAGTATTCCTTTTTTTTCCCCCCCATTTCGTACAGGTATATCTATGTCTTTCATAGGGTATCCTTAGCCTTGAAGTAAAGGGTTAATTTGTGGCCTTCGCTGTTTCCCTCTGGGTTAATTCCTTTTCTCACTTCCAAGTATATTTATGTCTTACATAGTTTACTACCTATATAATTTGTTGAAGGAAAATACCGTTTGTTTGTCATGACTAGTTTCCTTGGCTTCTTTGTTTGGAGAAATAAATAATCATTTTTTGCAAAATATACATATATATATTTATATATATGAGAAAATATTTCATAATTTTTCTACTGCTAAATATCACATCTCCTTTGTTAAACATTGACATTTTGGTAATTTTTGTCCACCAAAAGCTTCTCTCTCTCTCTCTCTCTCTATCTCTCTCTCTCTCTCACTCACAAGAATAGTATTGCATATTGCACACCGAAGCACTTTTTTGTCCATAACCATGAAACCAAATCTCCTTATCCTTGCATCCTTGACCATTCTCTTATCCCTTATCATCAACTATCTAAGCACTCATTTTTCTCCTCCAAAAACAATTGAAGACATTTGGAAGAACCTAAATAGAATCCCAATTCAAGGTGCAGTGGGACCTGAGAGCTTTGCATTCGACCCCCTAGGGGAAGGGCCTTACACCGGCGTCTCCGACGGTCGGATCATCAAATGGCTCCAAAATGAGAATCGGTGGATCGATTTTGCCACAACATCACCGAAAAGGTATGCTCCCTAATTTGCTTTTGCGTGCTTAAATTGGTATTGGCGTGCAAATCTCGTGACACTAGTTTAGCAACTTTTTAGTCAATCTTGGACGATTTTTGTGGGAAATATATTTACCTGATAAATATTTAAGTGTGCTCTTTGGCAAGCGCTTTGCTTGGCATGAAAGAACATGAGAATGAGGATGAGGCTGAAAATGGAACCGTGGATGGTGCACCGTGTCATTTGTCAATTTGTTGACTACACTGCAAATGGGTAACAAAAACAAACAAAATTCATAAATGAAATGCTTGTCCTCCGGTTCCGGCATATTTAATGGGATATCTAATCGGTCTCCAATTTACATGTGGCGTCTTGTTATGCTCCCATATGGTAATATAAGTCTGGGGCCACCTATTTTTCAATACTTACGACATGATAGTGACTTTTTAAACATATGATATTATTTTTTTTTTAACCAATTAGATTTTTTAGTTATATTCTGATTAATATGGTTCGACTGTTATCAGATTTAATTTAGTATGAACTTTCTTAATATAATGTTTTTTATTTTCTAATTTTAAATATGAGAGTTGGTCGAAATATGTAAATAATGATATGATATGATGATATATTGAAAGTTTTTTTTTTTTTTTTACCATCTTTATAGATAATGATACGCGTGTGAATGGTTAATCTATATTTATTTCTCGTAAATGTATAATAGAATAGTAGAATAAGCACTCCAATAGCGACCAATTTTAAAAGTATCGATTTCGCTTGGGGGAGTTGGTAGAAAAATTTGTCATAGCTCAATTAGCCGGGGATGGATACCCTCTCCCAGAAGTTACTCCCACTAAACGGGTACTGCCTTCAGCTTGGGCTTGAGCTGGCTAAGGCTCCATTGGAACAACATAATTTTAAGACTAGGCCCATTCAGCCCAAGCACTGTCTTTGACATATTTGAACAAGACCTGCAACCATATAAGAGAGATTTGATTCCGGTCTATGATTTTCAATGTGAATTAGTACGGTCACATTCTGTTCCTTAAAAACAAACCCTTCAAATTACCATAACTATGCTGCTTCTGTACTTAAAGGAAAAATATAAATAAAATTTTCTTTTATTTCTCAAAACATTTTGAGCAATGTCTCCCAGCTTATCTCACGTAAATCTACTTATGCAAACAACACTACAAAATATGAACACTATGTAGACGGTAAAAAACCGTCAACAAAAGACTCAAAAAGTGTCGCTAATACTTTCTCCAACAGATGAAATATCAATGAAGTATACACCAGTCGGGATAGGGGTATTCAGATGGTTTGTGCAACCGTTGTAGCATTCCGGATGTATTGTGACATTTTTAAAAAGTGTCGATAAAAGTAGTTTTTTTATCGTAAGGTAATAAGTTGTTAACAAATAGTAAGATTTTTATTATCGATTACCATATGTTACAAAATGTTACTATTTTTACCATCTGTTACCATAACGTGAAGAAAAATCACTCATTTTATTATCGGTTACCATATGTTACGAGATGTTACTATTTTTATCATCGGATACATTGATTTAGGAAAGGTTATTCTTTTATCATCAGTTATCATAAGTGACTATTTATATCGTCGTTACCATCATGTTAGGAAAAATCACTACTTCCATCGTCAGTTACCCTTAAGTTAGGAAATGTACTGATTTATCATCGGTTATCATATATTATCATATGTTACTATTATCGTCGGTTACGATTGAGTTAGGAAATATCACTAATATTATCATCGGTTATCATGTATTACAAGTTGTTACTACTTTCATTGTCAGTTACCATTGTGTTAGGAAAAATCACTTTACTATATGTTATATGTTATGAAATGTTACTACTTTTATCGTCAATTACCAGAAAATATCACTGATTTTATCATCGTTTATCATGTGTTATAAGATATTACTACTTTTATCATCGGTTATTATTGAATTAGGAAAAATTACTGATTTTATCATTGGTTACTATATATTATAAGATGTTACTATTTTATCGTCGGTTATGTGTTGATCTGTGTGGGGGCGGGCGGGCGCGTATGGGGGCGGGCGCCAGGACCCCCTTGTTGGGCGCCCGCATATGGGGCGGGCACCAGGCCCCCCCTTGGCGGGTGCCTGTGATGGGAACGGGCGCCAAGCTAGTCTCTCTGTATATCACCACATATCAAATGGCTCAGTCTCTATATTACCACATATGAAATATTTTAATAAAATATGTTTTTTTAAAAAAAAAAAATAGTATAGAGACAATAAAATAACAAAAATTACAAAAATATCAATTTCTGTACACATATGAAATATTTTAATAAAATAGGTTTTTTTTTAAATAGTATAGAGACCATAAAATAACAAAATTATAAAAATAATATAAATGTGTATTGATATACAAGAATGATTGATATATTAAGTAGAACAAGGGATACATATAAGACAAAAAAAAAAATTACATGTCCCACAATTTGAAGGCATAATCTAAACAGCATCAAATCTATGTAGGTAACCAACTTTATTCACAATCCTTAATCCTTCATATCAATCTGTTAATAAAAATTAGTAAAAATTATTAGTGAAATGAATATAATTACGTAGTACATTATAAGAAATAGTTGTAAATAAAAATATTACCTTTTGGATGAATTCAGATGGTGTTGATGATGGTTGCCTTTTATGTGCACTCCCAGGTATTAAAGAAACCTAAAAATGGATAATTGTGATTCTTAATGGTTGTGATTCTTCATGGTCAGCTTGCTTTCGTTTATTTCATCCCATAATCATAACTAGAAAAATTCAAAATTTTTTATAAGAAGAATATAGTAAAATGTAGTAGAACCCAAAATAACTTTTTTTTTAAAAACAAAAAAGGTGATTACCTTTTTGTAAAATTTTGCAAAGTTGTTGGTATTGTAGATTTGTTGCAGTGAAAGGTTGAGTGAGAGGTTTAGATGGGTTAATGGAAGAAAAACTTTAGTCAAGTTACAACTTTTTATAGATTTTGAGAGGAGAGTTTTTGGAGGGAAGCAGAAGCTGCCACTTTTACGTACAAAATTTCAAAATTTTGCGTTTTTTTTCCCGCTTTTTTTTCATAATTTTACTCTTTACCCTTTTTTTCACATTTTTACTCTTTTACTGCTTTTTTTTACTATGTTGTTCTTGACTTGTTTTTTTTTTTTTTTTTTCATATTTTTACTCAATACTATATATTTAGATTATTCAAAAATATCACTTACTACATTACATTTCATTTGGTGCAATGGGAGGGAAGATGAATTGAATTGGAGGCTTTGTGGTTTCGCCCAATATTGAACTATGGTGGCATAGGTGTGTATGTGAATATTTAAAGGTTAGGAGGTGTACCAAGTTAAAAGTTTTGTTATGAAAGGTCTTGTTGTGAAGAGAGGAGTAAGGGAGGGAGAAGAGAAGAATTTGACATTTCAATGTTTATAAACATATGTATCTATTAATAATATTTGCTTGTACAATATGAGAAGATAAGGTTGGTGATGAGTGGTTACAAAAAAAAAAACTATCAGTTCTGCAATATGACTATGGAGAGATTTAGATTTAAATTTAAATATAATTTATATTTACATTCTTCAAAGTTACTACAAATTATCATTAGTTATCATAACTTACAACTTTTTATAGCAAAATTATTACATATTATCAATCTATTTATCAGAATTTACTACTTTTTATCATAAAATTAATGCATGTTATCACGAACTTATAATTTATTATCATTTATTATCACAAAGTTACTATATATTCTCATTTATCTTTTCTCATATATATTTCTAAGAATTTATATAATATATAATATTTTTTCTTGAAAGATTCATATCATAAAATATGTTTTCTCATTCACTTTTTTTTAATGATAATTAATATTACAATTATCAAAATATCAATATAATGATAATAGTAATGTATATTATATACTAATTCTAATTAAAAATATATATATCATTATACTATATTAATGTATATGCTAATAGTTGTATAATACAAATATATATTATTAATACAGTAATATATAATGTAATATAATAATATAATAGATTGTAACAATATATATATATAGGGCTAGCATGGACAGGCGACCGTCGATGGGGGGCGGGCGCCAGGCACCTGTGTGCGTGGGCGCCTGCCGATGGTGGTGGGGGCCAAGCACCTATGTGTGCGAGGATGCTTGGTGAATTTTTCTTTTAATTTTTCATTAATAATTAATATTAACTAAATTATATTATATAATATTCAAATTAATAATATATCATTATCTAAATTATATATTTTTACATTTCATGTAATATTTCATATAATGCAATTTTAGTATTTGATACATATCATTTGTTACTATACTTTTATCACTTGTTACTACAACACTCATAAATACTCATATCAATGTGCATTCAATATTAAGTTTATCCTGGAGTTTTGAAAATTTTGTATTAAATTGAGGGTTTTGATAAGAGTATTGAGAGAAAAGTTTTATAAAAAAGAAAAGTTTTGAAGTTATCAATTTCAAAACCCACCATTTTTTTTCTATTTTTTTATATTTTTTATCCGCTCTTTCTTTTATGAGTCATATAATTTTTTCAATTTTTACTATATTAGAATTTAAGATTTATAATTAGGTTATTTTCATCTACCATAGCAAATGGATTATTTTGGTAAATAATTATTAGTTAATTATGTAATACTATATTGTATAATAATTGTTTAAATATAATAATTATCTTTAAAGGTAAAACAATTAAAAATAATTAATTTATGTAATTAAATATAATTATTTATTTAACTATTTTACCTTTAAAAATATATTGAATTAATATATATTATAGAGTAACAATACTAATATAATTATTTATATTTTGATTAGATTAGATGTAAAAAAAAATAAAAAAAAAGAAACAAAAAAAAAAAGAAATAGGGCGGGCGCCAGGCAAGGGCTACCTGGCGCCTGCCATTTGTGTTTTGCAAATGACAAGGGCGGGCGCCCGCGTATGGAGGCGGGAGCCAAGACCCCCTATGGAGGGCGCCCACTTATAGGGAGTGGGCGCCAGGCCCCTTATTAGGCTAGCGCCAGTGTATTGGGACTGTCACCAGGCTCGGTCACCAAGATATATCATTGGTTACTATTGGTTACTATATGTTACCAAATTTATAATATTTATGTAAAATATTATCCTAAAAAATTAATAGCATATAAATAAAAATTAAAAAAATAAAATATATTTTTGGCGCCAATTTTTATGTTGAAAAATTATTAATTAAAATTATTATTATTAGTTATTTTTTAGAATTTATACAAAATAAAATAATAACGATAATTAATTTTAGAATTAGATTTTTTTCATATAAACTACATAATATTGATAATCTTGCCTATTTTAAATATTATACTAATATAGAATACAACAATATATAATATAATAATATATATTTTAGAATTATATATTAATTATACATATATATATAGTATAATAATATATATAAAATATATATATATATATAGTGAAGGGAGGGCGGCTGGCAGCCCAGGGCGGGCGCCCGTCCTCTTTTTTTTTTCTTTTATTATTTCCTATTTTTAATTTTAAAAAATAATATATAAAATATATAATTAAAGATAAATAATTATTAATTAATTATATAATAATAATTGTTTAAATATAATACTATGTCATACAATAATTGTTTAAATATAATAATTATTAACAAATAATTTAAAGTTAAAACAATTAAAAATAATTAATTTATGTAATTAAATATAATTATTTAGTGGTTTAGATTAGATTAAAAAAAAAGAAAACAAACAAACAGGGGCGGGTGCCCGTCCCTTTGCAAAAAAGAGAGGGGGGGCGCCAGGCAAGGCTGCCTGGCGCCTGCCCACTTTGTTTTTTTTTTCTTTTTATTATTTCATTTTTTTAATTATTTTGTCAGAAAAAATGAAATATTAAATCTTTGTAGAACATAAAATATAATTAAAATTATATTATAATTTAATAAGTAATTTATAAAATATATTACAAAATAAAAGTGATTCAATTTCTACCATTATTATGATATTCTATATTCCAATCGGATTTGATACCAGAAAAATAAATAGATTCAGAATTTAATCTGTTCACTGAGATAAAGACAGAATAATCAAAAACAAAATAGAGCTGATTTTTTTTAGTAGTAGTATATAATCTAATACTAATGTGTTAAAATATAATATAATAATATAAAATATAATACTATGTATATAATATTAATATAATAATAATATTTGTTATAATATAATATATTAATATATAATATAATAACATGTAGTTATACTAATATATTAATAATATATAGAAATATATATTAATATAATAGTTATACTAATATATTTGTTTCTTTTGTTTCTTTTTGATCGGGTATGAGAATGTAATAGTATAATTAATTATGTGAGTATAATTAACTACATGATATTTAATATTATTTAATTATATTAGTTTAATTAATTATATTGATAGATTAGTTTTGGATTTTATATAAAATTATATAATTTTTTTATTTTTTTATTTATTATTTTTGTTGAAATTTATATGAAATTATATCATATAATTAATTTTTAGAATTTAATATAATTAATTCTTAGAATTTACTTTTTTTTTTTTAATGATTATTAAAAACATAAGAGTAGTGGAGATGACATTTACCACTACTTACCACCATAGTTATTAATTACTGATACCACATGATTACTGCATTACCACTACGTATTGCTAGTTACTACTATTTACTACCTAGATGTCTGTATTACCATTACTTACCACCAATTATCACTACTTACCACTAATACACCACTACTTATCATAAATTATCACTACTTACCATTAGCACGCGGTGCTCGCAAGGGTGCACAGGCACCCGCATTACCACTAATAATTTCTTTTTTTATTTCTTAACATATATAATATTATTCATAATATTAATAATAATATAATTGATTAAATAAAATCAGAAAATTTATAATATAACATAACAATAACTAATCATATAAAAAATTAATCCAAGTGAAGAGATATTATAATGTACTTCGAGGAAGAAGTAAACTATTTTATACCAACTAACTACGCTAACTAGTTTGATAAATTCCAATCGGATAAATAATATTTTATTGCCTTAACCAAACTTTAAAATGGATGAATATTGGATATTGATTATTAAATTATATAATATTGATAATTACTAATTTATATAATTATATAGTATTATTTAAATTACTAATACTACTAATATTAATTTTCATTACTAATTTTATCTAATTACTAATATTGAATATCATGTACTATTATTTAAATTAATAATATCCAATTTATTAATAAATTGTGTAAAAATTGTCAAAGTAAGGCTATATATTATGTATTAATTAGTTACATGATTTCATATTATAATAGTGCTCCACAATGGCACGACACTATTGACTTTATCTTAAATAGCATTACATATAATAATGTAGTAATGTAAATTCATATTATTTTAATGGTGCTTTTGTATACCACAAAAACAACTCAAATTAGTTCATTTCTTCTGTCCAGGTATTAATTCTAAATTATATAAATCTCATTTTAACCGATGGGTGGACAAACTCTCTATTTTTTATCCAATGGTTGGGAGGTAATTAGAACAAACTCTTAAATGGACATTTAGGGTAAACAATAGGATGAATTAGAATTGGAGGGGATTAAAGGCGGGAAGTTATGAAGAGCGAAAAATTATGTAAAAAAGTTAGGTTTTGAAAGAGAAGAGAGAATTGAAAGTGAAAGTTATGTTTTCAAAAAAAAAAAATTGTGTGACAATTTAAGCGGGAATCGAAGGTGGAAAGCGGGAATCGAAGGTGGAAAGCGGGAAGCGGGAATCGAAGGTGGGAAGCAGGAATTGAAGGCGAGTAAGAACAATTTAAATTATCACTATATATTACTACTAGTTACTATTAGTTACAACTATACATTAGTTATTATAAACTTACTACATTTTACTACTAATTACCACTATATTTTTAATATTAATTTTCGTAAAATTATCCACAATTTAAGTTACTATAGTTATCATTAATGATCACTATATTACTACTAATTATATTTAATTTACAATTATATTACTATTAGTTACTATTATATTACTATTAATTATCACTATATTACTGCTGATTATATTATATCACAATTTAACTTATCACTAATTACTATTAGTTACAACTATATTACTACTAATTATGAAAAACTTAACACAATTAAAATTACTACTATATTACTATTAGTTATCATTATATTACTATTATTTAATATAAACTTAATACAATTTAAATTACTACTATATTACTATTAGTTATCTTAAACTTATCACAATTTTAGTTACCACTGTATTACTACTAGTTATGAACATAATTTATTATAAAATTACAATGTTACCTCTACCTATAGTATTGACGACAATTAATAATTGTTTTAATTGAAGATCCCTTTTACAAATGGTGCATTAATTAGGTTAGTATAAGTATAAACTTATATCAATGATATAATTTAACTGTTACTAAAAAAAACTCATACAGTAACTTTTTCCAAATCATCACTAAAAATTGTCACATTTGTCGATGACAAATGATAACCGTTTGAATGATAGATGACATTTACAAACGGTAAAATATATTAGTCAGTATATATAAAGAATTTATACAAACGGTATTGTTAAGTGACAGAAAATAAGAGTTATATAATGATTGTTTTTAAATTATCTCTATACACTGCTATATTTAAAGACCACAACTAATAGTCGTCAAAATTGAACATCATTTTTTATAGACGGTTTTGCTACTTTACTAACGGTTGATAAACTTTTTCTAACTGACAATTTTATATCATCAGAAAATGTATACATTTCCTAACGATTTCATCGAAAGTGTCTCTAAAGATCATAAAAAATCGTCACTAAAATTTACCGACAATAAAAGTCACCGTCTATATATTGCTTTAATTTTGTAGTGCAAGTTTGTAAAATAGGCAAGTAATATAATTAGTATATGCATATTCTACTAACAATGTTAAAGCTTAAGGATCCTCAGAGATGGTTGCGAAGGACGACCGCACGATCAACATCATATGTCGGAGCATATCTGTGGAAGACCTTTAGGCTTAGCATTCAACAAAATGAGTGGTCATCTTTACATCGCTGATGCATATCTAGGTCTCCATATGGTTGGCCCTGAGGGAGGCCAGGCAACCAAGTTGGTGACACAAGCGCAAGGGATTTCTTTCAAGTTCATAAATGGCTTGGACATAGACCAAAACAGTGGAGATGTTTATTTTAGTGAAAGCAGCTCTTATTTTCACAGAAGGTATATGGCTTTTTTTTTTTTTTTTGGATAATGGTGGTGGGATTGGTCCTTTAACTCACCAGACTAGACTAGACTAGACTAGGCATATATATTGACTTTAAAATTCCAAATTTTGCTCATTTGCTAAACTGAATAAATTTGGTTGACCCAATTTTGTGCAGGAATTACATTTTACTATCAGTAAGTGGAGATAAAAGTGGACGCTTATTGAAGTATGATCCTAAAGGCAAACAAGTGACAGTTCTGGTAGAGAATCTAAGATATCCAAATGGGGTTGCTCTAAGCAAGGACTCTAACTACATTCTAATAGCCGAGACACCAAATTGTAGAATTCTCAAATTCTGGCTCAAGACATCACGAGCTGGAATTCTTGAAGTATTTGCTCAAATCCCAGGATTTCCTGATAATATTAAACGCAATTTGAAAGGGGAATTTTGGGTTGGAATTTATTCTAGGAGAGGGAGATTTGCAAAATGGATTATTTCAAATCCGTGGTTTGGAAAGTTTTTGCTTAAGCTTCCAGTTGATCCCATGAGATTGCAATCGGTGTTGACTAATTGGGGAGGAAGTGGACTTGCAATGAAGATGAATGAGGAAGGTAATATTGTGAGAATTTTGGAGGACAAGAGTAGGAAAACTTGGAGATCAATTAGTGAAGTTGAGGAAAGAAATGGGACTTTGTGGATTGGATCTATAACTGAACCTTATGCTGGCATGTGTAACACTTCACTTGGTTAATGTAAAATTTGGATCGTTGCATGGTGGAGTCCATCTGTTTTCACTAGTATTTTGTAATTGGGTCTGCTCTGATGACTAGTTGAGCCAAGGCAACTGGATCTCGTCTTATAAGTGTAATGGGCCTAGACAGTCCCAAAGTTTTTTTCTTTAGGCTCTTGGGGTGGGGATGGGGGAAGGGAAGCCCTACACAAAGGGGCGGGGGGCGTGGAATGTCGAACGATTATCATTTGGGGAAGGGGAGAAAACCATGGTACTAAAAAGACAAAAGCACCGATGGTTTGTTTTCATGGTGGGAATGTCATCTCGTTTCTTAACCAAGCACTTGGGTTTGAATTTTTTTGAATACGGAAAAAACACTATTGGAAGACCTCCCCCCAATAATAGGCTCAACAGTAGATCGATCCGAATTAATCTGAGTGAAACTCCGGATACCGGGTGATGGCTAAACCAAGGTATCAAAAAAAATAATAATAATAAGACAAGCTTTTGTATGTGGTGTGAAGTTCGATTTCTGTTATGACTGTAGGAATAATTTTCATGACTTGTTTGTATTTGACATGAATTGATTCTTTTTCTTGGTCTCTGACCATCCAGTATTTGGGATTTCGTCCCAACTAATATGATCGACCTACTGTCGGACCCTTTTCAAGGAGAAAGTCTCCCAATATGATCTACTCCATTTTCACGATGAGTTAAACCCGTACATGATTAAGGGATCTCTGCGTATTTACCGCTGAGTCAACTAAGGTTGGTATAAACCAAGATAAGAATTCAATTCAATAAAGAAACTGATTTGTTTTACAGGAGCAAAAGGAGTTATGGGAAGCACAGTCAGCTTCTCAAGTAAAGACAAGCAGATCCAAATCCAAATCCACCTCTTTCCTTTTGTTTTAATTTTGGCAATTTGTAAAAGTATAACATTAAAAATACTATATGGACTTGTAACTTTTGTTTATGTATTTATTTGTAACCACCTGCTTCCAAAAATATCAGACTAACCCCTCTCTCAATATGGATTTCTACGTGATCACATTAAAAATATTTTCAAGGTCTCAGAGTATTTGAATCAGATTAATCGAATGAACTTGGATACTAGTTAGTGATAAGAAAATCCACTTACACCAAAATAATTAAAAATATTTTCTCCCTTTTCTCTTCTTGTATCTAGATGAATTCTTAATAATATTACAAATTTTGTGAGAGTTATCCACGTTATTTTAGACATAGATGGGCCAAAATGGGCTTCAACCTAAACATTTCTTAGATTATCCCTTTATCTTCATTTATTCCAAAAAAAAAAAAAAAAAAAGCCAATAATATTTTCTTCGGTTCATGACTATGAGCCCCAAAAAGGCAGGCAGCTTTCTCCATATCATAACCTTCCTACCTTCCTCATTAACTACAATTTAATTTCTACGTAAATTATGTTGTATTCTAAAAAGAATTTGTTCGTCACTATCATTGCCATTGCCATAAATAGCAAGAGCCCCAAAGTAGTAAACTTTTTTAAAGCACACTATATGCTAAATAAACCAATTCACTATTAATAATGATCTATAGAGTATATGCATAAAACATGCACGCAAACATTTTTTTTTTCGAAAATGATCGATAGACGAATCCATCTCTCATATTCAATCTTCTTTTATAGTATAATTTGATTGTGTATATATATAATTATTTAAAATATGTATAATCAGTGTGAGCTCATGTAATTAAAACAGTTAGAACTCATGCAATATTGAACAATGCCTTGCCAATATTTAATATGATCCTTGTAGAAACTTTATTAATCAAATTATTTTGCTCCTTTTGCAATACTTCAAAGGATGATAATATCATTTTATGGGTACCGTAGACTGGTCGAAATTAAATTTTTATTTTTTAAAAATTTTTAAATTTCAAAAAAATTTGAACTTATCAAAATTTAATTCACATTCAATGAAAGATTTCAATATTGCAGGTATCAACACGCACTCAAAAGGTGGGAGAGTCATAGTTTAAGTGGCTCCTTAGGTCGGCATTGTCGTGTTGCTAAGAAGATCCAATGGTGAAGCGTGGGTGATGGGGCTGACACTTGACAAGGAAACTGTTTTAAACTCTTTTTAGTTGTCTTTTGCTTTCACCTCTTCTTAATACATTTTGAGGCAATTTTAACTTATGCCGTTGTCTCTATTGAAGAAGGATGGAATCCCATGTAAGTTTAATAATGACATTTAACAAATATCAACTTATAGTAAGTTTAATGAGTAAAGATATTAAATTTTTTAATTAAATTTTGATTTAAAATTTGAGAATAAAAAATATTTTATTGTGAGAGCTTTATTCTAAATTAAATTTGATAATATTTGAATTGAATTAATTAAAATATAATTTTAAATATTAATCGTTTATAAAAAAAATAATATTTAATAAATAAAATGAAAGAGTGATATATGAAAAATTAAAGGCAACCACCAAATGCGGGCATATACCACAAGGATGGGAATGTTAGGTTTGGTTGAAGACTTTAGTGCCCAGAAAAAGACAATTGAGTTTTTCTAAATCGAGCCCAATTTATGATAAATTTTGCAAATAAGAAGATATTTGTGGATGAGATGGTTTGGGCCTTTTATGAATTATAGGGGCGGCAAAATGTTGTTAACTAATAAAAGAAGGTTTGTATACGGTGGTGCTTTTCATATGTGGGCTCCACTTGCTGACGTCGGAGATGAGCGGTCTACGCATCAAAGCAAATGATCCTACGAAGCTTTTGTTTTCATTGACACCTATGGAACGTTAAAATATATTTGAAAAAGCACCCCGAGAGGCCGAGACTCTGTGCCATTTTCAATGTCACATCCATCCCAGTCCTCTACGCTTTCAATCTCTGAAATTTAGACCTTTCTGAAGAAAAACAATAATGCAAATGCACCGATCCGATCCAATCTCACAAGGGACACTTCAGGTATGATTAAATATTAGAAAATTGAGTGATTATTTTCTTTTACTATAAAGAGAAAAATTTTATTATTTCTCCTTGAGAGATTATAATTACTATTATTTTCTCACAGTGAAAATTTTCTGTTCTTATTCGTGATTTTTACCCAAATTTGTTAGGAGTTTTTTATGATGATCCGTGTATTTCATTATTCTTGAATTAAGTTGCGATCCTACACTATTTGATCCGATTTTACGATATCAACTAAATAGAGGAAGACAAGAGTAAACTTCTCTTTTTTTTTTTATTTTTTATCCAATATTTAGAGTTTCGTCTTAATTAATCCGAATCAATCTATTATCAAACTCTTATTAAAAAAAAAAATTTCTAATATTATTTTTTTCATACCTAACTACCTTTAAAACTCTAATTATGGATACAAAAACAGAGATACTAGACACATGGTAGAACACAACTCGTGAGAGACCAGCCTGAACTCCGATTCTTGGTAACTTAAACACCCACTACGAATTATGTCATCAGCACTGCTACTTGTTTGATAATAGAAAAATTACTTTATTATCTCATCACTCCCCCTTAAAAGTAATTTCTTTAACTCACCCAAGTTTTGGTCACAGCACTACACACTGATTTTATGAGGTGGCAAAAATGTCAGCCACATTCCCATTGCTCCTAACCTCCGGTGAGTCAATCGTCCCATCCAACACCCTTTTCTGGAATGAAATGATGCTGGAGCTCAATGTTTTTTGCTCTCTCGTCGACAATGGATTATTTGCAAGCTTAATAGCACTTTCATCATCTCCATCAAGAGGAAATGGAGGCATATAAAGATTTTTGGAAAATCATTCATACTAGATACATTCTTAGAATAAGATTACGTTAAGAATAAAAAAACTATATTAAAAAAATTTTTTTATAAATTGAACCCGATGATACTTAAATAATATTAATTGAAGAAATAATATGAAAATCAATGCAGACCGAAAGGGTCGAGGGGGACAATTGCTCCTAACTTTTAATAAAGATTTGTAAATCTCCTTAATCTTTTAATGTTGTCCCTTAAATAAATAATAATATTAATTTTGTCTCTCTCGTAAATAACTGTAAATCATTTCTAACTCTAAATTTTTTATTTTTTTTATTAATATAATTTTCGTAACATAATATTCACGTAGTATTTACTATTATGTTAATCCAATATTTATTGTATATTAAACAATATTGAGAGCATATTTGTTGTGGTCCCATTATACAATATCAACTATTTTTCATTATTCTTCATTTTTTATTTTTTAAATTGAGTTGCCATCCTGCCCTATGTGGTCCGATTATACAATATCAACTAAATGGAGGAAGACCGTAAACTTTTCTTAGAACTCTAATTATAAATATTATCAGAAGTGGGTCACGACTCTACAGATATCGACTTCTTACTCGCTCGAACGGTCACTGTCGACAAGATATAAGACCTGTAAAAACCGCCAGAGGGTATTTCGGTGGGGGAGGTTCTGACACTCAAATTACAAGAGCGGTTTTCAAAAAAACTAACTGAGAGCTCAGAGGAAGAAGTTTCCTGTGATTAGAGTGCCTAATGTATAAAACCAAGGGAGCATACATTGTTTGGAGAGTTTTAGGATATCTTATATCTGCAAGAGTCGTACGCTGTTGGAGTTCTTCAACCTTACTTTCTTTATCGAACTGATCCGAAAATATCGGGAGTTCAATATTCCGAATTGATCGTGATCTCCATCGTATGAGAACTTTTGTTTCCTGGGAAGAACCTTTCCTTAACTGAAGGATTCTAAAGATGTCGTTCTTAGGCAGGATACCAAAGCCGTAGGGTGTTTTGACATTCCTTTAATATCGTTAAAGCTGCTAGCTATCGATCGGTGGTTCGATGGGCCAGTGGTTGAATATCCGATCGGGGAGGTCACTCCCGCTTAATAAATCTCATTCAGTAGGTGTGGCGACTGAGATCCTTTCATTTGGAAGATGTGGGCGACTAAAGCCCTCCGGTGGATTGTCATAGAGAACAGTTGGATTCAGACGATAGCTGTCCTTTGTGGGTCTCCTTCGTGGGCCTTGTTGGTGCTGACCCTTCCGAATTGGATTTAGTGCTATGTCTCGTCACTTGCCCTTGACTTATGGCCTTCTTCGTAAAGATGCGCCATAAGTAATGATTATTGAAAAAGGTATAAAGTTTTTTAGTGTGACTTTTGTCGTCTCGATTTTCGAGAATCGTCTTCTGCACGCTTCATAAAGACTCAGTTCATCAAAGGATCACATACTCCAGTATTCTTACTTGTTGCTTTTTTAATCCTTCTTCGAAAAACTTTTTTCTACGGATAAAATGTCGAAGGATTCTTCTTCGTCGCAAGGTATAGACAGCATACAGAGTACAATGGCTGAAAAGTAACTAATGGAAGTCCGAAGGGACATGTCAATTGAAAGCGACTTTGAACTAGTGTTGCATGGTGAAGGGGACAGAGCGAATCATACCCCCGAGGGTTGCGTCCCAGTGTACAAACAATGTGTGAAGTACGGTTTGAGGATCCCATATACGGTCCCGTTAGCGGAGGTTCTGAGATATTGGAACATCCACCCTTCGCTGCTTATCCAAAGCGCTTAGCGTTTCGTAATCGCCTTGATTTCCCTGTTAGGGTTTTTTCGTGTCCGCTTTGATTTAGAGATTTTGGGGACTCTTTTTTCCTAGTGCGGTGCAGTACCAAGGGTTCTACTCATGGCTGGTATAAACTCCAAACCCGTCGGGAGTCTCGTTGGAGATTCTTCTATAGTAAATCTCAGGACAAACGTTGGATGCATAAATTCTTCTACGTGAGATTTCTGAATAAAGACCTTCCAATGCTTCCGGTTGCTAATCAAGTGTCCTTCTTGAACATGAAGATCTCGGATCTCCTTCGTCATTCTCGTATTCTGTGATTTGTCAGCTGCTACTCTGAGGCTACTTGTCGAAGCATTTGGGTAGATTTTTTGATAAAAGACCAGATGTTGTTGTTGTTTGGCTTGTTGGTGGATGAAACAAGACAGATCACCAAGCCTCTCTTACTAGAGCAACAGAGGAAGGAGTTAGTTGATTTTGTGTCGTCTATAAATGCTTCCCTTCTTGAGGAGGTCTCCACCAAGCGGGAAGTACGGCCAAACGAGAAGATGAAGGTAACTGATATTTCCCTTAAGATCTGGCCAAAAAGATCAGGGGTTCGATCGTTTATCCCACTTGCTGGCGAGGAGGAGCTTGCGGAAACTGGAGAATATGAGCCTTCTCGAGAACCTTCCGAAACAGGAGAGGGTCAGTCGATCGGCCATCCGATGATCGTTGGTGCACCCCTTAGAGACGGGGAGGGGGACGCTCTGGACGAGGAACTCCTTGAAGCGACTAGGAGTGCCCTGGCTCCGAATCCGCAGCAACAAGAAGAGACCCCACTGATATATGTTTCTACTCCTAGAGAGGCATCCGAATGGTCTCCTCAGGCATCTCAATGTCTTCTACAAGACATAGAGAAGGAGGTCAGCATTCCACCTCCTATTTTGGTTGAATCACTCAATGGGGGGGAGGATGATTTTGAGGAAGGGTCAGTAGTGGTCTGTGTGGGGGGCTGTCAGTATAATTTTATTGATTCGCAAGAGGCAATACAGCTAGCCAAACGGTTCAAGTTTCCTACGAAACTTGCCATTCGGACAATATCTCCAGATTATGTTGATAAGACTATTCACTCTTTTTGTCTTACGGTAAGCATTTTTCTTGTCAGGGCTATATCCAGATTTGTTACTGTATGATTCTGGCCGTCAGGTGTATTTCTTCCCAGACTGTGGCCTTGAACGAGCTCCAAAGGAAACGGTGGAAATAGCGTGATGGGCAAGTTATCCGTTTGAGTAACCAAATGCTAGCGCTGAAAAACGCTCTGGAGAACAATAGAAAAGACACGGAAGAGAAGAAAGACAGGCAGATTGAACATCTTATAATGGACTTGAATCTAACCCGAGAGCGTTGCGAAAGGTTGGAGGCCGAGGCCCATGTACGGGAAGCTAAATTAGCGGCCGCTGAAATGCTAACCCATTTTCGGGAGGAGTCCCTTCAAAATGCCAAGCAGAAGATTACTGACCTCAAGGCGTCTGTTACCGAAGATGCTGCCGACCACCAGTTTTTTCAGCGTAGGTTACTTGAGCGTTTAAGGTGCGCTGAGGAGATCCTTCGACAAGTTAATCAATATGAGGCTTTACCTCCTCTCGAGGGTTCAACCGAGAGAGCGACAATAGATCCTGATTCCGACCCTAAGATCTCTATTGTTCCTTCTACCCTTTTGTAATCTCATATTGTTCTGATGATGAAAAGATTTTATCTCAAGCCATTTGTCCCGTGTTCCACTGAGGTGTGACGATTCTTCGTGAAAAAAAACCTTTAGAATGCTTTATCTCGTTCGCTTAATAAGGTTGTGGTGACTTTGACCCGTCGTGTAGTAAGAATATTCACCCGATTGGTAGGATCAGAGCGTCTAAGACCTGACTTTCGATTGGAAACTTTAGAGGTTAGAGTCGTGTCCACCCATTTGGGGAGTTCCATCACATTTTGATGACACGTTCGATTGGTAGGATCAGGACATCTAAGCCCAACGTTCGATTGGAAACTTTTAGAGGTTAGAGTCGTGTCCACCCGTTCGGAGAGCTCCATCACATTTTGATGACACGTTCGATCGGTAAGATCAGGACGTCTAAGCCCGACGTTCGATTGGAAACTTTTAGAGATTAGGGTCGTGTCCACCCGTTCGAAGAGTTCCATCTCATTTTGATGACACGTTCGATCGATAGGATCAGGACGTCTAAGATCCGACGTTCGATTGGAAACTTTAGAGATTAGGGTCGTGTCCATCCGTTCGGGGAGTTCCATCCCATTTTGATGACACGTTCGATCAGTATGATCAGAGTGTCTAAAACCCAACGTTTGATTGGAAACTTTTAGAAGTTAGTGCTGTGTCCACCCGTTCTGGGAGTTCCATCCCATTTTGATGACACGTTCGATCGGTAGGATTAGGGCGTTTAAGACCTAACGTTCGATTGGAAACTTTAGAGGTTAGGGCCGTGTCCACCCGTTCGGTTAGTTCCATCTCATTTTGATAACATGTTTGATCGGTAGGATCAGAGCGTCTAAAACCCGACGATCGATTGAAAACTTTAGAGATTAGGGTCGTATCCACCCATTCAGGGAGTTCCATCCCATTTTGATGATACGTTCGATTGGTAGGATTAGGGCGTCTAAACCCCGACATTCTATTGGAAACTTTAGAGGTTATGACCGTACTCATCCGTTCGGGGAGTTCCATCTCATTTCGATAACACGTTCGATCGGTAGGATCATGACGTTTAAGACCTGACGTTCGATTGGAAACTTTAGAGGTTAGAGTCGTGTCCACCCGTTCGAGGAATTTATATCTCATTTTGATGATACGTTCGATCAGTAGGATCAGAGCGTCTAAGACCCGATATTCGATTGGAAACTTTAGAGGTTAGTGCTGTGTCCACCCGTTCAGGAAGTTCCATCCCATTTTGATGACATGTTCGATCGGTAAGATCAGGGCGTTCAAGACCCAACGTTCGATTGGAAACTTTTAGAGGTTATGGCCGTATTCACCCGTTCGGGGAGTTTTATCCCATTTTGATTACACGTTCGATCGATAGGATCAGGGCGTCTAAACCCCGACGTTCAATTAGAAACTTCAGAGGTTAGGGCCGTATCCACCCGTTCGGAGAATTTCATCCTATTTTGATGACACGTTCGATTGGTAGGATCAGAGCGTTTAAGGCCCGACGCTCGATTGGAAACTTTAGAGGTTAGGCTCATGTCCAACGGTTCGGAGAGTTCCATCCCATTTTGATGACATGTTCAATCGGTAGGATCAGGGCGTCTAAGGCCCGACGTTCGATTGGAAACTTTTAGATAGGAAGTGATTCCTCCGTAAGCTACTAAGAATCCCTTGTCGCGAATCACCATTGAAATAATCACTAAGTAACGGAAGAGCGCCAAAATCTTTCTTAATGGAAGAGCGTAGGGAACTCCGGGTCATATGCCGGACAAATGCTAGTGGGAACATAGGGCTCGTGCCAGATGTCTTTGCCGTGGATTTGGAGGATCACCCTTCCTGATTCGTCATGCAGCGGTCTGGGATCCGGTCTGTTAGGCAACTCATTCTCCCATGGTCCATTACGTCTATCAGGGGAAGGTAAATTCATTCCTTCCATACTGATGAATTTCTGCAGTTTTTCACTGTGAACCAAAAATTTCAATTCATCCCTGAGTCTCTTGCACTCATCGGTCGTGTGACCGTAGTCCCGATGGAAGTGGCAGTACTTGGTCTTATCTTTTTTAGGATCTTCCTCTGTGGGATGAGGAGGCCACCTAATGTATGATTTGTTCTTAATTTGATACAAAACCCGGCTTGATGTCTCGTTTAGCGGAGTGTAGATGCTGAATTTTCGCGAGGGCAAAACTCCTGGTTTATTCCTCTTCGGAGAGGGCTGGCGAGGCGATCGACTGCGTTCCTTTCTGCTATGACGGTTTCTTCATCGGTCGAACGCCTCCGCTTTTTCTACCGCAATGTATTTCTCCACTCGGAAGTAAAATTCTTGAATAGTTACCAGGGGTTTCTTCGTAATGGAGATTTTTATGTCGGAGAAGCACAAATCCATTAGGAAGCGGCTAATGCGATAGAATGGTTCAAAACGGGGACCTTTAACATCTCCGTCTTAAATTTTTCCAGGAAATCTCTTAGAGACTCGCCTTCTCGCTGTCGCAATGATAGCAAGGAAGTAGACTTTCGCTTGGCTCCTCGGTGGATTATAAAATAAGTCTCAAATTGTTGTCGGACTTAGGTGAAACTCTTGACACTAAATAGCAGGAGAGAGTTAAACCATGCCAAGGCATTACCCTTGAAAGTAGTAGGAAAGTGCTTGCATATCGCTGCGTCTGACAGGTCTCTGGAGACCATGACTATTATAAAGTGGGCAGCGTTATCTCGGGGGTCAGTTATTCCATCATATCACCCCATGGGAGGTAGAAGGACGTCTCTTGGCATTGGCTCTGAGGAAATCTTCGATTCAAAGGGCGATTTTCCTATAGGGGGGAGGGGATTTTCCCCCTTCTTTGTACCTGCCCTTTTAAACTCAGCGGCTACAAGCTGTTCGACCTACTTCTTCAGATCTTCAAGATCATGTCGATCACCGATGGCTCATAGTTTGCAGGAAGTACACGCTTCGGTGGTCATTCATAATCAGACTCCACCGCGGATGAGTGGCCGTCTGGCTCGAGGGTTCGGCTGTGTCCCTATAGTTGCTTGCTCATTTTTTAAAGTTTTGACTCCAATCTTTCTATATGAGGTTGGCTTGCCTGTTCTAGCGCAGGGGCCGCAACCGACTATTCCTGAGCCGTAGGTTGAAAAACTTGCTCCGGGTGGGATGGCCTAGGAGGAAACATATGGTTATGAATCGAGTTATCGGACGCCGGAGGGAGGACAGATTCGGTGAGTATTGGGGCGTGCCCTTCTACAGTAAGGGCGACTCTCGAGGATACTCTGGTTCTCGAAGGCATGGTTGTCATAATTACAGAAGTCGTTCTAGTCTGTTCCCACGAACGGTACCAATCTGTTGGAGGTGGATCACGACTCCATAGAACTGGCTCCTTGCTGGTTCGATCGGTCGCTGTCGACGGGATGTAAGACCTGCAAAAACCGCCAGAGAGTATTCCGACAGGGAAGGTTCTGATGCTCAAGTAAAAAAAACAGTTTTCAAATATAAAAGAAACAAACTGAGAGCTCAGAGGGAGAAATTCCTTTTGATTAGAGTACTCAATGTGTAAAACCAAGGAAGCGTACTTGGTTTGGATGGTTTTTGGATATCTTATACCTGTAAGAGTCTATGCCGCTGGAGTGTTTCAACCTTACTTTTCTTATCGAACCGATCCAGAAATCTCGGGAGTTCAATATTCCGAATTGATCGTGATCTCCATCATATGAGAACTTTCATTTTATGGGGAGAACCTTTTATTAACTGAAATATCCTAAAAATGTCGTTCTTAGGCAGGATATCAAAGCCGTAGGGTGTTTTGATCTTCCTTTATCATCGTTAAAACTACTGGCTATCGATCGGTCGTTCGATGGGCCAATGGTTGAGTATTCGATAGAGGAGGTCACTCCCATTTGATAAATCTTGTTTGGTAGGTAAGATGATTGAGACCCTTTCGTTCGAAAAATTTGGACGACTAAGACCCTCCAATGAATTGTAATAAAGAACAGTTGGAATCAGAAGATAGCTATCCTTTGTGGGCCTTTTTCATTAACCCTATTGGTGCTGACCATTCTGAATTGAGTCTAAAATTATATCTCATCATATACAAAAGGCGATATTAGACTCATTGTGGAAGACAACTCGTGAGAGACCAAACTGAACCCTACTTCTTGGTAACCTAAACACTCCACCAAGTGCATTTCCCAACTAATTATGTCATCAGCACTGCTATTTATTTAATAATAGAAAAATTACTTTATTATCTCATCACTCCCCTTAAAAGTAATTTCTTTAACTAACCCAAGTTTTGGTCACAGCACCACAAACTGATTTTTTGAGGTGGCAAAAATGTCAGCCACATTCCCATTGCTCCTAACCTCCGGTAAGTCGATCGTCCCATCCAACACTTTTTTGTGGAATGAAATGATGCCGGAGCCGAATGGGTTTTCTTCTCTCATCGACAATGGATCATTTGCAAGCTTAATAGCACTTTCATTATCTCCATTAAGAGGAAATGGCAGCATATAAAGATTTTTGGAGAATCATTCATACCAGACACATTCTTGAGCTACAAATGAATAAGATTACATTGAGAATAAAAAAGATCACATTGAAAGAATTCTTCGATTAATTAAACCCGATAATATTTAAATCGTATTAATTGAAATATGATTTCAAATATCGATTAATTACTAAAAAAAAAAATAAGTTCTATATTTTGCCTCCAAGATTGACAAAGACACCACAAGACATAATATGTAAATCAATGCGGAGCCAGGGGCCCGAGGGGGACAATTGCTCCTAATTTTTAAAAAAGATTTGTAAATCTCCTTAATCCTTTTAATATTATTCCTTAAATAAAAAATAATATTAATTTTGTCTCTCTCGTAAATAACTATAAATAATTTCTAACTCTAATTTTTTTTATTTTTTTGTTAATATAATTTTCGCAACATAATATTCACGCAATATTTACTATTATATTAATACAATATTTATTGTATATTAAACAATATTGAGATATGTATTGTTGTATGTTAACCACAACATATTGACCATTGTTAGGGTTAGAAAATTAGTTACATAAATACAACTCTGTATATCTATTACATATTAAATAATATACAATATTTTTCAAATCCTCTTTTTTTTTCATTTATTTTAAACAATAGTCCCACCTTTTAAAATCCAAATTCTAATAAAATATCTAATTACCTTGTAACTTTTTAATGACATACATAAATAAAATATCTTTATCACTTATTTATTTTCTTTTCTCACAGATTTCTTTCTTTTTCTTTTAAAAAAAATAGAAAATTCAGTTTATTAATTTTTCAATTGTAATATTTTATATTTTAATAATTATGTTCTTTTTATATTTAATACTTTCAATTTATGTATATATGTGTATATGTATATGCATATATTTATCAATTTACATGTATATTTTACCTCACTAAAGTAAAATTCGCCTTTGGAATCACCGTAATATGGATTCTAGCGTAATATGCTTCTGTCGCCACTTAGAAAGGCATACCCAGAAGTAGGCACAATCAGCATCAGTGAACCCATAAAAGGAAAACTCCACTCCACTTAAAAAATAGGCCCATCTCAAGGGTAGAACCGACATATTTAAAAATTTTCTTTGTTGTTTACAATTGTGGCTTCCTTGGGGCTTGCAAGCCCAACTGAGAAAGCAATACCAGAGGTTGTCTGGTACCTTCAATACCAGAGGTTTGTAATAGTAAAGTAAAGAAGAATTCCAAGTACAAGACGATAAGGCTTCATCACGCTTAAGACTCATGCCAACATCACGTGGAGTAGATCGAAATTGACTCCTCTGATTCTAGGAGGTTAATCTCAGAGCAAAAGTTGCTCCTCGCCCAAAATCTCGACTCCATGTTAAGTCCAATTGCACTATTGCTGGAATTCATATTCAGAGTACAGCAATTTTCTTACCCACGATTTAAGTTTGTACCGAGTCACTATTTTTTTTTTAAATCGATCTGTATTTAGAGTTATATTTTAATTAATTCGCTTTAAATATTATTGGGTCTAATTTAATAGAGTTCTTTCGATGTGAATTTTTTCATTTTTAAGTTTCGAATGTAAAATTTGATTTAAGAATTTAGTATCCTTGTGACCACCACTAAACCATGATTCACCATAATGATCTCATGAAAGCAAATGCACTCGCCCCTACATCGTAAATCAGCAAGCATTGAGGGAACATTTTGTTTGATACATTGCAAAAACTTGTGTACGTAAAAGTCTTTCAATTAATTAAAAAAAAAGACCAAACGAGAGTTGCTACACATTAACAATTTTGCAAAAACAATATGTTGTGGTTAAATATTGCTTTAAATGAAAATATATTGTTGAAATACCAATCGCTCAAGATTTTAATATAAAATATTAATGAAGGGAGAGGAGTATATGCAAATCATTAACAATTTTACAAAATAATTGTATATATTTTATAAATGAATCGAAGCCCATAGAATAGTATCGAAAATTAAAAAATGTACCCTATTTAATAGGTCTTTAAAATTATACAGGATTATCTGATAAGAAAGACAATCACCGTTAAAGTCAAATTGAAAAAATCTAAATTTTTTAAAAATCTTTAATTACAATTTTAACTATATTGAAAAACTTTAAGTAAAAGGAAATTAGGATTTTCTACACTACTGAGAAGGTTATAAATACAGAGTATAGACAACCCTCAAAGAGGACTGACACACGAAAGGAAGACGATTCCATACATCGTAGAGGGGTTCTATACCCAGCTCTATACATCGTTCAGAGGGAGATTCTATACCTAATATTATATGTCATTCAGAGGGAGGGTTTCATAACATTTACATATACCGACAGAGGTAGATCTTCATGCTCAATCTCATGCGACAGAGGTATGATATCTACGACTACTATCAGTTTTTATATTATCACTCATACTGACTTGAACGTCGGAATCCCTCCGCCAGGTTAGAATTATAGAGCATCACCGCCATCGACTTCTTGCTCAAGTCGGAAGAACAGATATCTGTGAAACGAAAATCGACTCGAACAGTAACTATGAAAGGTTGATAAATAATTAAAAGAGAGTTACTCCCATTACTTGAATTTTCTTTTTTGAGAAAAGAGCTGAATTTTATTCAAGGCAAAACAAAAGCAAGGTTGAAATCTCATGTGGATGTTTATTGTTAATCCGCACTGACTGCAGAGGAACAGAACCCCCGTTTTGCTAAGGGAATGAGCAGCTCGATTAGCTTTCTTTCTTACATGATGGCCAGGAGAAATGGACAAAAACAGCGGCTAAAGACGACAAACATTCATAGGAAATCTTATTTTACACGTAAATGGGTTTTACTTTGATACGTGTGTGAATGGTTAATCTATATTTATTTCTCGTAAATGTATAATAGAATAGTAGAATAAGCACTCCAATAGCGACCAATTTTAAAAGTATCGATTTCGCTTGGGGGGGTTGGTAGAAAAATTTGTCATAGCTCAATTAGCCGGGGATGGATACCCACTCCCAGAAGTTACTCCCACTAAACGGGTACTGCCTTCAGCATGGGCTTGAGCTGGCTAAGGCTCCATTGGAACAACATAATTTGAAGACTAGGCCATTCAGCCCAAGCACTGTCTTTAACATATTTGAACAAGACCTGCTACCATATAAGAGAGATTTGATTCCGGTCTATAATTTTCAATGTGAATGAGTACGGTCACATTGTGTTCCTTAAAAACAAACCCTTCAAATTACCATAACTATGCTGCTTCTGTACTTAAAGGAAAAATATAAATAAAATTTTCTTTTATTTCTCAAAACATTTTGAGCAATGTCTCCTAGCTTATCTCACGTAAATCTACTTATGCAAACAACACTACAAAATATGAACACTGCAGACGGTCAAAACTCGTCAACAAAAGACTCAAAAAGTGTCGCTAATACTTTCTCTAACGGATGAAATATCAATGAAGTATACACCAGTCGGGATAGGGGTATTCAGATGGTTTGTGCAACCGTTGTAGCATGCCGGATGTATTGTGACATTTTTAAAAAGTGTCGGTAAAAATAGTTTTTTTATCGTCAGGTAATAGGTTGTTAGCAAATAGTAAGATTTTTATTATCGATTACCATATGTTACAAAATGTTACTATTTTTACCATCTGTTACCATAATGTGAAGAAAAATCACTCATTTTATTATCGGTTACCATATGTTATGAGATGTTACCATTTTTATCATCGGATACATTGATTTAGGAAAGGTTATTCTTTTATCATCAGTTATCATAAGTGACTATTTATATAGTCATTACCATCATGTTAGAAAAAATCACTACTTCCATCGTCAGTTACCCTTAAGTTAGGAAATGTACTGATTTATCATCGATTATCATATATTATCATATGTTACTATTATCGTCGGTTACGATTGAGTTAGGAAATATCACTAATATTATCATCGGTTATCATGTGTTACAAGTTGTTACTACTTTCATTATCAGTTACCATTGTGTTAGGAAAAATCACTTTACCATATGTTATATGTTATGAAATGTTACTACTTTTATTGTCAATTACTAGGAAATATCACTGATTTTATCATCGTTTATCATGTGTTACGAGATATTACTACTTCTATCATCGGTTATTATTGAGTTAAGAAAAATTACTGATTTTATCATCAGTTACTATATATTATAAGATATTACTATTTTATCGTCGGTTATGTGTTGATCTGTGCGGGGGCGGGCGGGCGGGCGCGTATGGGGGCGGGCAGCAGGACCCCCCATGTTGGGCGCCCGCATATGGGGGAGGGCACCAGGCCCCCCCTTGGCGGGCGCCCGTGATGGGAACGGACGCCAGGCTAGTCTCTCTGTATATCACCACATATCAAATTGCTCAGTCTCTATATTACCATATATGAAATATTTTAATAAAATAGGTTTTTTTTAAAAAAATAGTATAGAGATCATAAAATAACAAAAATTACAAAAATATCAATTTCTGTATATCACCACATATGAAATATTTTAATAAAATAGATTTTTTTTAAAATAGTATAGAGACCATAAAATAACAAAATTACAAAAATAATATAAATGTGTATTGATATACAAGAATGATTGATATATTAAGTAGAATGAGGGATGCATATAAGACAAAAAAAAAAAAAAAAAAAGATTGCATGTCCCACAATTTGAAGGCATAATCTCAACCGCATCAAATCTATGCAGGTGACCAACTTTATTCACAATCATTAATCCTCCATGTTAATCTGTTAATAAAAATTAGTAAAAATTAATAGTGAAATGAATATAATTACGTAGTACATTATAAGAAATAGTTGTAAATAAAAATATTACATTTTGGATGGATTCAGATGGTGTTGATGATGGTTGCCTTTTATGTGCACTCCCAGGTATTAAAGAAACCTAAAAATGGATAATTGTGATTCTTAATGGTTGTGATTCTTCATGGTCAGCTTGCTTTCGTTTATTTCATCCCATAATCATAACTAGAAAAATTTAAAATTTTTTATAAGAAGAATATAGTAAAATGTAGTAGAACCCAGAATAACTTTTTTTAAAAAAAAAAAAAGGTGATTACCTTTTTGTAAAATTTTGCAAAGTTGTTGGTATATAGATTTGTTGCGGTGAAAGGTTGTGTGAGAGGTTTAGATGGGTTATGGGAAGAAAAACTTTAGTTAAGTTACAACTTTTTATAGATTTTGAGAGGAGAGTTTTTGGAAGGAAGCAGAAGCTGCCACTTTTACGTACAAAATTTCAAAATTTTGCGTTTTTTTCCCTTTTTTTTTCATAATTTTACTCTTTACCCTTTTTTTCACATTTTTACTCTTTTACTACTTTTTTTTACTATGTTGTTCTTGACTTGTTTTTTTTTTTTTTTTCATATTTTTACTCAATACTATATATTTAGATTAATCAAAAATATCACTTACTACATTACATTTCATTTAGTGCAATGGGAGAGAAGATGAACTGAATTGGAGGCTTTGTGGTTTCGCCCAATATTGAACTATGGTGGCATAGGTGTGTATGTGAATATTTAAAGGTTAAGAGGTGTACCAAGTTAAAAGTTTTGTTATGAAAGGTCTTGTTGTGAAGAGAGGAGGAAGGGAGGGAGAATAGAGGAATTTGACATTTCAATGTTTATAAACATATGTATCTATTAACAATATTTGCTTATACAATATGAGAAGATAAGGTTGGTGATGAGTGGTTACTAAAAAAAACTATCAGTTCTGCAATATGACTATGGAGAGATTTGGATTTAAATTTAAATATAATTTATATTTACATTCTTCAAAGTTACTACAAATTATCATTAGTTATCATAACTTACAACTTTATATAGCAAAATTATTACATATTATCAATCTATTTATCAGAACTTACTACTTTTTATCATAAAATTACTGCATGTTATCACGAACTTATAATTTATTATCATTTATTATCACAAAATTACTATATATTCTCATCATTATCTAAATTATATATTTTTACATTTCATGTAATATTTCATATAATGCAATTTTAGTATTTGGTATATATTATTTGTTACTATACTTTTATCACTTGTTACTACAATACTCATAAATACTCATATCAATGCGCATTCAATATTAAGTTTATCCCAGAGTTTTGAAAATTTTGTATTAAATTGAGGATTTTGAGAAGAGTATTGAGAGAAAAGTTTTATAAAAAAGAAAAGTTTTGAAGTTATCAATTTCAAAACCCACCATTTTTTTTCTATTTTTTTATATTTTTTATCCGCTCTTTCTTTTATGAGTCATATAATTTTTTCAATTTTTATTATATTAGAATTTAAGATTTATAATTAGGTTATTTTCATCTATCATAGCAAATGGATTATTTTGGTAAATAATTATAAGTTAATTATGTAATACTATATTGTATAATAGTTGTTTAAATATAATATTATGTTGTAATATAATAATTATTTAAATATAATAATTATCTTTAAAGGTAAAACAATTAAAAATAATTAATTTATGTAATTAAATATAATTATTTACTTAACTATTTTACCTTTAAAAATATATTGAATTAATATATATTATAGAGTAACAATACTAATATAATTATTTATATTGTGATTAGATTGGATATAAAAAAAAAAAAAAAAAAAAAAAAAAAAACAAATGGGGCGGGCGCCAGGCAAGGGCTGCCTGGCGCCTGCCCTTTGTGTTTTGCAAATGACAAAGGCGCCCGCGTATAGAGGCGGGAGCCAAGACCCCCCTATGGCGGGCGCCCACTTATAGGGAGTGGGCGCCAGACCCCTTATTAGGCTAGCGCTCGTGTATTGGGACGGTCACCAGGTTCGATCACCAGGATATATCATTGGTTACTATTGGTTACTATATGTTACCAAATTTATAATATTTGTGTAAAATATTATCCTAAAAAATTAAAAGCATATAAATAAAAATTAAAAAAGTAAAATATATTTTTGGTGCCAATTTTTATGTTGAAAAATTATTAATTAAAATTATTATTATTAGTTATTTTTTAGAATTTATACAAAATAAAATAATAATGATAATTAATTTTAGAATTAGATGTTTTTCATATAAACTACATAATATTGATAGTCTTGCCTATTTTAAATATTATACTAATATAGAATACAACAATATATAATATAATAATATATATATTTTAGAATTATAAATTAATTATACATATATATATAGTATAATAATATATATAAAATATATATATATATAGTGAAGGGAGGGCGGCCGGCAGCCCAGGACGGGTGCCCGCCCTCTTTTTTTTTTTCTTTTATTATTTCCTACTTTTAATTTTAAAAAAAGCCCGCCCTCTTTTTTTTTCTTTTATTATTTCATATTTTTAATTTTAAAAAATAATATATAAAATAATATATAATTAAAGATAAATAATTATTAGTTAATTATATAATAATAATTGTTTAAATATAATACTATGTCATACAATAATTGTTTAAATATAATAATTATTAACAAATGATTTAAAGTTAAAACAATTAAAAATAATTAATTTATGTAATTAAATATAATTATTTAGTGATTTAGATTAGATTAAAAAAAAAAACAAACAAACAAACAGGGGCTGGCGCCCGCCCTTTGCAAAAAAGAGAGGGGGGGCGCCAGGCAAGGCTGCCTGGTGCCTGCCCACTTTGTGTTTTTTTTTTTCTTTTTACTATTTCATTTTTTTAATTATTTTGTCACAAAAAATGAAATATTAAATTTTTGTACAACATATAATATAATTAAAATTATATTATAATTTAATAAGTAATTTATAAAATATATTACAAAATAAAAGTGATTCAATTTCTACCATTATTATGATATTCTATGTTCCAATCGGATTTGATACCAGAAAAATAAATAGATTCAGAATTTAATCTGTTCACTGAGATAAAAACAAAATAATCAAAAACAAAATAGAGCTGATTTTTTTTAGTAGTAGTATATAATCTAATACTAATGTGTTAAAATATAATATAATAATATGTAATACAATAATATAAAATATAATACTATGTATATAATATTAATATAATAATAACATTTGTTATAATATAATATATTAATATATAATATAATAACATGTAGTTATACTAATATATTAATAATATATAGAAATATATATTAATATGATAGTTATACTAATATATTTGTTTCTTTTATTTCTTTTTGATCAGGTATGAGAATGTAATAGTGTAATTAATTATGTGAGTATAATTAACTACATGATATTTAATATTATTTAATTATATTAATTTAATTAATTATATTAATAGATTAGTTTTGGATTTTATATAAAATTATATAATATTTTTATTTTTTTATTTGTTATTTTTGTTGAAATTTATATGAAATTATATCATATAATTAATTTTTAGAATTTAATATAATTAATTTTTAGAATTTATTTTTTTTGTTTTTAATGATTATTAAAAACACAAGAGTAGTGGAGATGGCATTTACCACTACTTACCACCATAGTTATTATTTACTGATACCACATGATCATTGCATTACCACTACGTATTGCTAGTTACCACTATTTACTACCTAGATGTCTGCATTACCATTACTTACCACCAATTATCACTATTTACCACTAATACACCATTACTTATCATAAATTATCACTACTTATCATTAGCACGCGGTGCTCACAAGGGTGCACAGGCACCCGCATTACCACTAATAATTTCTTTTTTATTTCTTAACATATATAATATTATTCATAATATTAATAATAATATAATTGATTAAATAAAATCAGAAAATTTATAATATAATATAACAATAACTAATCATATAAAAAATTAATCCAATTGAAGAGATATTATAATGTACCTCAAGGAAGAAGTAAACTATTTTATACCAACTAACTACGCTAACTAGTTTGATAAATTCCAATCGGATAAATCACATTTTATTGCCTTAACCAAACTTTAAAATGGATGGATATTGATTATTGATTATTATATCATATAATATTGATAATTACTAATTTATATAATTATATAGTATTATTTAAATTACTAATACTACTAATATTAATTTTCATTACTAATTTTATCTAATTACTAATATTGAATATCATGTACTATTATTTAAATTAATAATATCCAATTTATTAATAAATTATGTAAGAATTATCAAAGTAATGCTATATATTATGTATTAATTAGTTACATGATTTCATTTTATAATAGTGCTCCACAATGGTATGGCACTATTGAATTTATCTTAAATACCATTACATATAATAATGTAGTAATGTAAATTTACATTACATTAATGGTGCTTTTGTATACCACAAAAATAACCCAAATTAGTTCCTTTCTTCTGTCCAGATATTAATTCTAAATTATATAAATCTCATTTCAACCGATGGGTGGACAAACTCTCTGTTTTTTATCCAATGGTTGGGAGGTAATTAGAACGAACTCTTAAATGGATATTTAGGGTAAACAATAGGATGAATTAGAATTGGAGAGGATTAAAGGCGGGAAGTTATGAAAAGTGAAAAATTATGTAGGAAAGTTAGGTTTTGAAAGAGAAGAGGGAATTGAAAGCAGAAGTTATGTTTTCAAAAAAAAAATGTGTGACAATTTAAGAGGAAATCGGAGGTGGGAAGCGGGAATCGAAGGCGGGAAGCGGGAAGCGGGAATCGAAGGTGGGAAACATGAATTGAAGGCGGGTAAGAACAATTTAAATTATCACTATATATTACTATTAGTTACTACTAGTTATAACTATACATTAGTTATTATAAACTTACTATATTTTACTACTAATTACCATTATATTTTTAATATTAATTTTCGTAAACTTATCCATAATTTAAGTTACCATAGTTATCATTAATGATTACTATATTACTACTAATTACATTTAATTTACCATTATATTACTATTAGTTACCATTATATTACTATTAATTATCACTATATTACTGCTGATTATATTATATCACAATTTAACTTACCACTGATTACTATTAGTTACAACTATATTACTATTAATTATGAAAAACTTAACACAATTAAAATTACTACTATATTACTATTAGTTATCATTATATTACTATTATTTAACATAAACTTAATACAATTTAAATTATTACTATATTACTATTAGTTATCCTAAACTTATCACAATTTTAGTTACCACTGTTTTACTACTAGTTATGAACATAATTTATTATAAAATTACAATGTTACCTCTACCTATAGTGTTGACGACAATTAATAATTGTTTTAATTGAAGATCCCTTTTACAAACGGTACATTAATTAGGTTAGTATAAGTATAGACTTATATCAATGATATAATTTAACCGTTACTAAAAAAACGCATATGGTAACTTTTTCCAAACCATCATTAAAAATTGTCATATTTGTCGATGACAAATGATAACCGTCTGAATGATAGATGACATTTACAAACGGTAAAATATATTAGTCAGTATATATGAAGAATTTATACAAACGGTATTGTTAAGTGACAGAAAAAAAGAGTTATATAGTGATTATTTTTAAATTATCTCTATACGCTGCTATATTTAAAGACCATAACTAATAATCGTCAAAATTGAACATCAGTTTTTATAGACAGTTTTGTTACTTTACTAATGGTTGATAAATTTTTTCTAATTGACAATTTTATATCATCAGAAAATATATACATTTCCTAACGATTTCGTCGAAAGTATCTCTAAAGATCATAAAAAACCGTCACTAAAATTCACCGATAATAAAAGTCACCGTCTGTATATTGCTTTAATTTTGTAGTGAAGTTTGTAAAATAGGCAAGTAATATAATTAGTATATGCATATTCCACTAACAATGTTAAAGCTTAAGGATCCTCAGAGATGGTTGCGAAGGACCGCACGATCAACATCATATGTCGGAGCATATCTGTGGAAGACCTTTAGGCTTAGCATTCAACAAAATGAGTGGTCATCTTTACATCGCAGATGCATATCTAGGTCTCCATATGGTTGGCCCTGAGGGAGGCCAGGCAACCAAGTTGGTGACACAAGCGCAAGGGATTTCTTTCAAGTTCATAAATGGCTTGGACATAGACCAAAACAGTGGAGATGTTTATTTTAGTGAAAGCAGCTCTTATTTTCACAGAAGGTATATGGCTTTTTTTTTTTTGGATAATGGTGGTCCTTTAACTCACCAGACTAGACTAGACTAGACTAGACTAGGCATATATATTGACTTTAAAATTCCAAATTTTGCTCATTTGCTAAACTGAATAAATTTGGTTGACCCAATTTTGTGCAGGAATTACATTTTACTATCAGTAAGTGGAGATAAAAGTGGACGCTTATTGAAGTATGATCCTAAAGGCAAACAAGTGACAGTTCTGGTAGAGAATCTAAGATATCCAAATGGGGTTGCTCTAAGCAAGGACTCTAACTACATTCTAATAGCCGAGACACCAAATTGTAGAATTCTCAAATTCTGGCTTAAGACATCACGAGCTGGAATTCTTGAAGTATTTGCTCAAATCCCAGGATTTCCTGATAATATTAAACGCAATTTGAAAGGGGAATTTTGGGTTGGAATTTATTCTAGGAGAGGGAGATTTGCAAAATGGATTATTTCAAATCCGTGGTTTGGAAAGTTTTTGTTTAAGCTTCCAGTTGATCCCATGAGATTGCAATCGGTGTTGACTAATTGGGGAGGAAGTGGACTTGCAGTGAAGATGAATGAGGAAGGTAATATTGTGAAAATTTTGGAGGACAAGAGTAGGAAAACTTGGAGATCAATTAGTGAAGTTGAGGAAAGAAATGGGACTTTGTGGATTGGATCTATAACTGAACCTTATGCTGGCATGTGTAACACTTCACTTGGTTAATGTAAAATTTGGATCGTTGCATGGTGGAGTCCATCTGTTTTCACTAGTATTTTGTAATTGGGTCTGCTCTGATGACTAGTTGAGCCAAGGCAACTGGATCTCGTCTTATAAGTGTAATGGGCCTAGACAGTCCCAAAGTTTTTTTCTTTAGGCTCTTGGGGTGGGGGATGGGGGAAGGGAAGCCCTACACAAAGGGGCGGGGGGCGTGGAATGTTGAACGATTATCATTTGGGGAAGGGGAGAAAACCATGGTACTAATAAGACAAAAGCACCGATGGTTTGTTTGCATCGTGGGAATGTCATCTCGTCTCTTAATCAAGCGTTTGGGTTCGAACTTTTTTGGATACGGAAAAAATACTATTGGAAAACCTCTCCCAAATAATAGGCTCGACAGTAGATCGATCCGAATTAATCTGAATGAAATTCTAGATATCGGGTGATGACTAAGTTAAGGTATCAAAATAATAATAATAATAATAAGACAAAAGCTTTTGTGTGTGGTGTGAAGTTCAATTTCTGTTATGACTGTAGGAATAATTTTCATGACTTGTTACATGGATTGCTTGTATAAACCAAGATAGGAATTCTTTTTTTTTTTGTCTCTAACCACCCAGTATTTGAGATTTCGTCCCAACTAATATGATCGACCTACTGTCGGATCCTTTTCAAGGGGAAGGTCTCCTAATATGATCTGCTCCGCTTTCATGATGAGTCAAACCCGTACAAAATTAAGGGATCTCTGCGTATTTACCACTGAGCCAACTAAGGTTCGTATAAACCAAGATAGGAATTCAATTCAATAAAGAAACTGATTTGTTTTACAGGAGCAAAAGGAGATATGGGAAGCACAGTCAGCTTCTCAAGTAAAGACAAGCAGATCCAAATCCAAATCCACCTCTTTCCTTTTGTTTTAGTTTGGCAATTTGTAAAAGTATAACATTAAAAATACTATATGGACTTGTAACTTTTGTTTATGTATTTATTTGTAACCACATGCTTCCAAAAATATCATACTAACCCCCTCTCTCAATATGGATTTTCTATGTGATCACATTAAAAATATTTTCAATGTCTCATAATACTTGAATCAGATTAATCGAATAAACTTGGATACTAGTTAATGACAAGAAAATCCACTTACACCAAAATAACTAAAAATATTTTCTCCCTTTTCTCTTCTTGTATCTAGATGAATTCTAAATAATATTACAAATTTTGTGAGAGTTATCCACGTTATTTTAGACATAGATGGGCCAAAATGGGCTACAACCTAAACATTTCTTAGATTAACCCTTTATCTTCATTTATTCCCAAAAAAAAAAAGCCAATAAAATTTTCTTCGGTTCATGACTATGAGCCCCAAAAAGGCAGGCAGCTTTCTCCATATCATAACCTTCCTACCCTCCTCATTAACTACAATTTAATTTCTAAGTAAATTATGTTGTATTCTAAAAAGAATTTGTTCGTCACTATCATTGCCATTTCCATAAATAGCAAAAGCCCCAAAGTAGTAAACTTTTTTAAAGCACACTATATGCTAAATAAACCAATTCTCTATTAATAATGATCTATAGAGTATATGCATAAAACATGCACGCAAACATTTTTTTTTTCGAAAATGATCGATAGACGAATCCATCTCTCATATTCAATCTTCTTTTATAGTATAATTTGATTGTGTATATATATAATTATTTAAAATTTGTATAATCAGTGTGAGCTCATGTAATTAAAACAGTTAGAACTCATGCAATATTGAACAATGCCTTGCCAATATTTAATATGATCCTTGTAGAAACTTTATTAATCAAATTATTTTGCTCCTTTTGCAATACTTCAAAGGATGATAATATCATTTTATGGGTATTATTCCTATAAAACTAGTAACCGTAGAATGGTCGAAATTAAATTTTTATTTTTTAAAAATTTTTAAATTTCAAAAAAATTTGAACTTATCAAAATTTAATTCACATTCAATGAAAGATTCCAATATTGCAGGTATCAACACGCACTCAAAAGGTGGGAGAGTCATAGTTTAAGTGGCTCCTTAGGTCGGCATTGTCGTGTTGCTAAGAAGATCCAATGGTGAAGCGTGGGTGATGGGGCTGACACTTGACAAGGAAACTGTTTTAAACTCTTTTTAGTTGCCTTTTGCTTGCACCTCTTCTTAATACATTTTGAGGCAATTTTAACCTATGCCGTTGCCTCTACCGAAGAAAGATGGAATCCCATGTAAGTTGGATATTGACATTTAACAAATATCAACTTATAGTAAGTTTAATGAGTAAAGATATTAAATTTTTTAATCAAATTTTGATTCAAAATTTGAGAATAAAAAATTTTTTATTATAAGAATTTTATTCTAAATTAAATTTGATAATATTTTAATTGAATTAATTAAAATATAATTTTAAATATTGATCGATTATAAAAAGAACAACATTTGATAAATAAAATGAAAGAGTGACATGAAAATATGAAAAATTAAAGGCAACCACCAAATGCGGGCATATACCACAAGGATGGGAATGTTAGGTTTGGTTGAAGACTTTAGTGCACAGAAAAAGAGAACTGAGTTTTTCTAAATCGAGCCCAAGTTATGATAAATTTTGCAAATAAGAAGATATTTGTGGATGAGATGGTTTGGGCCTAGGGGCAGCAAAATGTTGGTAACTAATAAAAGAAGGTTTGTAAAGACGGTGGTGCTTTTTCATATGTGGGCTCCACTTGCTGCCGTCGGAGATGAGCGGTCTACGCATCAAAGCAAATCATCCTACGAAGCTTTTGTTTTCATTGACACCTATCCTACGTAGATACATCAGGACACGTAGGGGAAAGCATCCTTTTAAAAAAATGACAAATTAAAATGCTTAAAATATATTTGGAAAAGCGCCCCGAGACTCGGGGCCATTTTCAATGTCACATCCATCCCAGTCCTCTAAGCTTTTAATCTCTGAAATTTAGACCTTTCTGAAGAAAAACAATAGTGCAAATGCACTGATCCAATCCAATATCACAAGGGACACTTCAGGTATGATTAAATATTAGAAAATTGAGTGATTATTTTCAATTACTATAAAGAGAAAATTTTTATTATTTCTCCTTGAGAGATTATAATTACTATTATTTTCTCACAGTGAAAATTCTCTGTTCTTATTCGTGATTTTTACCCAAATTTGTTAGGAGTTTTTTATGATGATCCGTGCATTTCATTATTCTTGAATTAAGTTGCGATCCTACACTATTTGATCCGATTTTACGATATCAACTAAATAGAGGAAGACACGAGTAAACTTCTCTTTTTTTTTATTTCTTATTCAGTATTTAAAGTTTCGTTCTGATTAATCCGGATCGATCTACTATCAAATCATTTTTAAAAAAATATCTTCTAACATGATTTTTTTCATATCTAAATTCTTTTAAAACTCTAATTATGGATACAAAAACAGAGATACTAGACACACGGTAGAACACAACTCGTGAGAGACCGGCCTGAACTCCGATTCTTGGTAACTTAAACACCCACTAAGTGCATTTCCGAACGAATTATGTCATCAGCACTGCTACTTATTTGATAATAGAAAAATTACTTTATTATCTCATCACTCCCCCTTAAAAGTAATTTCTTTAACTCACCCAAGTTTTGGTCACAGCACTACACACTGATTTTTTGAGGTGGCAAAAATGTCAGCCACATTCCCATTGCTCCTAACCTCCGGTGAGTCAATCGTCCCATCCAACACCCTTTTCTGGAATGAAATGATGCTGGAGCTCAATGTTTTTTGCTCTCTCGTCGACAATGGATTATTTGCAAGCTTAATAGCACTTTCATCATCTCCATCAAGAGGAAATGGAGGCATATAAAGATTTTTGGAAAATCATTCGTACTAGATACATTCTTAGAATAAGATTACGTTAAGAATGAAAAAAATTATATTAAGAGAATTTTTTTATAAATTGAACCCGACAATACTTAGATAGGATTAATTAAAATATGATTTCAGATAATGATAAACCATAAAAAAAATAAATTTTATATTCTGCCTCCATGGTTGACAAAAACACTGCAAGAAATAATATGTAAATCAATGCAGACCGAAGGGGTCGAGGAGGACAATTGCTCCTAACTTTTAATAAAGATTTGTAAATCTCCTTAATCTTTTAATGTTGTCCCTTAAATAAATAATAATATTAATTTTGTCCCTCACGTAAATAACTATAAATAATTTCTAACTCTAATTTTTTTATTTTTTTTTATTAATATAATTTTCGTAACATAATATTCACGCAGTATTTATTATTATGTTAATCCAATATTTATTGTATATTAAACAATATTGAGAGCATATTTGTTGTGGTCCCATTATACAATATCAACTATTTTTCATTATTCTTCATTTTTTATTTTTTAAATTGAGTTGCCATCCTACCCTATGTTGTCCGATTATATAATATCAACTAAATGGAGGAAGACCGTAAACTTTTCTTAGAACTCTAATTATAGATATTATTAGAAGTGGGTCACGACTCCACAGATATCGGTTTCTTACTGGCTCGAACGGTCGCTGTCGACAGTATGTAAGACCTGCAAAAACCGCCGAAAGGTACTTCGGTGGGGGAGACTCCGACACTCAAGTTAGAAAGAACTATTTTCGAATGTTAAAAAAAAAACAGACTGAGAGCTCAGAGGGAGAAGTTTTCTGTGATTAGAGTGCCCAATGTGTAAAACCAAGGGAGCATACATTGTTTGGAGAGTTTTGGGATATCTTATACTTGTAAGGGTCGTACACTGTTGGAGTGCTTCAACCCTACTTTCTTTATCGAACTGATCCGAAAATCTCAGGAGTTCAATATTCCGAATTGATCGTGATCTCCATCGTATGGGAACTTTTGTTTCCTGGGGAGAACCTTTCCTTATCTGAAGGATTCTAAAGATGTCGTTCTTAGGCAGGATACCAAAGCCGTAAGGTGTTTTGACCTTCCTTTAATATCGTTAAAGCTGCTAGCTATCGATCGGTCGTTCGATGGATCAGTGGTTGAATATCCGATAGGGGAGGTCACTCCTGCTTAATAAATCTCGTTCAGTAGGTGGGGCGACTGAGGTCCTTTCGTTGGAAGATGTGGGCGACTAAAACCCTCCGGTGGATTGTCATAGAGAACAGTTGGATTCAGACGATAGCTGTCCTTTGTGGGTCTCCTTCGTGGGCCCTGTTGGTGCTGACCCTTCCGAATTGGATTTAGTGCTATGTCTCGTCACTTGCCCTTGACTTATGACCTTCTTAGTAAAGATGCGCCATAAGTAATGATTATTGAAAAAGGTACAAAGTTTTTTAGTGTGACTTTTGTCGTCTCGGTTTTCGAGAATCGTCTTCTGCACACTTCATAAAGACTCAGTTCATCAAAGGATCACATACTCCAGTATTCTTACTTGTTGCTTTTTCAATCCTTCTTCGAAAAACTTTTTCTACGGATAAAATGTCGAAGGATTATTCTTCGTCGCAAGGTGTAGACAGCATACAGAGTACAATGGCTAAAGAGTAACTAATGGAAGTCTGAAGGGACATGTCGATTGAAAGTGACTTCGAACTAGTGTTGCATGGTGAAGGGGGCAGAGCGAATCATACCCCCAAGGGTTGCATCACAGTGTACAAATAGTGTGTGAAGTACGGTTTGAGGATCCCATATACGGTCCCGCTAGTGGAGGTTCTGAGATATTGGAACATCCACCCTTCGCTGCTTATCCAAAGCGCTTAGCATTTCGTAATCGCCTTGATTTCCCTGTTAGGGTTTTTTCGTGTCCGCTTCGATTTAGAGATTTTGGGGGCTCTTTTTTCCCTAGTGCGGTGCAGTACCAAGGGTTCTACTCATGGCTGGTATAAACTCCAAACCCGTCGGGAGTCTCATTGGAGATTCTTCTATAGTGAATCTCAGGACAAACGTTGGATGCATAAATTCTTCTACGTGAGATTTCTGAATAAAGACCTTCCAATGCTTCCGGTTGCTAATCAAGTGCCCTTCTTGAATATGGAGATCCCGGATCTCCTTCATCATTCTCGTATTCTGCGATTTGTCAGCCGTTACTCTGAGGCTACCTGTCGAAGCATTTGGGTAGATTTTTTGATAGAAAACCAGATGTTGTTGTTGTCTGGCTTGCTGGTGGATGAAACAAGACAGATCACCAAACCTCTCTTACTAGAGCAACAGAGGAAGGAGTTAGTTGATTTTGTGTCGTCTGTAAATGCTTCCCTTCTTGAGGAGGTCTCCACCAAGCGTGAAGTACGACCAAACGAGAAGATGAAGGTAATTGATATTTCCCTTAAGATCTGGCTGAAAAGATCAGGGATTCGATCGTTTATCCTACTTGCTGGCGAGGAGGAGCTGGCGGAAACTGGAGAACATGAGCCTTCTCGAGAACCTTCCGAAACAGGAGAGGGTCAATCGATCAGCCATCCGATGATCCTTGGTGCACCCCTTAGAGATGGGGAGGGGGACGCTCTGGACGAGGAACTCCTTGAAACGACTAGGAGTGCCCTGGCTCCGGATCCGCAGCGATAGGAAGAGACCCCACTGATATATGTTTCTACTCCTAGAGAGGCATCCGAATGGTCTCCTCAGGCATCTCAATGTCTTCTACAAGACATAGAGGAGGAGGTCAACATTCCACCTCCTATTTTGGTTGAATCACTCAATGGGGGGGAGGATGATTTTGAGGAAGGGTCAGTAGCGGTCTGTGTGGGGGGTGTCAGTATAATTTCATTGATTCGCAAGAGGCAATACATCTAGCCGAACGGTTCAAGTTTCCTACGAAACTTGCCATTCGGACAATATCTCCAGATCATGTTGGTAAGGCTATTCACTCTCTTTGCCTTACGGTAAGCATTTTTCTTGTCAGGGCTATATCCAGATTTGTTACTGTATGATTCTGGCCGTCAGGTGTATTCCTTCCCAGACTGTGGCCTTGAACGAGCTCCAAAGGAAACGGTGGAAATAACGTGATGGGCAAGTTATCCGTTTGAGTAACCATGTGCTAGCGCTGAAAAACGCTCTGGAGAACAAGAGAAAAGACACCGAAGAGAAGAAAGACAGGCAGATTGAACATCTTATAATGGACTTGAATCTAACCCGTGAGCGTTGCGAAAGGTTGGAGGCCGAGACCCGTGTACGGGAAGCTAATTTGCGGCCGCTGAAATGCTAACCCATTTTCGGGAGGAGTCCCTTCAAAATGCCAAGCGGAAGATTACTGACCTCAAGGCGTCTGTTACCGAAGATGCTGCCGACCACCAGTTTTTTTAGCGTAGGTTGCTCAAGCGTTTGAGGTGCGCTGAGGAGATCCTTCGACAAGTTAATCAATATGAGGCTTTACCTCCTCTTGAGGGTTCAACCGAGAGAGTGACAATAGATCCTGTTCCGACCCTAAGATCTCTATTGTTCCTTCCACCCTTTTGTAATCTCATATTATTCTGATGATGAAAAGATTTTATGTCAAGCCATTTGTCCAGTGTTCCACTGAGGTGTGACTATTCTTCATGAAAAGAAACCTTTAGAATGCTTTATCTCGTTCGCTTAATAAGGTCGTGGTGACTTTGACCCGTCGTGTAGTAAGAATATTCACCAGATTGGTAAGATCAGAGCGTCTAAGACCCGACGTTCGATTGGAAACTTTAGAGGTTAGAGTCGTGTCTACCCGTTCAGGGAGTTCCATCACATTTTGATTACACGTCCGATCAGTAGGATCAGAACGTCTAAGCCCGACATTTGATTGGAAACTTTTAGAGATTAGGGTCGTGTCCACTCGTTCGAAGAGTTCCATCCCATTTTGATGACACGTTCGATCGATAGGATCAGGACATCTAAGATCCGATGTTCGATTGGAAACTTTAGAGATTAGGGTCGTGTCCACCCGTTCGGAGAGTTCCATCCCATTTTGATGACACGTTCGATCGGTAGGATCAGGGCGTCTAAGGCCCGACGTTCGATTGGAAACTTTTAGATAGGAAGTGATTCCTCCGTAAGCTACTAAGAATCCCTTGTCGCGAACCACCATTGAAATAATCATCACTAAGTAATGGAAGAACGCTAAAATCTTTCTTAATGGAAGAGCGTAGGGAACTCCGGGTCGTATGCCGGACAAATGCTAGTGGGAACATAGGGCTCGTGCCAGATGTCTTTGCCGTGGATTTGGAGGATCACCCTTCCTGATTCGTCATGCAGCGGTCTGGGATCCGGTCTGTTAGGCAACTCATTCTCCCGTGGTCCATTACGTCTATCAGGGGAAGGTAAATTCATTCCTTCCATACTGATGAATTTCTGCAGTTTTTCACTGCGAACCAAAAATTCCAATTCATCCCTGAATCTCTTGTACTCATCGGTCGTGTGACCGTAGTCCCGATGGAAGTGACAGTACTTGGTCTTATCTTTTTTAAGATCTTCCTCTGTGGGACGAGGAGGCCACCTGATATATGATTTGTTTTTAATTTGATACAAAACCCGGCTCGGAGTCTCGTTTAGCGGAGTGTAGATGCTGAATTTTCGTGAGGGCAAAACTCCGGTTTATTCCTCTTCGGAGAGGGCTGGCGAGGCGATCGACTGCGTTCCTTTCTGCTATGACGGTTTCTTCATCGGTCGAACGCCTCCGCTTTTTCTGCCGCAATGTATTTCTCCACTCGGAAGTAAAATTCTTGAATAGTTACCGGGGGTTTCTTCGTAATGGAGATTTTTATGTCGGAGGAGCATAAATCCATTAGGAAGCGGCTAATACGATAGAATGGTTCAAAACGGAGACCTTTAACATCTCCGTTTTAAATTTTTCCAGGAAATCTTTTAGAGACTCGCCTTCCCACTGTCGCAACGATAGCAAGGAAGTAGACTTTCGCTTGGCTCCTCGGCGGATTATAAAATAAGTCTCAAATTGTTGTCGGAGTTAGGTGAAACTCTTAACACTAAATAACGGGAGAGAGTTAAATCATGCCAAGGCATTACCCTTAAAAGTAGTAGGAAAGTGCTTGCACATCGCTGCGTCTGACAGGTTTCTGGAGACCATGACTATTATAAAGTGGGCAGCGTTATCTCGGGGGTCAGTTGTTCCATCATATCGCTCCATGGGAGGCAGAAGGACGTCTCTTAGTATTGGCTCTGAGAAAATCTTCGGATCAAAGGACGATTCTCCTAGAGGGTGGAGGGGATTTTCCCCCTTCTTTGCACCTGCCCTTTTAAACTCAGCGGCTACAAGCTGTTCGACCTGTTTCTTCAGATCTTCAGGATCATGTCGATCACCGATGGCTCATAGTTTGCAGGAAGTACACACTTCGGTGGTCATTCATAATCGGACTCCGCCGCGGATGAGTGGCCGTCTGGCTCAAGGGTTCGGCTGTGTCCCTGTAGTTGTTTGCTTATTTTTTAAAGTTTTGACTCAAATCTTTCTATATGGGGTTGGCTTGCCTGTTGGGCCGCAACCAACTGTTCCTGGGCCGCATGTTGTAAAACTTGCTCCGGGTGGGATGGCCAAGGAGGAAACATATGGTTATGAATCGAGTTATCGGACGCCGGAGGGAGGACAGATTCGACGAGTATCGGGGCGTGCCCTTCTACAGTTGGGGCGGCTCTCGAGGATGCTCTGGTTTTCAGAGGCATGGTTGTCATAATTACAGAAGTCGTTCTAGTCTGTTCCCACGAACGACACCAATCTGTTGGAGGTGGGTCACGACTCCATAGAACTGGCTCCTTGCTGGTTCGATCGGTCGCTGTCGACGGGATGTAAGACCTGCAAAAACCGCCAGAGAGTGTTCCGACAGGGGAGATTCTGACACTCAAGTCAAAAAGAACAGTTTTCGAATATAAAAGAAACAAACTGAGAGCTCAGAGAGAGAAATTCCCTATGATTAGAGTACCCAATGTATACCAAGGAAGCGTACTTGGTTTGGATAGTTTTTGGATATCTTATACCTGTAAGAGTCTATGCCGCTGGAGTGTTTCAACCTTACTTTTCTTATCGAACCGATCCAGAAATCTCGCGAGTTCAATATTCCGAATTGATCGTGATCTCCATCATATGAGAACTTTTATTTTTTGGGGAGAACCTTTTATTAACTGAAATATCCTAAAAATGTCGTTCTTAGGTAGGATATCAAAGTCGTAGGGTGTTTTGATCTTCCTTTATCATTGTTAAAACTGCTGGCTATCGATCGGTCGTTCGATGGGCCAATGATTGAGTATCCGATAGAGGAGGTCACTCCCACTTGATAAATCTCGTTTGGTAGGTAAGATGATTGAGACCCTTTCATTCGAAAAATTTAGACGACTAAGACCCTCCAGTGAATTGTTATAGAGAACAGTTGGAATCAGAAGATAGCTATCCTTTGTGGACCTTTTTCATAAATCCTATTGGTGCTGACCCTTCTGAATTGAGTCTAAAATTATATCTCATCATATACAAAAGGTGATATTAGACTCATTGTAGAAGACAACTCGTGAGAGACCAAACTGAACCCTACTTCTTGGTAACCTAAACACTCCACCAAGTGCATTTCCCAACTAATTATGTCATCAGCACTGCTATTTATTTAATAATAGAAAAATTACTTTATTATCTCATCACTCCCCTTAAAAGTAATTTCTTTAACTAACCCAAGTTTTGGTCACAGCACCACAAACTGATTTTTTGAGGTGGCAAAAATGTCAGCCACATTCCCATTGCTCCTAACCTCCGGTAAGTCGATCGTCCCATCCAACACTTTTTTGTGGAATGAAATGATGCCGGAGCCGAATGGGTTTTTTTCTCTCATCGACAATCGATCATTTGCAAGCTTAATAGCACTTTCATTATCTCCATTAAAAGGAAATGGCGGCATATAAAGATTTTTGGAGAATCATTCATACTAGACAAATTCTTGAGCTATAAATGAATAAGATTATATTGAAAATAAAAAAAATCGTATCCAAAGAATTTTTCGATTAATTGAACCCGATAATATTTAAATCATATTAATTAAAATATGATTTCAGATATCGATTAATTATTAAAAAAAAAATACGATCTATATTTTGCCTCCAAGATTGACGAAGACACCACAAGGCATAATATGTAAGTCAATGCGGAGCCAAGGGCCCGAGGGGGACAATTGCTCCTAATTTTTAAAAAAGATTTGTAAATCTCCTTAATCCTTTTAATATTATTCCTTAAATAAAAAATAATATTAATTTTGTCTCTCTCGTAAATAACTATAAATAATTTCTAACTCTAATTTTTTTTATTTTTTTGTTAATATAATTTTCGCAACATAATATTCACGCAATATTTACTATTATATTAATACAATATTTATTGTATATTAAACAATATTGAGATATGTATTGTTGTATGTTAACCACAACATATTGACCATTGTTAGGGTTAGAAAATTAGTTACATAAATACAACTCTGTATATCTATTACATATTAAATAATATACAATATTTTTCAAATCCTCTTTTTTTTTCATTTATTTTAAACAATAGTCCCACCTTTTAAAATCCAAATTCTAATAAAATATCTAATTACCTTGTAACTTTTTAATGACATACATAAATAAAATATCTTTATCACTTATTTATTTTCTTTTCTCACAGATTTCTTTCTTTTTCTTTTAAAAAAAATAGAAAATTCAGTTTATTAATTTTTCAATTGTAATATTTTATATTTTAATAATTATGTTCTTTTTATATTTAATACTTTCAATTTATGTATATATGTGTATATGTATATGCATATATTTATCAATTTACATGTATATTTTACCTCACTAAAGTAAAATTCGCCTTTGGAATCACCGTAATATGGATTCTAGCGTAATATGCTTCTGTCGCCACTTAGAAAGGCATACCCAGAAGTAGGCACAATCAGCATCAGTGAACCCATAAAAGGAAAACTCCACTCCACTTAAAAAATAGGCCCATCTCAAGGGTAGAACCGACATATTTAAAAATTTTCTTTGTTGTTTACAATTGTGGCTTCCTTGGGGCTTGCAAGCCCAACTGAGAAAGCAATACCAGAGGTTGTCTGGTACCTTCAATACCAGAGGTTTGTAATAGTAAAGTAAAGAAGAATTCCAAGTACAAGACGATAAGGCTTCATCAAGTGGAGTAGATCGAAATTGACTCCTCTGATTCTAGGAGGTTAATCTCAGAGCAAAAGTTGCTCCTCGCCCAAAATCTCGACTCCATGTTAACTCCAATTGCACTATTGCTGGAACTCATATTCAGAGTACAGCAATTTTCTTACCCACGATTTAAGTTTGTACCGAGTTACCATTTTTTTTTTTTAAATCGATCAGTATTTAGAGTTATATTCTTATTAATTCGCTCTAAATATTATTGGATCTAATTTAATAGAGTTCTTCCGATGTGAATTTTTTTATTTTTAAGTTTCGAATCTAAAACTTGATTTAAGAATTTAGTATCCTTATGACCACCACTAAACCATGATTCACCGTAATGATCTCATGAAAGCAAATGCACTCGCCCCTACATCGTAAATCAGCAAGCATTGAGGGAACATTTTGTTTGATACATTGCAAAAACTTGTGTACGTAAAAGTCTTTCAATTAATTAAAAAAAAGACCAAACGAGAGTTGCTACACATTAACAATTTTGCAAAAACAATATGTTGTAGTTAAATATTGCTTTAAATGAAAATATATTGTTGAAATACCAATCGCTCAAGATTTTAATATAAAATATTAATGAAGGGAGAGAAGTATATGAAAATCATTAACAATTTTACAAAATAATTGTATATACTTTATAAATGAATCGAAGCCCATAGAATAGTATCGAAAACTAAAAAATGTATCTTATTTAATAGGTTTTTAAAATCATACAGAATTATCTGATAAGAAAGACAATCACCGTTAAGGTCAAATTGAAAAAATCTAAATTTTTTAAAAATCTTTAATTACAATTCTAACTATATTGAAAAACTTTAAGTAAAAGAAAATTAGGATTTTCTACACTACTGGGAAGGTTATAAATACAGAGTATAGGTAGCCCTTAAAGGAAACTGAAACACGAAAAGAAGACGATTCTATACATCGTAGAAGGGTTCTATATCCAACTCTATACATCGTTCAGAGAGAGATTCTATACTCAATCTTATATGACATTCAGAGGGAGGGTTTCATAACATTTACATATTCCAACAGAGGTAGACCTTCATGCTCAATATCATGCAACAGAGGTATGATATCTACGACTATTATCGGTCTTTATGTTATCGCTCATACTGACTTGAGCGTCGGAGTCCCTACACCGGGTCAGAATCGTAGAGTATCACCGCCATCGACTTCTTGCTCAAGTCGAAAGAGCAGATATCTGTGGAGCGAAAATCGACTCCAGCAGTAACTATGAAAGGTTTATAAATAATTAAAAGAGAGTTACTCCCATTACTTGAATTTTCTTTTTTGAGAAAAGAGCTGAATTTTATTCAAGGCAAAACAAAAGCAAGGGTGAAATCTCATGTGGATGTTTATTGTTAATCCGCACTGACTGCAGAGGAACAGAACCCCTGTTTTGCCTAGGGAATGAGCAGCTCGATTAGCTTTCTTTCTTACATGATGGCCAGGAGAAATGGACAAAAACAGCGGCTAAAGACGACAAACATTCATAGGAAATCTTATTTTACACGTAAATGGGTTTTACTTTGAATCAAAAGAGATGTAAATGAGGGGTTCAACAAGACAAGAATGGCTGATGAATTATGGAGAAGTCTCTCATGATCATGGAGAAACAGAGAAGGAAAGGAGCCCTGATACAAATGACAGCAACATGGTGTTCAGAGGTCACAGTTGGAGTGGATAGAAAAGAGGACCACACCACATCTTTTATTATGCATATCCTCCTAGCAGAGGATAAAATCAAATTCCGGAAACTTGGGTCCCAAATTTTATGGAGGGTGATTTGTGCTTTCAGCCAGTCCTAAAAACCTGGAATCCCTTTTTCAAACCAAGTGTGCCCACCACACCACTACTCATTTCAATTCCATCCACAATTCCCAGATTCTCACCATTGGGTTCCACACTTCTCTCGTTTCCTCCTCATCTTATGGTTACTTGCTTTAGAATTCAAACAATTTGGAAGGAAGGAGAAAATGTGGGGGAGAATTCTAATCCTAAGAGCCGGTTGTTACTAGGAAATTTTATTAATTTTTAATAATTTTATTTCCAATTTATATAAAAAAAAAATTAATAGTTCAAATATTTAAGTAAATGTAAAGTTTGTATTAGTCCAAAATGCATTGCAAGGTTTTCAATTTGCACTAATTTACCTCGATCTATTTTTATTTTAATTTAGTTCTACTATTTTTAACCAAAGTAAAAATTAAAAAAAATAAAAAAAATTATTATTATTAAAAAAATATAGAATTCTTTTAATAAGAATCAAATTTTTTTTTTTTAATTTCATCGTATTAATTAATAAAGTTTGTTTTAAAAAACTCCATCTAATTTGGGTTTCACCTAAAATTAAGTTTTCCAAATAGGATCTAATTCCATTCCACCACTTGAGATCGATCCCCCTCTTAGATTTATATATAATAATTTCTTTTTTTTAAAAAAAAGGAGAAATACTACATTCTGAGGGCAAAATTCCATCATTCAAGAGGCTGTTTTCTCTGGTGTAACCAATGCCAAAGAGTCAAGAGAAAAATTTGAAGAAAAAGATAATTTGGAAACCAAGGTTCACGAATTTAGGAGACTGCATGCAATTTGAGCGTTGCGAAATATTATCCCATCCGCTGGTATTTGTTAATATCGTAAATAATGTTATTTGAATTCTAAGGTTCAATTTCAATAGAGGAAAAAGGTAAATTTGATCCCTCTTTACTTTGCTTTTCAATTTTACTTTTTATAAAATTATATATGAACTCAAACGCACTAACATTTAATTGCAAATTTCTGTGATAGCAACCCCATTACAATATATGTTTATAAATCTTTTTTTTTTTTTAAATCATGGTTTAGTTTTATGGTCCTTTTCTAACATTCCATGTGGTTTAAATAACAAGAGTGCCTTCCCAACACATAAATTCATTCTCTTTTCCTATAATTTATGTTTATGATTGGTTTGTCCTTTTAAATTGCACTTATTAAAACCCAAAGAAAGGGAAACTTTGGTGGTTATATAAAAATCCGAACCTTGTTCTTATAGGAATATTCAATGGTAAATAATTTTTATTCAAATATTTCGTGATATTAGTATTTAAATTTTCATAAACATAATTTTCACGATCCTTATGTTAATCCGAACTTCAAACTTTTTGCGGATGGACATGCTTTGTGGACTTTTCTAGTCGGTAAAGGACTTGTTTTTTAAACTCTTTGCTCGGAGGATACAATTCTAACATTTAAATATGAAATCTGATATTAAAATTTTCAATTCTAAAATTTAAATCCATGTCATCTAGACTTTTTATGGGTAAAATTAATATTAGATTCAAATCGAATTATGATGAACTTTTTAAGAAAATCTTATTGATTATAATAATAATTCAAAACTTTTTATAGAAAATTTTAATTTCTATTTTCAAAATCCTATTTTTTTTTAAAAAAATTCACTTTAATTAAAATTAGTAATAAGTAAATAAGTCAAAGCAGACTCAACTAAAGCAAATTGAGCTTTCTAAAACTACAAGATAAATGAATATTTGCCTAAAGTTTATGTGTACAGAGGAGATATTTTTATAAAGGAGATATATGCATATATATGTAGTGAAAATAAAAGAAAATGAACTCTTTTAGTTAAAAAAAAATATAAAAATAAAATAAAATATATCAATAATTCAATCAATTTACTCCGGACAGATTAAGAGATTAAGTATTCTATTAAAATGTTATGTATTTGCATAATTCCTAAACTTAAATTTGATTGAAATAGGAGCATACGAATCATGACTCGATTAGCTTACAAATGTGCTCAAATTAGATTTATGGTGCATGATTTCAATAATAGGGAAGGTGGACTAGTATAAATGCTCAAGTCGTCCCACCGAGATGACTGGTCTCAGAGGCAAATTCAGCATTTTCTTACTTTCCGTATCATCTGCACTCAGTGTTGGGTTTAATCCGTATTTATCCTCAAAATGAATAAGAGTTACATCACATCAAACCAGATAAGATAAATATCACTCAACCCTATCCCTTACTATTACTACAAGAATTAAGAGATAACCTCAATTCCAAAAATTAATATTCTTAATTAATTTAATTAACCTTTAAAGGAGTGATAAAGATAAAGTTAACAAAAATAATTAATATTTTTTAAAAAATTTTTAAAACGAAGTGAAATAATTTTTTTTAAAAAAAAATTACTCCACTTCCTGATTTATATGTACAAAATTAGTTTCTTTCCATATCGCCTTTTGCATATTCCGGGTTTAATTGAAGACGAAAATAAGGAATTATAGTGGCTGAGCTGAGTCATGGTCCCACTCCTTTTTTTTCTTTTTCCAAAATTTCCAATTATTGGCGTCATAAATATCTGAGTGGTCATGGATCTTAGCCACCGTTGGAAAATAAATAAATAAATAAATAAATAGTTCGTTGGACTTGGCCTCCTCTCTTTCTTCCTAGGGTTTAAAAAAAGTGGGTCCCACTTCTGAGATATATCGTAAAAAATTCAGCTGACGCGGATTCCGAACTGCCTCATGATCCGCCACGTCGTTACTTCTCCCCCTTGGTCTCGCTCCCCATCACTCCGTCGGGTGGCCCTCCCTATTATTTCCTATCATTCAAAAACACCCGACAAGCTTTCTTCTTGAATTACTTAAATACCACCACCCCGTCCCGATTATATGAATGCATCACCAAAGGCTTCAACCCTGCCCTCCGCTTCAACACCATTTGTCTCGATTGCTGCTTCGCGCGCAGTGTTCTGTTGTCACTTCTTCCGAGCATTGCAATAACAACACTAAATTCTAGAGAGAGAGAGACAGAGAAGCAAATGTAGTTAAAAATGTCGAGGAGAGTGAAAATGGGTATTCGATTTCTTACCAATTTAATCGACAAAAGGACTTGTCTGAGTACTGGGTCTTGCTCTAATAGCGTTCAAGCTCTGAAACGGACTCGGGTCGACCTGGAAATGGGAATTGGATCGGTGATGTGTTTGTCGTCTATGGCTTCTGCAAAAGAAACGGAGGCAGTGAATACGAGGAGGATGGGATTTGAGATATACGGGTTAGGAGTGAAGGACTATATGGACTACAGAAGAGCTTTGTATGGTGAAATTACTCATAAGGCTCTTCTTGTTGATGCTGTCGGTACTTTTGTTGTTCCTTCTCAACCTATGGCTCAGGTCTCTCTCTCTCTCTCCGTGGTTTTTGGGATCTTTTTTTTTCTTGAATTAGCATTTACCATAGCCTTTATTTCTGACGAACTGTTTGCCTTTTTTAACTCTGATTTTGTTAAGTGTTGCCAAATTTGATGGAGCTTTCTCTATCTATTTTATTGCGGGTGAGATTTTGGGTTAATGGAATTTCTGTAATTATTGAAAAATAGTTGATAGGGTCTTGTTACATTCTTCAGTCACTCTGAGAATCCATTTTGATTTTTTATTCCATGTTTAATTTAATTTGGGGGGTTTAATATCTTGGACGCCTGGTGTTGTTTCGGTGATTTTATTGTAGGAAAGTTGGTTTCTGTCTGGGTATGTTTTTCTAGTCGGAAATCTATAAGTAGGGAAAGTATCTTGCTGATGTTTTGTGGGTTTTTTTCTTTTTAAATAAATATTGCAGTCATTTTGAGGAGTCATCTAATTTATGGTTGCCTTCTCTAATTTTCTTCTCTTTCTTTTCATTGATTTTTGGGGTGCTTGTGTTGCAGATATACAGACAAATTGGAGAGAAATATGGAGTGCAGTACTCAGAGGCTGAGATACTAAGCAGATATAGAAGAGCTTATGAGCAGCCTTGGGGCAGGTCTCGTCTCAGGTTCTCTCTCTCTCTCTCTCTCTCGATTATATACCTCTGCACATATTTTTGATCATGACAACCACAAACAAGTTCTACTAATGGATATTTGAAATGAAATAAAAGCTTCATGGTATTACTTCTGATAGTTCATTGCTTCTTTTTACTATTTATGGCAATTATGTTTGACAATATAATTGCTTTCAACTCTCTGTCTCTCGGTTTTTGTTGTATATTTTTTCCCCCCGAAGAACGTCTTTTGTACTTTTAGCATGCTAAGAATTTTATAGCTTTCCCACTGGGGAAAATTCTCCATGGCTGTTAATCCAGTTCTCATTCCGAAGAAAGGGAAAACGGGGGCCATGGAAATTCTCTGTTGCAAAATTACAAACATCTTGTTTGTGGGTGGGCCGTCAACTGCAAAGGGCTACCTACCTCTAATTCATTAAATATGTGCAGTTTTCCTAACATTTAATGATGCACAAACCTCTGAGATAAGTTCTTAGGTAATTGAAATCAATCCATTAACTTATTATTTCATTTTTCTCTTGATCATGTTAGATGAGTTAATTCTTTTCCACATATGGTGTTTTGGTTTTCAGTCTTTCAAACTCATGTCACTCAAATCTTTTTGTTGCCGGTGGCATCATGGTATTTGAAACTTGCAAGACATAGGGTATGGCATGACATGATGGCATGGAAAGATTAAACTACATATTTGAAACATATACGTGCAATAACTGTACAAATTTCAAACTATATCATATGAATTACTAACATATTTGTGCTTTTTAAATATTTAATGCATCTTCCCTGTGTGAAATGTTGTATTATTATAGATTAGCTTTCTGAAGGTTGGATATATGTCTTTCCCCAGATATGTCAATGATGGTCGTCCCTTCTGGCAATACATAGTCAGGTCCTCTACTGGATGCTCTGATTCTCAGTACTTTGAAGAACTTTACAACTACTATATGACTGATAAGGTGAAAGTTTGAAGCCTTTTTTGTACACTACGGTGGTGCCTTTTTTCCAGAAAGATAAAATTGATGGTTGCTTTCTTTCCTGGTTATATGCTGTTCTAACCTGTAATCTATGTGTTTTTAGGCTTGGCACCTGTGCGATCCTGAAGCTGAGAAAGTATTTAAGGCTCTAAGAGATTCAGGGGTTAAAGTGGCTGTCGTATCAAACTTTGACACACGGCTAAGACCTCTATTACGTGCTCTGAATTGTGACCATTGGTTTGATGCGGTGGCTGTCTCAGCTGAGGTTAGTGACAGTGTTTTACCTTTTTCCTTTTCCCTGTTTGCTTGGTTTTTCTTTTTTCACAATCTCTCTCTCTCTCTCTCTCTCTCTCATAGGTCGAAGCAGAGAAGCCAAATCCTACTATATTCCTAAAAGCCTGCGACTTATTAGGAGTGAAACCTGAGGATGCAGTTCATGTTGGGGATGATCGCAGAAATGATATATGGGGTGCCAGAGACGCTGGTTGTGATGCTTGGCTTTGGGGAAGTGATGTCCACTCCTTTAAGGAGGTATGTTTATTATAACTATTTTCACCATGCCAAGGGACTTTGATGCTATTGTGTTATGTCACAGAACTTAGATGTTCTGGACTAGGGAGCGTGATTTTATTGACAGTTAAAGAGTTCTAATTTGCAATCTTCTCAAAATTTTCATGCGTGATAGAAACTTAATTTCGTTCTTTGACCTTGAAAGAACTTAGAGGAGGCTTGATCAGCTGCACGTTGAAGGTGCGGTTAAGCAACTGAATGGGGTGGACTAACAAGGCTTAACAGTCATGGTCACCCCCTTGACTTTTGGTCTTTCTCTGTGAGTGGTCATTTAAGGGAACAATGTCATGGTCCCCCTGCTAGAGCCAGCGACCACCTTTTTATTCTTTTTAATATTTTGATATCTTGGTAAAGCTTTGATTTTTGTTCTTGCAATTACCATTGTGCTTTGATTTTTGTTCTTGCAATTACCATTGTGCTTTTATTAAGGTTAATGTGTGCTCGGTTGGGAAATTGTATATAAGTGTAACTTTCTACTATTTCTAAAAGTTAAATTTTTGTTTAACATTTTTTCATACAATTTCCATAAATTATTTGGCAATCAATGCTAGCATTAATGCAGGAAGCTTATTTCCATGGCTCCATGTTTATATTCTTTAATAACTTTTGGTTTCCAATTCTTTAATTGGATTCATATTTTTATCTATTCTGATTTTTGTGAAATGGAATAATCAAACAAGATGACATAAGTGTTTACTCTAGAATGAATTTTATCTATTGAAACAGAGTTTCCTAATCTCAAGAACTATTTTAGTATATCTTTCACATGTGAAGATTAAAATAAATGGATAATGAACATATAATTATTGGGTAGTCAATGTTTGAACCCCTGGGAATATAATATTCTGGCTGTCACTCAGAGTAAGTGAAGACCTAAAACCTTTTTACTTCCTGTTTTTGGCGGTTGTTATGATTATCATTGTCACCTTCTTTTTTCTTTTTTTTATCCGAATTAATTATATATACCACTCTTGTTATAATGGAGACATTAAGCATGCTTGTCAGATTTTGTAGTTCAACCTTGGATTAGGACTTATCTTTGGAGGACCATTGCCTTTACATGCTTAGGCCATTTTTGGGTTTTCTTTAATGCTATCATTAGTAATCTATCCGTCCAATGAAATTTTGGCAATAAAATTGATAAGGTAGTGACAATTTTATTTACTATTCTTTCAGCTAGATATGCTCATTTCCATTCGAAGGCTTTTCCCTTTTAGCTCCGTCAGCTAATACTTTCTTGCTAATCCCAACCATAGCTTAGTGCTATGATGGCTCCTATGCTCTCTGTTTTATCCACCATCTTTACCCCACTGTAATAAATACACTTCAAAAGATTGACTCAATTTTCTCCAAGCAAATTATTGGCCAGTAGAAGTTGTGGAAAATTTGCTTGTCTTTGCTCTGTAGAGTTTCTTTGTTTTAGTCATTTGATCCAGTGCCCTTCTGGTTGACTATATTGGCGATTTTGATTTCGATCTTGCGCTAATGTCTTAAGAGCATAGCCTTGCGCATGGTTTTACACCCTTTTTTATGTGATCAGCATAGTCATCACCTTATCGAACCCTTCATGATTGGCAGAGATTGGAAAATGGTGCTTTCTCGTGGGTTCTAGTACGCTAAACAATCATACATTGAAAATTTATCGAAGGATATATGATAAAGCTGATGACTGATTATTGATTTATAATGTGTTACTATAATGTTGTCCTTAAAAGAATAGGCTGCCATACATATTTTAGTTGTTATTACAATATATTGTAATTGTCGGATACCCTACAAAATTTTATCATGCATTGAATTAATTCAGTCCTTTTTTTTTTTGTTTTTTAATGCAGGTTGCACAAAGGATAGGAGTCCCCGTCTGAGATGCCTTTTAACTATCTTAAGGATGGTTCTCCTTTACCTCTCTCTCTCTCTCTCTCTTCGTGTTCTTAGGGAAAAGGATGGTGTATAATATGTTCTCATGTAATATAATGAGGAAAAATCAGACTGTTGCTCTAGTTTGAAACAGAGTGGAACAATAACAGATGATTAGGAAATCCTTTGGAAATCCTTTTTTTCTTTCTCTTTGCCGGCTATCTCAAGTTCTTTAGATTTGTCAATTTATTATGATATAATCAACAAAATGCCATGAAGGGGGTTACTGTGCGGAAAATGCCAACAGGTTTTCCTTTTAGCTTGTTTGCTCATTCCCATGTTTGGCAACCAAGCAGCTTTGCACTGAGCTGGTTTGAAGGCAGTGCCATTTTTTCCGATTTTACTTTAGGGGTAATGGACCATTTCACACTGGTGATATGAAATCTTATTTTCACGAGTATCTTTTTGGGTGTGAAAGCAAATTGTGATACGAGGGGGGGGGGGGGAGAGGGAGGGAGGGAGGGAGAGAGAGAGAGAGAGAGAGGGCCTTTAGTTGGACATGACCACTACATCACTTCTAATTAACCATTGTGTATCTAACAGAGGGCAACGGACATGATGAAGGGAGAGGGTGTGTTTGGGAATTTTCTTTTTATACAAGGATCTTAAACATTCGAGTTTAAAGATTCTTCCTCCTTTTTTTTAATATATTTAGTGTCCGTTTGGTACCTTAGGAGGAGAAGTAAAAATTAAGAGTTTTTAAAAAGAAGTTAAAAATTATTTGGTAATTTTAATTTTAAAAACAAATTTATTTGATAGTTTTTAAATAAAGTTAAAAATTAAAAATTAAAAATTAAAAGTAAAAAGTAAAAATAAAGGAAAAAAGAGGATATGAGGGTAAATGAATTTATGATATGGACATATTTGAGATTTCATATCCTTAAAGTAAGGATATAAAAGAAATAAAAAAAATGAAATGCTAGATTTAAAAAAAAAAAAAAAAAAAAAAAAGAGAGAAGAAAAAGTTCTTCCAAGAAACTTTTGTTAAAACTCTATTTTCTTCGTTAAAAAAAAAAAAAAACTACTTTTTTTTAAGAGATTCTCCAAAATTATGTTCGGCAAGTCTTCTCCTTAAAATAAGAAAATATTTCAAAAAAAAAACTTTACAAAACGGGCTCTTAATTTCATTATAACACAAATGATTTTCTTAATTCCTAACAGTTTTTTATCCTAATTAATAATTTTAGCAATAAATGTTGATATTGATTTTAATAAAATGTCACGATTTAATTTACATCATCACTTAAATAATTTCGACGCTAAAGTGTTGGTTCTAATTAAGTATATTAAGATAACATTCATTTAGGCTATTTACTATTTTTTTTAAATAAAATCTTGACATATCACCACTTACGTCATTTTATGGATTCGATGTGTCTCTTATGTTGTGCCAAAATAAATATAAAAATATTAATAAAAAATCTTTAAATATATCAATATCTCAAATAATTTGATTATATTTAATATATCAACAAAATTTATGCGATTTGAATAAAAAAAATTTGAAAAATCACTTAAAGCATTATTATTATTACCTATATTAAAAATAACTAAATATTTGCCCACAACAATATGCAGATTATCAACTAGTTCACTATCAATACGCCAAAAATTGATTATTCTGGTACTTACATGTGTTCAATTTTTAAGATTTTTAATTAAAAAAAACAATTATTACGATATTTCTGTATCATGACCGTACACGGTGGGTTTTTTGGTGCTCGCCCAAATAGTAGGGCCATGCTTTGTGGGCTATTTTTCATGGTTGGTGTATTTGTTTGTACTTAAATGATATTAGCTGAACTTCTCACCATTATTAAAAATTTTATTCTATTAATATCAACTCTAAATATGTAATATCTTATATAAAATATATAATATATATATCATATAAATTATATTAAAAAAAATATGTGATTTGTATGAATAACTATAATTTGTTGATTATAACAACACTTAGTTGATTGAGTAATCAAATACTAATATTTCTAAAGCAAAATTTCGAGTTTAATTTTCATATATGATAAAAATAGATATCAGAAGAATTTTAATTTTTAATAATTTAATTCGATTTGAATTGAATTTGGTCAAATCCAACATAATTTATAAAAAAAATAATAATTTGGTGATTATGGAATTGATATAGCTTTTTGAGGAAGCTGGTTGAGATTTTTGTTAGCCACACAAGTGATGAACAGAGGTCATGCACTTTTTTTAGATTTGAAGTGCTTTTTCAACAATATAATTATTTACTAAAATATAACAACTTTTTTTTTAGAAGCAACAGAAACAACAAGGAACAGAAACTATAAAGGCAAACCCAAACCACATGGTGGAGTTGAGCAAGAAGCTTTCTTGGATCTTAAAATCTTGAGATCTCTCGCATTTTCCTGAACCAGGTTGAGCAGAGGCGGAGGAGGACCAGAGAGTTCATGAAATCTTGGGGCGCAAGTGTGAACAAAGGAAGCTAAGACGCTCGCACATCTATTTCCTTCCTGGAGAGTGTGCGAAATGCCAACTACATTGACCTCAGACATGAGGGATTTGCAATCCAAGATAAGGGCACTGGGAGGGTGGTCCGAAAGGTATGGGACCCTGAGAAGAGTGGTAACAACAAGGGAGTCAACCTCCACAACAATGTCCTTCAGACCTTTCAAGTACACAAGCCTAAGCCCCTCCCTAACGCCCCAGAGTTCTGCAGCGGTCACAGAGCAGGCGCCCACATTAACAGTGAACCCGGCTACCCAATCTCCATGGCTGTTTCTTAGGATACCTCCAGTGGCCGCATGACCATCCGGACCACACGACCCATCAGTATTAAGTTTAAGACAATCTTCTCTTGGTGGGTTCCACCTCACCCAAATATCCTTCGGAAGACAAGGCTCGACCTCCTTCTTAGAAGCAGCAGCGATTTCAAGGCTGAAATTTACTGCCCACCTCGCCACTTGCATATAATGCATCTGATTGTTCTGAAAACTACACTTTCATCTAGCCTTCCAAATGACCTAAATTGTCGCCAGGAACTTGGTCCTCTCAATGGGAAAAGAGACCATACTAGTCCCTTTCACACCAATCTTGAGCCAGTTGATGAGATCAACTGACCAGAATTCAACTATATCTTCAATTCTTGGAAGCACAATCCTCCACGCATCCCTAGTAGCAACACAATCCCTGAGGCAATGCAGAGTAGATTCCGCCATCCCTCTACACATAGGGCAGTTATCATCATCCGTGAAGTGCCTTCTCTTCCGTTCGACATGATCTTGTTCTTGGCAACCAACCAAAGAAAAAATAAAACTCTAGCAGGACCTATAGCATTTCAGATCCAGGGCCAGTCCTTCTCCTACTTCAATCCCAACATTTTCATGTAGTGAAGGAACCTATAGGCCGAAGAAACAGAGAACCTGCCATCAGAGCTGCCCACCCAACAAAAATCGTCAGCAACCGAAGAATCCAAAGGCAAAACGACGCTTCTAATTTCATCAACTTTACTGCCTAGCAAAATAGTCTGAAGGAACCCAGTATTCCAGCCACTATCAATGGTAATAAAATGGCTAACCTTAGTGTCAAGGGAAAATCTTGAAGGAGGGACCAAAGAAGAGTAGATCAAGGGCTCTTTACCAACCCAAGTATCCTTCTAGAAATTAATGTTGTTACCGTCACCCACCTTCCACCTCAAACCCATGGAAAGGAGCTCTCTGCTCTTGACTATTCCTTTCCAGACAATCGATACTCCAGCTTTGTATTTGTGACTCATAAAATCACCATCTTTAAGATACTTCCTCCTTAACACCCTACACCAGAGACTCCCATTCCCTTTCTTAATAGCCCAACCTAACTTTGCCATGAGGGCAACATTAGTATCTTTAGACTGTCTCAACCCTAAACCACCTTCTTTCTTAGGCTTGCAGGCTACATCCCAACTAACATGATAAATCTTCTTACGCTCCCCCGACCGCCCCCAAAGAAAGTCTCTATTGATTTGATCAAGTTTCTTGCAAATGTGAGCCGAAAACCAGGTAGCTTGCATAGAATAAATTGGAAGAAAAGCATTTACCGATTGAATCAGCACCCTCCTACCGACAGGGTTGGGGAACTTGGCCTTCCACCCCTCAAGTCAAATCTAAACCCTCTCCACAATGTAGTCATAGGCATGCTTACTGACTCTCTGATGAATAATAGGGACCCCTAGATATTTACCAAGGTTTAGAGTCAACGTGAACTTGCTAAGAGCTGGCAAAGAGTCCTTGAGAGTCCAAGGGACCCTTGCAGGAAACCAGAGCTTAGACTTATAAGGGTTAATATGGAGCCCACTCTCAGCAGCGAAATCTCTAAGACAATCCAAGACATTACTCCTGTTGTGATGATCTGTTTTAGCGAAGATTAAAAGGTCATCGACATAAAATAAGTGGGATATAGCAGGACCATCTCTGCCAAATTTGATACGATTTAAAGCTCCCCTTCTAACTCTGTCTTGAATCATGTGGGCAAGGCGTTCCATAATCAGGATAAAGAGATAGGGGGAGAGAGGGTCCCTCCGTCTAAGTCCCTGGCCAGGCTTGAAGTAAGGAAGGGTTTCCCCATTCCAGAGCACAAAGATATTTGCTATGGACACAGCAAACATAATAAGTTTGACTATCTTGAGAGGAAAATTGAAATCTAGTAGCACCCGGCCCAAGTATTCCCAATTGACACTATCATAGGCTATCCGAAGGTCCACTTTAAGAAGCATGCAAGGGCGCTTGCTTTTGGATTTCCTCAATGAGTGGATCACTTCTTGAGTGATGATAATATTGTCCAACGCTTCTCTACCAGGCAAGAAGCTACATTGATGCTCTCCCACAATGTTGTTCAACAGAGGTCTTAACCTATGAACAATGACTTTGGAAAGCACTTTGTAGGAGGAATTTAGCAAGCTGATGGGATGAAGATCACTCAGACATTATAAATTACTTTAATTCGGAATGAGAACCATTAAAGTGTTAACGAGCTCAGGCCAGAAGTAGCCGTTTCTGAAAGCTCCTCTTACAAAATTGCAAAGAGAGCCCTTGATAAGGTTCCAGTGTCTTTGAAGGAAAATAGCTTGCATCCCGTCTGGCCCCGGCGCCTTCAAGCCTTTCATGGAGAAGATGGCACATTTAACCTCCTCCTCAGTCGCACTTTTACCCAGCATGGCTTTGTCAGTATCATTAATCTTTTTATGCCATCTGAAGTACTTATCACTGGGGGGAGAAACATCTTTGCCTTTGAAAAAATTAGAAAAGAAATGTAAAACAACATCCTTAAACTTATTCTAATCGTAGCACCAGCTGCCTTCAATTTTAAGGGCAGTAATATGATTTCTATTCCTCCTCACCTTGGTCTGTATGTGAAAGAACTTGGTATTCCTATCCCCGTAGAGAATCCAATCCATTCTCGATTTTTTATGTCAAAAAATTTCTTCCTGCTCCAGAACCAAATGATAATCCTTTAAAAGCTTATGTTTAAGATCTTGTAGGTAGAAAGAATACGGATAAGCTGAGGCATTTTGGATCCCTCTTATTCTCTTTTCTAGTTCTTTCTTCCTTTTGAAAATATTACCAAAAGTTTTCTTGTTCCAGATCTTTAACTCCTTACCAGTAAGATCAATCGCTTTAAGGAGACAATCATCCCCTGTCACCCAAGCCTTTTCAAAAACAGGTTTAAAGTCAGGGTGGGTAAGCCAAGCAGCCTGTCACCTGAAAGGCCTTCATTCTTTCTTAGGAGGGGACGACAAACAAGTACCCAACAGAATCAGATAGTGATCACCATACATCCTGGGTAAGTTCATCGCCTTCATTTTTTGAAATTTCAGAAGAGCCTGATGATTAGCAAGAATTCGGTCAAGCTTTTGCTGGAGGACTATCCTGTCATTGATGAACTTAGACCACGTGTACTTAGGGCCAAGAGCATGAAGTCTAGTGAGGTTGCAGTTATACCACCACCTCTTCACCTTTTGAAGGTTGCTCTAAGACCTTGAGCTCTCATTACTAGCCTCATCTCTGGAACCTATATCATTGAGATCCCCCAAAATAAACCAGGGGATGTGAATATCTTTTGCCATGACTTGTAATTCACCCCAAAAACACTCCTTAGTTTGCGGATAAGGTTGAACATAAGCAAAGGTCAACAAGCACTCTCCTGACCTGTCATTTATCCTAACATGGATCATTTGATTAGAATGAGAGACCACTTCCATATTGATTCTATTAGGGAACCACGAGAGCCAGAGACCTCCTTTATAACCATTCGGGAGAACTTTGAAATCCTTATCCCAACCCATGTTCTTCAAAAATTGAGGATACTTAGAAAATCTGGTCTCAAGAAGACACACAACCTCTAGATCATGAGATTTAAGGAGCTCCTTACAAGCTCTAATAAATCTTTTATTACCGATACCTCTGCAATTTTACACCAAACACTTAAACTTCATCAAATTAAAAAAGGGAGAGATGGAGGGGTGGAATCTCATAATTCCATTTTAGTAGGCTCTCCAGTCCTCTCTTAATCCCCCTTACGATAGTCTGAACTCTCACCCAAGAATCAAACTCTGCTCTAAATCCCCTAGCCGTTACATTTGAAAGCCTCAGACCCAGATGCTCGAACTGACCTGTGTTTCGATTGCTTCCAATAATATCCCCTGGGTCAAGGTTATTTTTCTCCAAACCCATCTCCAATAATATCCCCTGATTTCTATTCCTCCTCACCTTAGTCTGCATGTGAAAGAACTTGGTGTTCCTGTCCCTATAAAGGATCCAATCCATTCTCGATTTTTGATGTCAAAAAATTTCTTCCTGCTCCAGAACCAAATGATAATCCTTTAAAAGCTTATGTTCAAGATCCTGCAGGTAGAAAGAATGCGGATAAGTTAAGGCATTTTGGATCCCTCTTATTCTCTTTTCTAGTTCTTTCTTCCTTTTGAAGATATTACTAAAAATTTCTTGTTCCAGATCTTTAACTCCTTACCAGTAAGATCAATCGCTTTGAGGAGACAATCATCCCCTGTCACCCAAGCCTTCTCAAAAACAGGTTTAAAGTCAGGGTGGGTAAGCCAGGCAGCCTGCCACCTGAAAGGCCTTCCTTCTTTCTTAGGAGGGGACGACAAACAGGTACCCAACAGAATCAGACAGTGATCACCATGCATCCTGGGTAAGTTCATCGCCTTCATTTCCGGAAATTTCAGAAGAGCCTGATGATTAGCAAGAATTCGGTCAAGCTTCTGCTGGAGGACTATCCTGTCATTGATGAACTTAGACCACGTGTACTTAAGGCCAAGAGCATGAAGTCTAGTGAGGTTGCAGTTATACCACCACCTCTTCACCTTTTGAAGGTTGCTCTAAGACCTTGAGCTCCCATTACTGGCCTAATCCTGGAACCTATATCATTGAGATCCCCCAAAACAAACCAGGGGATGTGAATATCTTTTGCCATGACTTGTAATTCACCCCAAAAACACTCCTTAGTTTGCGGATAAGGATGAACATAAGCAAGGGTCAACAAGCACTCTCTTGACCTGTCATTTATCCTAACGTGGATCATTTGATTAGAATGAGAGACCACTTCTATATTAATTCTATTAGGGGACCACGAGAGCCAGAGACCTCCTTTATAACCATTCGGGAGAACTTTGAAATCCTTATCCCAACCCATGTTCTTCAAAAATTGAGGATACTTAGAAAATCTGGTCTCAAGAAGACACAACCTCTGGATCATGAGATTTAAGGAGCTCCTTACAAGCTCTAATAAATCTTTTATTACCGATGCCTCTGCAATTTTATACCAAACACTTAAACTTCATCAAATTAAAAAAGGGTGAGAGGGAGGGGTGGAATCTCATAATTCCATTTCAGCAGGCTCTCCAGTCCTCTCTTAATCCCCCATTACGATAGTCTGAACTCTCACCCAAGAATCAAACTCTGCTCTAAATCTCCTAGCCGTTACATTTGAAAGCCTCAGACCCGGATGCTTGAACTGACCTGTGTTTCGATTGCTTCCAATAATATTCCCTGGGTCAAGGTTATTTTTCTTCAAACCCATCTCCAAAGTAATGGACTCACACACTAGGCCCATACAACTTGGAGTTTGATCTGTCTTTAAATTCTCATCCAAGCCCAAGACATCAACTTGTTGTTGGTGGCCTGTAATCAAGGAACTCCCTGGGCCCAGATCCATTTCTATGTTGTTGGCCCATTTCTCGGCCTTAGAATGCTCTCCTTCCTAAAGCTTTTCACCACTCACATCTTCAGCTCTCCTACCAGTATACTGATAAGGAGCTTTCTCTTCGCCAGTTGTCCTCACGTTTAACATTCTCCTTTGATAACCTTTACTGGTGCTGCCTCCTTCTGCACCGCTATGAAAAAGCTGGGTCCCTTCTCTCCTTTCCCCTGTTCCTCCCGACACCTTCTCTGATTCTACCCCAAGCAACTCCTCTATTGTCGCCCTCTATTCTGACAAATCTTTGACTAAGTTGAGATTTGCAAATCAGTTCTGTTGCCCAATGTTCTTTCCTTCCTTTCCCCTAGAGTTACCCGATTTAGCTAATTTCGTCCTTCGAGAGACGACCATCCAAGGGCCAAGATTTTCCTCCTGCTCCGTCGTGGATAGAGATGCGTTCTCCATTCTGGCCACCGCGTGTTGCTCCCTCACATTTTGATCATCTCCCAAACAACTCTCCTTGGAGTGACCCACCCGGCCGCAACTGAAACAAACAACATGAATCCCTTCATATTCGATTTTTTGAACCCTTTTTCCGATTAACACTTTTCGGGATTAGGGGCTTATCTAGGTCAATTTTGACACACACTTGGCATATTTGCCTTTCGGGGAATTAGTCGTATTTACATCCATTTTGATAGGTCTGCCAACCAACTTACCCGCCTCTAGTAGTAGTTCTTCGTTGAAAATCGGAAGCTGAGGAAATCTAATCCAAACCGCCGTTCGTTGGATCTTAGCAGCGGAAGCCGAGAAGGTTTCCACTTCTGAATAGTGAGGTAATGATCATGAATCATCCATGGCCCATCCAAAAGAACTCTGCATAAATCTTGTTTTTGGTCAAATTTCACGAGGAAGAAACCCTCTCCCAAGTCTAGGAGCTCGAAATTTCCTTCTAGTCTCCACATAGCATTAAGTTTGGTGAGCATTAGATGATAACCTATTGATTTTCCTAGAAGTTTAATGATTAGGGATTTTCTCCATGGGAGTCAAAGTTCCTTGAGTTTTCCGTCTGGAATGGTCATGGAGGGAATGGGACAGTTAATGTCCTCTAAATCTGGTTCCCTATTTAACCAGGCCTTCACCTCAACTTTACCCACCAGATCATTATCTTCTTCCATCCAAGTATTCGCTTGCGCTTGAGCCAATAGCATTTCCTTGAATGATGGTTTTTTCTGTTCCTCCTCCCCCTTCCTCTAAGGAGATGACAATGGACTTAACCTTCTTTTTACTCCTTTGAAGATGATCTTTTTCTTCGATTGAAATGTCACGGCCTAATTTTTCTCCCTCCTCCAAACCCATTCTTCTCTCTTTTTCCGAACTAGTTTTTGACACACTCACTCTCTCTCTCATAAATAACAACTTTACATAACATCGAAATTTCTTTTTTTTAATCTTATCCCTTTTATAAGATTTATTATTATTATTATTATTATTATTATTATTATTATTATTATTATTATTATTAGTGATTGTATCTGGCTTAACAGGTGAAATTTTTCTTATTCTTGTGAGATCTCAACTCTCTTATAATTATCCAATAAGAAAGAAAATTTCTAATAAGTTCAAACCTTCTTTAATTTCCTAACATTTTAATTCTTTTAAACTCTCGAAAATGAAAGAAACATTTCTAAAATCTCAAATCTTCTTTAATCTTAAAAAAAGTCTAAATTTTCTAATTTTTTTTTTAACTACAATCCATACTATTTTGGAAGATCTCATACAAAAGAAAAGTAGGGTTTTCTATGCTTCTCAGAGGATTATAAATACAGAGCAAAGACAACACATCAAGGGAGCACAACTACACAATCAATTCTACAAATAATCAGAGGTATGACTTCATAACTAATTTTACATACAATTAGAGGTACGGTTTCATGTTCAATTCTATATACGATCAGAGGTATGATTGTATACTTGTACACATAGATTACATCACATAACATTATATACACATGCATCTCTCTCTGCACACAATACACACGGGGGAAATAGTTTTAAAGTTACAGGTTACCCTTAGTCTTTTCTCTTCCATTATTCATTTTAACTTAAGTATTGAAATCCCCCAGCGGAGTTTTTGTTGGTTTCTTTATTGATGACAGCCCAACCGAAATACCGATATTGGTCAACTCTACATAATGCACGCAGAGACAACACAGGGCTATAGTTTGGGCTCTCTCATGGTTTCCCATCCAAGAAGATTAAGCGAACTCCTCGGCATCGGATCCCCGCTCGAGTCGAAAGAACAATTATCTGTAAAGTCAAAAATCGACTCCAACAGATTCGCATTGTCCATGGGAACGACTTATTGATTAGCCAAAAAAGCTTCACGCTCTATTTCGCTTCGTATCTCCTATTGTTGTCCCTCCCACCTTGGGACAACTCTCGGAACCAAAGTGCTCAACTATGATATAGATCCGTCGAACGTCTTAGTTTAACAATCCTATTCAGGACTTATTATTATTTTGACAGTATTTATATTTTCTTAATTAGTCATTCCGAATGGAATTTTATCTTGTTCTTATTGTGATAATAATATCTCTATTCTATATACTCTAACACTTTTTTATAGCATTTCAATCGTGTCGATCATGCAACAATCAGAAACGACCTTTAGCCGGTGATAACACAGGAGTCCCCTCCGCTAAGCATTCCCTCGGCTCCATGTCTCGAAACGTGTCATCAACATGAGTCCTAATGTCTAACTGGGTAGACGCGACCTACTCTCTCACTCTTTTAGTCATTCGACCTCTCAGTCTTATCTCTTTCCCTACTCATCATCGACAACTTGGGTTCAACTACATAGCTGCGATTCGGATCCATTGAATGTCTCAGTTTGATAATTCCTACTCATAGCCTATTATTAGTTTGATAGTGTTTTAATGCTTTTAACTATCATTCTAATCTTGGATATTGTCTTATGATTATCATTCAAATAATATCTTTATTTACATGCTCTAACTCTTTTTCGTAACATTTTGATCATGTTAGTTAAACAACAATCAAAAGTAATTTTTAACCATTGATATCGCAGTTAGGATACCCCATTTCTGGCCACTACAAAAATCAATCCTGTTGAGCTATCGTGAGAGTTGGTCCTTACACTCAGTAGTCGGTTGCTGCAGAAAGCAACATTCTCTCGGCATTGGGGTGACCAACTGTGATCTAAATCCATTTAAAGTCCCGATTTAGTAATTCTTATCCACCGCTTATTTCTACACTATCAATCTCTGAGTATTCTCATCTGGTTATCTCAATTTGAATTTTTTTTTTTTTTTTTTTATAATCGTCATGATATTAATATCTCTATTTACTTTACAACTTTTTCATTACATTGGTTCACGGTGAAATTGAAGTCCTTGCGCCAATAAAACTCTAGTTTGTCATACTCCCTTTCTCTTGCAAACTTACTCTTTCGACCGAACGAATGTATGGTCAATAAAGGATACATCTCTCAGAAGAGTAGACATGGCTCACTCTCTCAATCGTATGAACATACTGTTAATAAGGGATATATCTCCTAGATGAGTAGACATGGCCTACACTCTCAACCGAATGCATCCAAATGTGTCATCAATAAAAGATATACCTTCAAGATAGGTAGACACTGTCCACTCTCTCGACTAAATGAACGTGTCGTCACCAAGGGATGGTCCACTCTCTCGACCAAATGAGTGTGTCATCAATAAGAAATATATCTCTCAGATGGGTAGACACGGTCTACTCTCTCGATTGAATGAACATGTCATCAATAAAAGATATATCTCACAGACGGGTAGACACGTGCCACTCACTCAGCTATAAACCTGACTCGATACAGGATCCAACTCTCACTTTTGGCTCTACGCCTCAGATGGTATTCTCTTGGCTATAAGCTTCACATCGTATTCTCTCGACTATAAGCCTCACATGGTATTCTTAACTATACACCTTATATGATGGTATTCTCTAATCTGTATACCTTATATGATAAATCAGTATTCTGTTTATGTATGGGTCCTGGATCTCGGATGGAATTCGACTCCTTTTCTTTGAGTTTTCTGTGGCTACTATTGCGTCGGATGGAATCTAACTCCCTTTCTCTTGGCACCACATCACACCAGTTGTAATATTACTCTAGTGTACTCTCTCGACTCTGACACTTAATACTCTCTCTGCTACAACGTTTTCGACACCAACCCAATGCTCAAGTCACTCTAATACATGATCAATGTGGGAACAAAAATACAAAGGTAATAAATAAATCTCTTTCATACAAGTTCTTATGCATTGTATAGTACAACGAAGGAAGTAAATTCTCTATGACGAGAGAGGATTGCTATCGATCTCCTGTCAATCTCTTGACAACTTGAAGCCTAGTCCCATTCTCTCTTGCTATAAACTCTAGCCTCTCGTACTCATCGAGAGCTATGACTCTAGGTTAATCTTCAGGACTTCTACTTCTGTTTTTCACAACACAAGCACTTTACACTATTGACCATCGTTTAATTGAACACTCTTGTTTAAATCTCCCGACTTCTCTATCCCCGGATCCCGATCACTCGATCCCTTGGTCACTTGATCTCCCAGTCACTCGATCCCCCAGTTAGGGGTGTCAATGGTTCGGTTCAGTTTTGTTCGATTTAGTGACCAAATCGAACCAAATTGAAATTCAAAATTTGAAAAAAATTTAAACCGAAACCAAACCAAATTTATTTTGGTTTAACCAAACCAAATAAAAAAAATTTTGTTTGGTTTGGTTTAAACCGACTCAGATAGAAAGAACAAAAGGAAACGCTCTTTCATATCTACAATCGAATTCCATCAAACCCCAAATCACAATCCGATGCAAAGAAATGAAATTCTTGTCATACCACACCGCAGAATCAAAGTCAATTGAAGAAATAAAGAAAGAGAATAGAAGATTAAAGTTAGGGTTATGGTTATATTGATGGTGTCGTCAACAGAGTTGATCGCTATAGAGGCCTTTTGATTGAACCAATATGATCCCACCTTATTCTGTGTCTGATCCATCCTCCACTCCGAAAATTTTTCAAGATCCAATCGCAATTAAATTTACTAAGTTAATTTGTGCAGATAGTAGAGAGTTTATCTTGTCCTCTGCTATTGCTTCTTTGTAGCAGTGGAGACAGAGTTAGAAGAATGAGGAAGAGGGAGAAAAAAACGAGGGTAGCGATTGGGGGATTCTAGGAGAGGGAGGCCAAGGTTGAGTTAGTGATGGTCACGGACAATAGCCATACACACAGAGAGAGAGAGAGAGGAAGGAAAGAAGATATGGGGAAAAAGAGATGGGAATGCATGCTTGAAGAGCTTCTGAGAGATAGCCTGTTGAGATATGAAGCCGTCAAGGAAGGAGAGAGCATATGGGGAAGAGGGGATAGGAATGGGTGGGGAAAAGGGGATGGGGATGGGTGGGGACCCCACTTAGAAATGTGTTGAGTTATGGGAAATTGGGGATGGGGATACATGCCTAAAATGTATCAACATGCTTTTAGTTTTTTTTTTTTAAAGCTTTTCTTACCCACACATTCTTAGGTTTTTTTTTTTTTTTTTGATAACATTTTTCTTAGTTCGGTTCGACTCGAACTGAATCAATTTTTTTTAATAAATCAAAAACCGAACCAAAAAATCAAACCAAATCGAAAATTTCAATTTGATTTTGTCACGCCCTGAACCGGGATCGTGAACATCTGTCCGTTGCGCTGGATGCATGTTGTATTTCTACAGAAAATCAGACAGAACCTCCCCATAAATCGGAGATCTCCCATGTACAAATAAACTTGTATAATAGACATCAATCCTGTCAAATAAATAAATGGTCATCCCGGCCTCACAACAATCCACCACATTCAAATCCTATCAACCAATCCATAGCGGACATCCAAAATAACGCAAGGCTAATATAAACATTAACAGTCCTATCCACAGACCTCAACTGTCATACCCAACTAGAGCAATGAGCAGCCGCTATACCGAGCGAACTTAAGTTTATACAATCGTATAACAAATTCCCAAACTAACATTTTAAATATTTACAAATGCCTCAATGCAAGTAAAATATGAGAGTTTCGCAAATAAAAGTTTAAAATTTATACAATCATCCCATAATATGTACACGGCCAACTACGGACCTTAATGTCAAGACCACGCAGGGTCGACATAAAGTACGAAATTCGTATTTTCAATTAAAACTTAGATCTCACCGTCGTGCATACCAAATCCACCAACAAGCTATCAAAACCACTAGAGTCTGTAGCTCGCTCTAGCACAATAATCTTGTCTGAGGGAGGAAAGAAGAGGGGTGAGTATCAAGGAAGATACCCAGTAAGTGAGGGGATTAATTTCAAGTACAAATAGTATAAGTGAACATTGGAGTGTCAAGTAATATCATTCGTAAACAATAATTCGAGTTTTACATTAAATCATGGTATGTTCAATAAAATGAACTCATTTATTCAATCACACGATATCATACATATATGCATCCATTTAAAAATCAAGTATCATTTTAGAGCAAGCCGAAAATGATCCTGGCAAAGGTCAACCATGACAAGGACAAACGCATCGGGGGTTTTTATTATGCAAATGTTGAAAAGTCGCTCTCTACCCCGACGTTGGCCATGAGTTCACTGGGGCTAGCTCATTATCGTGTATAGAACCCCGCCCGGTGCTAGACGGTGGCATAACACACGTCCTCCCTCAAATATGGGTTCAACTGGCCGTGCCTATAGCCATATAAAATGCATCATCGGGTATAGGACTCGCCCGGTGCTAGATGGTGGCGTTACACACATCCTCCCCCTATGTGGGTTCAACCGGCCGCGCCTATAGCCATATAAAATGACGTTTGCGGATACCTCCTGCAGAAGCGTATCCGGGCAACCCGTGCCTCTACAAACGCCCTTCGTAGCTACGGAATCATCAATGTCATCATCATAGTATCACAAGGGCACAACGTCCCACTGGTAAGAATCATATCATCATATCATCTCATAACTAGTAGGCATCCAACCCACATAGTTCATCAAAACATTTCAAATCCGTGTGCCAATACATTTTATCAAATCATTTCAAATCAACATACCAATGCAATGGTAGAATAGAAAACATTCTAGTTCTCAAATAATGACACAATATTAATTCATTTCAAACCATGGATGCATAGTCATAGAAAATATAAGTTTACGACACTCCAATAATCACAAAACAGATTTGAAATTTAATATCACACATTGAATCAATGCATATCAAAGCACGTCTTGTTTAAAAAACATGAAAAAATCAGATTTTCACTATTTCATGCAAGAGATTAGGGCCCCACTCACATTCTAGGGAGGGTAATCACTCCCTATTTTCAAAATCAAACCAAATTGACTCCTCGAGTCTTCAAAAGATCAACCTAGTCAAATTATCACAATTTTTCATCAAATTTCCAATTATTTTAGGGTTTGTCATTTTTCTAAGTTCGGACAAATCTTAATTCCTCAATTGTTTTGGATATACTCTAATGTCATCGATTGCATTTCATTTATAAATAAATAATCAAATCAAAATCAAGACTGATTCAGTCCTAAAACCAATCAAAGTCGGAAATACGCTTAAAATTAATAAATTTCCTACAAAATGGAAAAATTTTTGAAAAATAATACACTTTTCAATTTTCATCCGATTTCTTCAAACCATATGTCATTTTCAAGGTATTGAAGTCTATTTTCATAATACGGAATTTGTATTTTGATTTCATATATGCAGGACAACTTCTAATGAAAAAACTGTATCAATCCTTAAACTCAAATCCCAAATTCCGACTGTTTTTATGTATTCATCAAATTAAACTCTAAGAGAAGCTATTCTAATCAAGTCAATACGATTCTATCATCCGGAATAACCCAATTCATATATAAAATTCTATACTTAACCTAAATAATAACATATAATGTCAATCAACGCATTTCAAATCTACTCTAACATTCATCCTAACATATGCAATACACTCCTACTCTAATTTACCCTAAATTCATCCAAATAACTTGAAGGAGTCAGAAATCCCTCACCTAGGGTTTTTCTGGGATCGCATACCTAACGTCCGTGCGCAACTCAGTTCGAAATCCTGCAATGTCTCCAAATTGAAGTACATGTGAGCAATTAAACCTAATTACCAAGGAAATTCGAAACCTAGAGCTAATAATCAAAACCAACCCTTACCTACGTAGAGAAGGAATGCAGACCCACGGCCTAGGGTTTCAAGACTTCCTACTGCTGCCGGTTTGGGGCTTCTGCAAAGACTGCAGAAGCACTTTCAGCTGAGGGAGAGCAAGGCGCGCAAGCACGCGAGCCAGGATGAAAGAGACAGAGTGAGTGACAACGAGATCGATCGAAGAGAGAGAGAAAAGGAACAAAGAGAGAACAAACTGAGAGTGAGGGAGGAGCAGAGCGAGAGATAGAAAGGTGGCGAGGGAGGACCGTCGCTTGCGGTGGTCGAAGGGAGAGAGACGGTGGAGAGGGAGAATCGAGCGTGAGAGATCGAGAGAGAGAGAGATACAGCGAGGGATTCAGAGAGAAATACAGAAAGGGAAACAAAGAGAGAAAGATAGAGAGGGAGAATGACGGTGGAAGGCGGTGGTGTGCGGTTGCGGAGAGGGAGAGAAATCACGGGAGGTAGAGAGAAAGAGGGAGAGATCGGTCGACAGTGAGATGTAGAGGGAGAAAGGGAGTAGAAAGAGAACCGAAAGGGAGAGAGAGAGAGTGTGGAGCAGTGGTCGGAGGTGGAACAAAGCGGTTGTGGCTGAGGGAGGTGGCGGCGAAAGAGATCGCCGCGGGAGGAAGATGAAGAGTCAATTTGGGAGAGAGAATAGCAAGAGAAGGAAGGAGAATTAGGGCTTTAGCCCTAATTCGATTTCTTTTTATTATTATTATTATTATTATTATTATTATTATTATTATTATTATTATTATTATTATTATTATATATTTTATAAGAATAGATATATAAATAAATAAATGAGGAAATAAATAATTTAATAAATGAAAAATATATTTATATATGTATATATTTTTTATACGTACTTTGCATTACGAATCAAAAATTCGGATACTTTTGAATATACCAAAAATTTGAATTGAAAACCCCAAAATCAAAAATCAATAAAATTAAAATTTTTCTCTATATATAAACGGAGGAATATTATATATATTTCATGAACAGGAGTACGATAGTACGGACACCGCAGTGTCGGTGTTACATTTTCTAACCCCCTAAAAACAAGTTTCGTCCTCGAAACTAAAATAAAGTTATATAGTAAATAAGTGGGGGTACTATCCTTATAGCCTCCTCGGGCTCTTAGGTCTCCTCCTCGACTTGGTCACTCTTCCACCAGACCCTGACCAATGAAACTTCTTTGCTCCGTAATTTTCTGACCTACTGATCTAGAATAGCCACGAGCTGAACTGGGAAACTAAGGTCTTCTTGCAACTCAACAGGTGGAGGCTCAAGTATATGAGAAGGATCAGCTAGGTATTTCCTGAATACTAAGACACGGAAGACGTCGTGAATACGGGGTAGTTCATCTGGCAACTCTAATCTGTATGCCACACTCCCGACCCTCTCAAGGATACAGAAGGGTCTAATATATCTGGGGCTCAGCTTGCCCCACTGCTTGAACCGTATAACTCCCTTTAAAGGAGATATCCTCAAGAAAACCATATCTCCCTTGACAAACTCAAGGGATCGTCGTTTACGATCGGCATATACCTTCTGCCTGTCCTGGGCGGCTCTCATCCGCTCACGGATGACCCTAACCTTATTTTTCGTTTCCTCAATCAACTCAACATTGCTGAGACATCACTCTCCGACCTCATCCCAACATATCGGGGTGCGACACTTCCTGCCATACAGTGTCTCATATGGTGGCATCCCGATACTCACCTGGTAGCTGTTGTTGTATGCAAACTCCACCAATGGAAGGTGTCGATCCTAGCTACCATGAAAATCAATGACACATGCCCGAAGCATATCCTCGAGCGTTTGAATCATCATCTCTGACTGGTCGTCCGTCTGAGGATGATACGCCATACTGAAGTTCAGTCTAGTGTCCAATGCCTCCTGCAACCTGGGCCAAAACCTAGACGTCAATCTAGGGTCCCTATCTGAAATAATCGACACAGGAACACCTACAGTCTAACTATCATATCGATGTAAAGACGTGTCAAGGTCTCCAAAGGATAGTCGCTGCGAATAGGAAGAAATTGTATGGACTTGGTGAGTCGATCTACAATCACCCAAATGGCATCATACCATGATGAAGTTCGCGGTAGGTCGCTGATACTCGACCTTCATCTGCTGACAAACCAAGTATCAAGCAACAAGCTTTACGATCTCTCTCTTCATATCGGCCCACCAATAACTATTTTGGATAGTCCGATACCTCTTCGTACTGTCCGGTTGCATAGCATAAGTAGAGGAATAAGCTTCCTCAATAATAACTCTCCGAAGATCGATATCGGCAGGAATACAAACCCGCTCTCGATATACTACTAGTCCGTTATCACGGACTCGGAACTCTCTGTCATCACCTCTACAGATCTATCAAGATTACCTCGGAGCTCTTCATTTGCTCCTTGTAACTCTCTAATATGGTCAAACAAGGTCGGCCTCATTTCAAATCGAGCTAGTAGTGCTACTTGGTCATCACTAGTCAAACTGACTCCTAATGCACGGAGTTCCGTCAAACATGAGAGATAAGCACTCTCCATATACTGAATTTCTAACTATCTACTCATCAAAAGGAGTGACATCTAGTAGCTCTTCATCTAGTAGCAATAATAGCCTATCCGACTGTTGAGTGTAAGAAGCTCTCACGTAAGAACAATCTGAACCAGTGTAAATAAAAACACGGTCATCGACGCTAAATATTTTCATGGTTCCCATGATGCAAGAAATCGAAAGAGTCAATTTGCGATGCGCAAAAGATATATGTATATATCTATATATCAAAATAGTTAAGCCTCTAAGGCTGTAACTAACTAAGTTCATACATGTAATCATGGCGTACATGATTTCAAAAAAAAAAAAAAAAGAGGATCGAAATAGTTAAGCTTCTAGAGTTTTAACTAATCATAGTGGGACATAATTATCATGATATACATGATCTCGAAAAGAAGAGTACATAAAGGCTCCTAAATAATAGAATCCGTGGAAGTATTACCCATGATCACATCTGGGTTCACCAGAGCATCCTCCTGTGTCATAGCATATATGCGGGTCTATACCCTTGGCTGCTATCGTGAAGGGTCTAGTGTAGTGTTGCTCCCATCTGCAGTCCTTGGAGCGGTGTGTACTGAGTGTGCAGGTACCCCCTGCTAACCCATCCGTGATTCACCCGTTTGTGTCTATGGTACCTGACCTCTGCAATCTAGGTTAGGACAAGTATTCCAAATGTGTCCTTGCTTCCTATATTAGAAGCATCTAAGGGGAGCTCCGCAAGCTCCAAAATGACATCAGCCGCATTCGCGACAGATAAGATGGTGCTGTGCTATGGACTAACTAGAGGCACTAGTGGCCTGTACTCTAAAGCTCTAGGGACGTGGTCCCTGTCCTAACTATGTTGATGTAAAGTAAGAGGGACTTCCCTAAAAGTTAGAAGTCCTACCCCACTTCGAGTTCTGGCTCGTCTGGGTCTTAATCCTCTATGGTCCTACTAGAACTCCGTAAAATATCTACGGTCGAACTCCCTTAAGAAGTCCTCCTACCATAGTGGCTCAGTAGCCTCATCACAAATAGTCTCCCACCAAGTGAGGGATCACTGTCAAGAGTCTCTCAACAACTCTTAATCTGAGCTTCTCTGTCAACCCCAGATCAGTAAGGATCCTGTGAATCCTGTTAATCCAGTGCTTCACTACCACGGCATCACTAGATCCAAAAAAGTCTGTGCATCCGAACTGCCGAGACTCTTTCACCAACTGAGTAAGCTCGTGGATACGCCTCAAAATAACCGACGTCTCATTGGTCGGAGTAAAAATAGACGGACCGACCATCGAAAGAGGAATCAGTGCCGTAAGAGCAGGTACAACCGCAGGTGCGATCGCTGGAGCCTATGGCGGAGGTGGTGGCATCTGGACCCCATATCTATTATACCACTCCCGCCACTGCCTCAAGGCATCGAGTGGTGGTGGAGGAATCTCGGCTGTAACAGTCGGTAGAGGTACTGAGGGTGGCACTGGTGAAGGTGCGTGAGTAGAGGAAGCATCCTCTGGTACTCGTGGAGTCTCGAGCGCTTTAGATGCATCAGGCACTAAGGGACTCTCCGGTGGTGCACCACGCCTACCACGTCTAAGCGGCATAGTTCTGCAAAGAGAACACCGTTTCATTAGGTAGAAATCAAGGATTATGGTTAGTTACTGAGTAACTAACCCCTTAAAAAGGATTTTGAGTTATGAATCAAGGCATTCGAATCCAATAGGCCACTCATACACCTGCCTAAATGCATCAAATGATGGTGATGGAACCGTGGCTATAATAGCTAGCTGAGAAAATGCTAGAAGGGTACACATGATGAGGGAACATTCTCAGGTATTCTAGGTGTCTCAGGTATAAATCCAGTACCTCGTCTAGTAGTCATAGCCTTACAAAGGAAGAACTTTAATTACGTATGATTCAAGGATTAGGGTTAGTTGCGAAGTAACTAACCCCCTAAAATGAATAAAATTATAAGTTTAAAAACTGATAGAATTAATATTCTAGGTTAGATACGCACCGTATCTAACCCCCTAAAAAGAATAACTCATATGCCTAAGACCATGTACTGAGATCTCATGAGTGTAATGAAATTCTTATATGCATTGAGGACTTTTAAATCATACTTGAGAATATTTTCAAAACTATTTTATCAAACACAGCTCTCAACCTAGAGCTCTGATACTAATAGAACTATCACGCCCCGAACCGGGATCGTGAACAGCCGTCCGTTGCGCTGGATGCTGGCTGTATCTCTACAGAAAATCAGACAGAACCTCCCCATAAATCAGAGATCTCCCATGTACAAATAAACCTGTATAATAGACATCCACCCTGTTAAATAAATAAATGGTCATCCCGGCATCACAACAATCCACCACATTCAAATCCTGTCAACCAATCCACAGCGGATATCTAAAACAACGCAAGGCTAATATAAACACTAACAGTCCTAGCCACAGACCTTTACTGTCATGCCCAACTAGAGCAATGAGCAGCCGCCACACCGAGCGGACCTAAGTTTATACAATCATATAACAAATTCTCAAGCTAACATTTTAAATATTTACAAATGCCTCAATGCAAGTGAAATATGAGAGATTCGCAAACAAAAGTCCAAAATTTATACTGTCGTCCCATAATATGTACACGGCCAACTACGGATCCCAATGTCAAGACCACGCAGGGTCGACATAAAGTACGAAATTCGTATTTTCAATTAAAACTTAGATCTCACCGTCGTGCATACCAAATCCACCAACAAGCTATCAAAACCTCTAGAGTCTGTAGCGTCGCTCTAGCATAATAATCCTGTCTGAGGGAGGAAAGAAGAGGTGTGAGTATTAAGGAAGATACCCAGTGAGTGAGGGGATTAATCTCAAGTACAAATAGTGTAGGTGAACATTGAAGTGTCAAATAATATCATTCGTAAATAATAATTCAAGTTTTGCAGTAAATCATGGTATATTCAATAAAATGAACTCATTTATTCAATCACACGATATCATACATATATGCATCCATTTAAAAATCAAGTATCATTTTAGAGCAAGCCAAAATGTTCCTGACAAAGGTCAACCATGACCAAGGATAGGCGCATCGGGGGTTTTTATTATGCAAATGTTGAAAAGTCACTCTCTACCCCGATGTTGGCCATGAGTTCACTGGGGCTAGCTCATTATCGTGTATAGAACTCCGCCCGGTGCTAGACGGTGGCGTAACACACGTCCTCCCCCAAATATGGGTTCAACCGGCCGTGCATATAGCCATATAAAATGCATCATCGGGTATAGGACCCCGCCCGGTGCTAGACGGTGGCGTCACACACGTCCTCCCCCTATGTGTGTTCAACCGGCCACGCCTATAGCCATATAAAATGATGTTTGCGGATACCTCCTGCAGAAGCGTATCCGGGCAACCCATGCCTCTACAAACGCCCTTCGTAGCTACGGAATTATCAATGTCATCATCATGGTATCACAAGGACACAACGTCCCACTGGTAAGAATCATATCATCATATCATCTCATAACTAGTAGGCATCCAACCCACATAGTTTATCAAAATATTTCAAATCCGTGTGCCAATACATTTTATCAAATCATTTCAAATCAACATACCAATGCAATGGTAAAATAGAAAATATTCTAGTTCTCAAATAATGACACAATATTAATTCATTTCAAACCATGAATGCATAGTCGTAGAAAACATAAGTTTATGACACTCCAATAATCATAAAACAAATTTGAGATTTAATATCACACGTTGAATCAATGCATATCAAAACATGTCTTGTTTAAAAAACACGAAAAAAATCAGATTTTCACTATTTCATGCAAGAGATTAGGGTCTCACTCACATTCTAGGGAGGGTAATCACTCTCTATTTTCAAAATCAATCCAAATTGATTCCTCGAGTCTGCAAAAGATCAACCTAGTCAAATCATCACAATTTTTCATCAAATTTCCAATTATTTTAGGGTTTGTCATTTTCCTAAATTCGTACAAATCTTAATTCCTCAATTTTTTTGGATATACTCTAGTGTCATCGATTGCATTTCATTTATAAATAAATAATCAAATCAAAATCAAGTCTGATTCAGTCCTAAAACCAATCAAAGTCGAAAATATGCTTAAAATTAATAATTTTCCTACAAAATGGAAAATTTTTTAAAAAATCATATACTTTTCAATTCTCATCCGATTTCTTCAAACCATATGTCATTTTCAAGGTATTTAAGTCTATTTTCATAATACGGAAATTGTATTTTGATTTCATATATGCAGGACAACTTATAATGAAAAGACTGCATCAATCCTTAAACTCAAATCCCAAATTCTGACAATTTTTATGCATTCGTCAAATTAAACTCTAAGAGAAGCTACTCTAATCAAGTCAATACGATTCTATCATCCGGAACAGCCCAATTCATATATAAAATTCTATACTTAACCTAAATAATAACATATAATGTCAATCAACGCATTTCAAATCTACTCTAACATTCATCCTAACATATGCAATACACTCCTATTCTAATTTACCTTACATTCATCTAAATAACTTGAAGGAGTCAGAAATCCCTCACCTAGGGTTTTTCTGGGATCGCAGACCTAACATCCATGCGCAACTCAGTTCGAAATCCTGCAATGTCTCCAAATTGAAGTACATATGAGCAATTAAACCTAATTACCAAGGAAATTCGAAACCTAGAGCTAATAATCAAAACCAAGCCTTACCTACGTAGAGAAGGAATGCAGACCCACGGCCTAGGGTCTCAAGACTTCCTACTGCTGCCGGTTTGGGGCTTCTACAAAGACTACAAAAGCGCTTTCGGCTGAGGGAGAGCAAGGCGCGCGAGCCAGGATGAAAGAGACAGAGTGAGTGACAACGAGATCGATCGAAGAGAGAGAGAAAAGGAACAAATAGAGAACGAACTGAGAGTGAGGGAGTAACAGAACGAGAGATAGAGAGGCGGCAAGGGAGGACCGCCGCTTGCGGTGGTCGAAGGGAGAGAGACGGAGGAGAGGGAGAATCGAGCGTGAGAGATTAAGAGAGAGAGAGAGAGATATAGCGAGGGATTGAGAGAGAAACAGAGAAAGGGAAACAGAGAGAGAAAGATAGAGAGGGAGAATGACGATGGAAGGCACTGGTGTGCAATTGCAGAGAGGGTGGCGGAGAGGGAGAGAAATCGCGGGAGGTAGAGAGAAAGAGAGAGAGATCGGTCGACAGTGAGATGTAGAGGGAGAAAGGGAGTCAAGAGAGAACCGAAAGGGAGAGAGAGTGTGTGTGGAGCAGTGGTCGGAGGCGGAACAAGGCAGTTGTGCCTGAGGGAGGCGGCGGTGGCGGAAGAGATTGCCGCGGGAAGAAGATGAAGAGTCAATTTGGGAGAGAGAGTAGAGAGAGAAGGAAGGAGAATTAGGGCTTTAGCCCTAATTCGATTTCTTTTATTATTATTATTATTATTATTATTATTATTATTATTATTATTATTATTATGTATATATATATTTTTATAAGAATAGATTTATAAATAAATAAATGAGGAAATAAATAATTTAATAAATAAAAAATATATTTATATATGTATATATTTTTTATACTTACTTCACATTACGAATCGGAAATTCAGATACTTTTGAATATACCAAAAATTTGAATTGAAAACCCAAAAATCGAAAATCAATGAAATTAAAATTTCTCTCTATATATAAACGGAAGAATATTATATATATATTTCATAAACAAGAGTACGATAGTACGGACACCGTAGTGTCGGTGTTACAGATTTAGTTCGATTTGTCAATTTACTCGAACCACTTGTAGTCCTACCCCCAGTCGGTCTCCCGATCACTTAATTTCCAGATCACTCGATCTCTCGAACACTCGATCTCTCGATCACTCAATTTCCCGGTCTCCTGACTTCTTGGTCTCTTGACCTCTCGGTCAACTGACCTCTCGATCTTTTGATCTCTCAGTTACCTAAACTCTAGGTCTCTCGACCTCTCAATCTCGCGACCTCTTGGTCACCGGTACTTTTAGCATTTAATGCTCCATTTCCATGGCTCTTTTGACTTATCAATTCACTCTACTCCCAATATCATTTCTCAAAATGCCATTAGGAGTGGGGGGCAAATGATGGTACCTGATTTAATAATGAAAACTTTTCTCGTGAGATTCTAACTCTCTTATAATCATGCAATAAAAAAGGAAATCCCTAATAACTTTAAATCATCCTTAATCCCCTAGTATTCTTGTTAGCAAAATATGTTTTAATGATGAGTAAAACTAGATTTGACATCTTATAAATTGACGTCTCACTTCAATGTGCTTTATTCTTGAGTGATAGATTGGATTACGATGAACAACACTCAGATTGATAGTGAGCAGAGCCTAAGTTTGATGATAAGCAAAATGGGTTTGACTAATGAAAGTTTAGTTTGGGAAAAAATAGTTTTGAGTTAGGAATAATGATAGACATAGACATGAAACTCATACCAAGAGTAGTAGTCGACATACCCCTAAATACTAATTGACTTAGTAAGTCTAGAAAAACCTTTAAGTTTAGACATAATGATAAGATAGTCGACTTATAAAATAACATCAGCCGACTAACCATGATTATAGACAAACTAAACTTAGAAAGAAAGAAACTCAAAGTGGTCACACATCAAGGCAATAGGGCCAAGGCACAAGATATTAAGAGATGTGATCAACCATATCACCGCATTATTGAGCGAATTGTCAAATAACATTCCTTAAGACAACATCTAAATGCCCTTTAGACATTCTTCCAAATGCTTTAATGTCTAATCCAAAATTGAATGATTGCCCAAAAATATGTTCAAATAACCTCCTTAAACATCCATAATTGCTGTGCCATACATGCCACACCTACAAAAGCAGTTATAATATTATATGTTAACTTATGGAAGTGTATAAGTTGACTTGATATGGTTCAAAGTTGACTTGATAGGATCCCTAGTTTACTTGTCCACCTAAGCACTCATTCCCTCACTATTCACAATCAGTGGTGACAATCAAAGTTGTTTAGGTTAATCTCAATAAGACTTCATCATTTTTAGTATCCATGAGTCATTTGTGATAACTTGATAAGTGCTCAAGTTAGAGTTCTAAAATAATCACAAATGCTTATAGCTGCCCATGTTCCCAACAAAATAGCATCTAATGCCGGGCTAACTCTTATGTCATCTTACTTGTCCGAGCCAACCTTAATAAAAGTTTAGCCAAATTTCTCCAGTAAATCATCTTTAGAAATGTTGTACATTGCTCAAAACCAAATATCAAAATTCCCTTAAATGCACTAAGCTGCTCATGAGCACTAAAAGTGTGACATGCCATGGTACATGACACATGCTATGACACTGGACATATGGCATGCTATAGTAACAAGTACCGATCCTTGACATTGTTTACACAAGCTATGAGCCACACATCACCAAGCCGCAGCAAATGCCATGAGTCACAACACATGCCACGAGCCAAGACATGCCATTACACGAGTCACGACACAGGCCATACCATGCCATGGCACAGACCATGACATGAGCCACACCATGTCACGACTTGAGCCATGACACATGGCATAGAGCCTATGGCACACAATCTTGTGTCAACTTAGTCAACTCACAATATTTCCCAAGTCAACTCACTCACTTAGAACATAGAAGATCTAAGTAAGCATATGCATGGGTGTTGATTGTTGAAGGCTAACATGTTGGCATTAATTGGTTAAGGACTATATTAGCTTATGTTACATTTAGGCTAGTTGACTTGCACATGAGTGGTAATTGACTCATATATTTAGAAGGGATTGAGCCATGAGTATTGCGCATGCACGACATTGGCTTGACATTAGCATTCCATTAGCATGGCACTTGCGCTGCACTGGCATGACACATGCATTGTATTGGCATGACATAGACTTAGCACAAATATAACACGAGCATAACATTAGCCTGGCATGAGCATGACATTAGCATCACACAAGCATAACGTAAGCATTAGCATGCCACAAGGCACATGCCACCAAGCCATTGCACAAGGCCACTGCATAACTACACATATATTTGCATTAAGCAAATGGTCTAGTCGAGTAATGGTTTTACCATAGTTGACTCATCTCTTTTTGACTTAGATAAGTTCTAAATCTGGAGGTCAAGTACCAATCCTTGGATGAATAAGGGTCGATCCTCTCATGTTTTGAACGTGAGGAAGTTGACTACCATAAGAAGTAGAAAGTCGACTCTTGCTGCTCCCAAAAGTGAACACGTCACATAACTTAGAGCAAAGTAACCCTAGAGTATAATGTCACATGACACATGCCATATGCCTATAGCATTATGCTACATACGCACAACCACCTGCTTTAGCACAATGCATATACATCAAAGCAGGTACCAATCCTCAGACTATGCCAAGTAAGAATACTGATACTTGCGATCCTCGGACCTTGGACATGCGAGTACCAAAAGATAAGTATCGATACTCAGACATGCGAGTATCGATCCTCTATTATAGAGAAGTCCAAGATATGACCAGTGCATAAATGTAATTGACTATCATGGATAGAGGCAGTTGACTGATCAAGGAGCCAAAAGGGAACACTACGATGAGTATCGATCCTTGAAGGTTGGAATACCGATACTTGAACTAATCGCAAAGTAAAGCTAAGAAGAAGTCAACTCTGAAGAAAGAAGCAGTCGACTAACTCATTAAGGAACAAAAGCAAAATTCAAATTATAGTCAACTAACAAAGAAGCATAGTCAACTAGCACATGAATAACGGTTAGTTTTCAGAAAAGCTGTTTGAGTATTTAATATCCTTTAACCGCTCCGAACGACTAGTTTTAACATTAAATGAGCTCCAATGGTCAAGACATCTTGAGAGGCTATAAATACGACCACTATTGAAGACCAAACAATCTTTGGAACCATTGAACACAATCTTTGTACATCAATACTCTCGGTCTTTATTGTTCATCAATTGTTTTAACATTATATTTATTTTAGACTATAAAGTCTATATCTGAGCATTAAGTCTCAAGGTCGTAATCCTAGTTTCTCTCTTCATAACCTTATAAGAGATCAAGAAGAGTGGGTCTTCTTGATCTAAGATTCGATTGTCTGTGAGAGACAAGTGAGGGTTTGCTAGAGTCGTGAAATCTAGCGTGTGGGTTTGCTAGAGCCATGAAATCTCGTGTGTGGGTTTGCGAGCACCGTAAAGTCTAGCGGAGTGTTTGGGAGCAGCACTTGTAAAGGTTTGACTAGGGCCTGAGAATCTAATTGGTTGTACCATTTGGGGATCAAATAGTGAATTAGAAACTCCAGATGAAGCCTGAGAGTGGATGTACACGGGGATGGTGGAACCACTATAAATAACCATTGTCAATTCTTCTTTGTGCTTCCATTTTTCTTTGTGCATTCAAGTTTTAAATTCCCAGAAAGTTCAAAAAGTACCAAACCACCTATTCACCCCCTCTAAATGGTTCTTACAATTCTAATTCTCTTGAACTCTCGAAAATGAAGAAAACATTTCTAAAATCTCAAATCTTCTTTAATCTCAAGGAAATCTAAATTTTCTAAGAATATGACCGCAATTCCTGTTATTTCAAAAGACCTAATATAAAATAAAAGTAGGGTTTTCTACATCTCTCAAAGGGCTATAAATATATAACAAAGGCAACCCCCCGAGCATTCCACAACTATACACTTAATTCTACATGTAATCAGAGATACGGATTCATACTTAATTTTATATATGATCAGAGGTATGATTTCATATTCGTATACATAGATTATATCACATGACATTATATACATATAAGTCACTCTCTGTATACAATACACATGGGGACAACGGGTTTAAAATTACAGACTATCTTTAGTTTTTTCTCTTTCATTACTCATTTTGATTTTAGCGTCGGAGTTCCCTGGAGGGGTTTTTGCAAGTTTTCTTTATTGATGATAATCCAATCGAAACACCAACACCGGTCAGCTTTATAAACTACACACAAAGATAAGATAGAGTTATGGCTCGAGCTCTTTCCAGGTTTCCCATCCAAGAAGCTTCGGTGAACTCCTCGGTACCGGATCCCCGTTTGAGTTAAAAGAGTAATTATCTATGGGTCAAAAATCGACTCAAATAATTAGCAATATGATAAGATAAAATTTTTTAAAAATAATGTAAAATATTTTTTCTTCTGTAAATGTAATGAGTTAATAATTAAAATTCTTAAAAAATATAAATTCTTTTTATTTCTCATGCCAAAAAATTGTTCATTTACCAAAAAGCATTTTGTAGTTTAATAAGGTAAGCATAATTTGATTTACAAAATCAAAAATTACTTCTCACCCTATTCCATTATAAAAGTAATTTTTTTGACTAACCTTAAATTCCAAGTTATTTAAAAAAATTTTCTATAACAAAAATACCATAATCATGCCACCCGCGCCGGCTAGAATTTACTAGAATAAAAGAAGAAAATAGCAAATATAATTTCAGACTATTCGATTCGAGTCGCAGTAATCACTGGGCGGGAATTTGAAATCTCTTTTCTCTCTGGTTCCATTGAAATTTGTCACTCTAGGAGGGGGGAGAGAGAGAGAGAGAGAGAGAGAGAGAGAGAGGAGAATGGATCGAATCCACGTGACGGTGCGGGCAAGGCCTCTATCTCCGGAGGACGCCAAGACAAGTCCATGGAGAATTTCCGGCAACTCCGTCTTCCTCCCCAACATTAACTCCTCCAAGTTCGAATTCGGTACATTCTCTCTCTCTCTCCCCTGTCTATTTCAATCCTTTCTAGGGTTAACGTTCTCATTCCATCTTCATTTCTTTCAATTAGACCGTGTCTTCACCGAAGAATCGAAGACCGCGGAGATTTATCAGTGTAGGACTAAGGACATTGTCGCCGCCGCTGTTCGTGGGTTCAATGGTACAGCTTTTTTTTTTTCCCTGTTCTTCAGTTTTCATCGAGCAATATCATTTGGAAACATTTGGTTCTAACTCGAATTTCGTATTTGTGAGTTTGTTTTGTCGTAATTGTGCTGTCTTAAATCTTAGATTCTAGGGTTTTTTCTTATTTTCTTTTCGTCTGATCATCACCAGTATCTATGTTGTGTCGGTGTTCTATCTCGGTATCATATTTAAAAATATCATGGAATTTGGGTTTGTAATTTGGAATTCTAGTATCTGAAATTAGAGATTGCATTAATGCTACTGTGTATTTGGTGGAGGCTGCGGTCCACATAACATGGAGTTTTGAGAAGAGCAATTTTTCATCATAGAAATCATTGAAGCAAGGCCTTAATTAGAATTCGAGTTATTCTTGATTTAGCTCATGCATAGCGAATAGCAAAAATACAAGGTGTTTCTCTATCTTTCCCTCTCCCTCTCCCCCTTCTCCACCACGCATAGATCCACAGACACTGAATACAAGAGTTAGATGAACTAATTATCTTTTGCATAATTGAATATTTTGAATAAGAAAAGGAATTATTAGAAACATGAGAGATGGTACAACCAACAAGAAAGTGGATTGGAACATCCTCTTTGGAATATACAAGGACATGAGATGATAGTGTAGTCAAATAGCATGTCAAATCAAATTATGTTTGGCATCTTGAAGCAACCAAAATGTGCAACTTGTAGTTATTGGGATAGCTTTACCCCCTTAGTAATCTACAATCTGGATCATGTGATCCAAAACATGGAAGTATAGTGCACCAAGTCACTAAAATGGGTAATACGAACCTGATATTCATTGGAAGAAATTGACAAAAATGCAAAAGATTTGAAGAGGAATGTTTCCTAATTCAAAGAGCAACTATGATAGTTAGTGCCTATTTGACAGAGTTTTTTTCAGCTTCTCTTCTCCTTATAAGGAGGAGCTCTGCCAAACAGAATTTCTTTACATTAAAAGTAGCTTTTGTTTTTTTTTTTTTTGTTTTTTTTTTATTAACAAAGAAAAAATAAAAAAGTAGCTTTTCTTCTCCTTTTTTTAATGCTCCAGCTTTTCAGGAAATATATTTTTTTATTCCATTTATATTTTCACTTGAATGATACAAATTTCAAATATATCCATGTCATAAATGTTTTCATAAATCCTATGACTTGGGTGGATTTAAATATATATTTTTTTAAATTTCAAATATGTTCATAAATATTTTTTTATTCCATTTATATGACTTGAGTGTTCATAAATATATACTTATGTTATTTTTAAAGTTTTTAGTTGTTTATGTTATATAGAAATGATTGTATATTTATAAATGTTTGATTTTAATTGTTTAGGTAAAATAATCAATTTATTTTTATTTTAATTATTAGTATTTATACCTTTTATTTTTAAAATGTAGATATGAATTTAAAATTATACTTTATGTATATACCCTTTATGGTAATTAAATTAAAAATATAGTTTATAAAAAATGTTTTGTCAAATAGTTAATTTATAAAAAAGGAGTATATAAGCTGTTTTTAAAAATAAAAATGTCAAACAACTTTTAATTTTATTTTAAAAGTTATTAATTTTTGCTTCTCATTAAAAGGAGAAGATAAGGAGAAAAAAAGTTTTGCCAAACATGCTCTTAATATTGTTTTTCTTTTCCTTTTTTTTTTGGGTTCCACTATTGGCTAAAATTCGTAGTCATCACTTGAAACCATCTATAAAAAGCATGTGAAGTAGTTGAGTTAAATCAAATTATCACAGGAAATAGTAATCTAAGTATCTAATTAAGCTCACCACCAACGTATTGCGTGTCAAGGGAGGTAATGTACCATTCCAAATTAGTACTGGTTCCATAATGGACCACTATATAATTAATGTTGATGAAACCAAAAGAAAGGAAAGAGATAAATGTTGACCACAATATTGATACATGTCCAAATGCATTGAATTGGAAAAATGGGAAAATCCCATTGCTGGTGTTGAAAGCCCATTTTGAATTTCTTTTAATTTATTACTCTAAAATTCTTTCATTATTTGCATGGTGTAATTTTAAAGGGCAAGGCTTGTCCTTACCTGGATTATGGACATTGTATTTCATAATTCAATTTCATATAAATTAAACCGTTCAAGTACCAGAATATAAACAGCTGCATTGCAATTTCTGGCTATAGAAACCAGTAGAGTTTCCTTTTTACTATTATATGTATCTGTACAGGTAATATTTGGAATCATAACTTTAAATCTGAAATAAAAGACATGTTTTGTTCATTTCTTACAATTTTAGAAAATATGAAGGATGTCTAATGAAGTGAATATCATCTAACCTGTCATTTCCATGTGCACTTCTGTGGCATGTGGGTTCTCCTCGGTTTTTGTGTGGTCCTCGGATGCTACTTGTTCCATAAATGGGTGTCATTTGCTCAAATTTGCAATATCAATTACTAAGATTTGCTCCTCTATAGAGTGCCTAAATACCTCTTTGTCAGATCTTTGCCTCTCTCTCCCTTTCTCTCTACATATGGTGCGCCGTCTCAATGTATTTTGGCCTATTATTGCTCTCTTAGCAAATTGATATTTGAACTTTGTGACATGGTTCCTAGTTTGCAACATTTTTCTTGCCTTTTGATGTACTTTATGTCTGAGGGCAGTGGGTTGGATTCTGTTTTAAAGCTGGGTAGTTGTAGGAGTCTTCTGGATCCTAAATAAGTACCGGATGCTTTACCTGGATGCTTCTACGCTTTTTAAATTAGCTTAGCTGCATGCATCCTCATCTTTACTGATATCTTTGCTCTTGTAGGCACGGTCTTTGCTTATGGACAAACAAACAGTGGAAAGACACATACAATGCGTGGGTCAGTTACCGAACCAGGAGTTATTCCTCTTGCTGTGCGTCAACTGTTTGACAATATTCAAGAGGTATCTTTATTTATTTTTTATTACCCATGGAAATAAAGTTTTCTGATGTCTAATTATTCCTTTTTGTACCTATTACAAAATTTGATGCATTGATTTGACAAGGTACCTTCTTGCTCGCTCGAAATGGGCAATCTTGAGCAAGTCATCGGGATGCAGAAGTATGTTAAAATATATTCTAGGAAGATGATAGACTGTTGGTTTATCATTATGCCTTTTTTTCTTCTTCACTTGTTATATCATATCATTCCAGATTTTACATCTAAACGTCAGTTTATGTGTGTGTGTGTGTGTCTCTCTCTTTTCCCTTTTCTTCTTTGGATTCAAAAAGAATTATTAATATGAAAAGGGAGAAGAATGAATATAAGGATAGGTAGCTTCACATGTAAACATGCTGACTGCTGGCTAAAACTCTTTTTCATACTATTATACCTGGGGTGAGCACTATTTGGTTTAAAAAAAATGTTTTTTCTGAACCGCTTTTTATATTTCGAGCTGTTTATTCGGTTTTTGTTTTCAGTTTGGGATAAAATCAAAATTTAATTTGCTTTATTTGGGTAGTTATCGGTTTAAACAATTTTTATTTCGGTAAAACTGAATTAACTGAATTAGTTAAAATATATATAGTTTTTGGATAATTTTTATTTATGTAAATATTTATATATTATTTTAACTAAAAGTTAAAAGAGAAAAAATAATTATAACTAAAAAATCCTAAAAGAGATGATATAATATTATAACTAAAGTTAAAAGAGAAAAATATTTTAAAGACTATTTTATTTAAAAGAGGATGTAATGCTAGTTATTATTAGTATTATTATTATTGTTATTATTATTATTATTTTATGAACTACTAGTAGAGTGGTAGACTTACTTTAAAAGTTATATATTTTGTTATTTTTTTTAAAATTTGAATTTTCAAATTTTCAAATTGACATTTAGTGAACTATAATTGTTAGTGAATTTTAAAATTTAAAATTATAGTTTATAGTCACACATTAATATGCATGATATATATTGCATTTAGATAAACAAGAATAGGAAGTGGCATTACTTAAGAGTCTTTTATAGAGATTTCAATAATTCGATCAATTTGGATAATCGAGCTGAATTAACCGCATAACTCGGTCAAACTGAATTTTTGGTTTTGGTCTATTAGGTTAGGTTATGGTTATGAGAATTGTATGACTGAATTAAATTGATTATTTTAATTTTGATCATTTGAGTTACGGTTTGACTGAATACTCACCCCTAATTATACTTGGCAGCTGGCAGTAGTAGTATCAACATTCTCAGCGGTCTAGTCTTGGACTGCTATTCGTTGCTGTTAAATACTTGTCTAGTTGCTTATCCGATGAATGCAATGAAATGAGAGAAGTGAACATCTGAGGAAACAAAGTGCAAGAATGTCAAAAAAGAGCATCTGATAGTGAGATTCTCCCAAAATTTGAATAAAGTATAGCGGCATCGTGGCTTAAATAAAGATTTGTTGTTAAGTATACCATAGGTAATAATCAAAATATATAATCTTCTGAAATTTATAAATAGGTTGTCATCTCTTAGAGGAGATCGTAACTATGGATATGCCTTCTTAGGTCTTACGACTGCATTGGTACAGCTTCAGCAGTCAAGATTACTGATTTAGCATTTTGTTTTATCTTCAGATCTGCTATTATTTTTGACAGCCTTTATTATTTGTTTATTTTTGTAACATGTGGAAGTTTGGAATAGTAGGAAGAGAGGAAGAATTTATGTTGCTTCAGAGATAGTCATCCTTGTCCATGTTTCTGTTGATGTTAATGTCACGATCTTTCTTGAACTTCAGGAGGTGGATCGGGAATTTCTTTTAAGAATGTCCTACATGGAGATATATAATGAGGAAATTAATGATCTCTTGGCACCTGAGCATCGAAAGTTGCAAATTCATGAAAGTCTTGAGGTGATATAAATGCAATAAATCTATTTATCCAAGTGGATTTAACTGATACTTACATTAACTTTTTGTATTTATAGAGGGGGATTTTTGTTGCTGGTCTGCGAGAAGAGATTGTTGCCTCACCTGAGCAAGTCCTTGATCTGATGGAATTTGGGGAATGTAATCATCTGTTTCTTGGTGCATGATATTTTATCTTTCTCATGTTCCTCTTCCTTTTTTCCCCTTTTCCTCATCAAAATCTGCTTTGCGTTTAATACCTTGTACTGTCCAAAAAGATTATCTTAACAATTATCAAACTTTTATGCTTACAGCTCACCGTCATATTGGGGAAACAAACATGAATTTACACAGTAGCAGATCCCATACAATCTTTCGCATGGTAGTATTTAAAATTTAGCACTTAATACATTCAACCTCTAAATTTCAGTTTATCAAACAGGCCCTTAGTTGATTTTCTTACTGTAGTTCAATCTATAGAACTTTATCTATCCCATGTGCTGTAGTTTAAGACCATTTCAATCTTGAATCTAAGGTTTGTTTGATCATTGTTTTGGAATGGTGGCATAGATAATTGAAAGCCGGGATAGAGTTGATGATGATAATGTTGAAAGCACTTGTGATGCTGTACGTGTATCTGTTCTGGTATGTTGTGAACTGATCTCTCTATCCTGAAGCCTTTCTACTCCTCTATCTCGCTCATCAAAACCAAGCTAAAACACATAACCATGAAGGCAGTTTTGTTCCCCCTCCCTTTTCAAGATTTTGTCCATTTAATAACTTGCTCTAGACATATACCTTCTAATTCATCCGTATTTCTCTTACCATGCTTAGAACTTGGTAGACCTTGCTGGTTCAGAGCGTGCTGCAAAGACTGGTGCAGAAGGTGTTCGACTAAGAGAGGGCTCCCACATAAATAAGAGCCTGATGACACTTGGAACAGTAATAAAAAAATTGAGCGAAGGAGCTGAAAGCCAAGGGTGGGTTCTATTATTCTTTCAGTATAGTATCAAGTAAAATTTTCTCCTACTAAATAGAATTCAATTGCAGGGGTCATGTTCCTTACCGTGACAGTAAATTAACACGTATACTGCAACCTGCACTGGGAGGAAATGCCAATACTGCAATAATATGCAATATCACACTTGCTCAGGTAAGTCTATTTCACTTCAGAAAATTTGCTGCCATTTGGTTATTTCGTGTTCCTGGAGTCCTGGGATTGTGGGCTACAATCAAATTTGGGTTGAGTTTGATGCTGGAGAATTGCTTCAGTGAACTCTTATGAAAACGTTAGCTCCAATTTCTGAGATTTCCCCCGGTTCCCTTACAAGCCTCCTTGATTAGATGGTACTGTAACTCACCTCTAGAATTTAAGTAGTTTAGTCCAATTTTTTGGTAGCCTCTACTTTCTGTAGCTTTTAAGGCATTAGCTTCTCTAAATGGGCAAGTTTTTATGGGCTTGGTGGCTTGCTTCTTAGCTCTGCCTTAACTATAACAGATATGAGCTTTAGCTTGTGCAACAATTGGGGGGATATAGTCATATTAGATTTCTTAATTTTCGTTTTTGATTTCATTTGTGATTTAGCCTATTTGGATTTATGGATTATTGATTTCAATTTCAATGATGAAGATAATTTACTAATTATTAGATTAGGGTTTGGATGCAAGTGATGGAATTATTGCAGGTTTTACTAGGAACCGAAGAAACCAAAGATGGCACCAACAATGACTGTTTGAAAAATTGGAAAGTAGAGATTATTTAGGATTGTGAGTACACTTCCACCACAACAACTCTCAATAACCCTAAATTCTTTCTTCCTCTAGCTCGATCTCACCCTTCCACCCATTGATGTCTTTGGTGTTACTTCTTCTTTGCAGATTTTATTTAAACTTGTTAGAAGTGCTAGGGGCCAGGTGCAAGGGATTATTAGGATTTTGGTTGATCTAGTGCAAACTCATGATCACAAGTCGTAAATCCGATCCACCCCCTTTTTGTTGTTGGGGACATATATCATGCATATCAACTGCGATCACCAAAATGTTTAGCTCAGCACTTGTGAAGGTTTTTCAAGAATAAGGAACTATAAACCAATGAAGACCCTTACAATTTTCTTCTTCTTTATTCAACTATTGCTCATGAAATATACTAACTCATATATCTTTGTGCTTGGTAATTTGATGTGAGTTATCAAATTAATTTCCAAATTAGGACCTCAAGCTAAGCAATTCAGTTTTCTATCAAACTGCTAATGCAATCTACTTGGAGTAGAAGACAGAGAAAAATACTGGGGATAATATGAAAAACTTGTGGCTACTTTTGGTTGGAATGATCCAGTTTTCTGGTTTGTGAGGTTAAAATTAAGCTTAAAACCTTTGTTGCCTTTGTTATCATGGCAAAATAATAGGCACTTTGTTTTGTATTTTGACCAAATTCATTGCACGGACCCATTTTAGTAAGTGGTTCTTTTATGATGGTTTTGATTTCACAAATCTTGACCAAGTTATGAGTCTTAAACTGTTATTTGTAATTTTTCCCCCTGGCAAGCATCTGTATTCCAGGGCCAGCCACTTGAAGATGTGCTAATAAGAATGCTATTCTTCTAAAGCTTAAAACTAATAATACAACAACAATAATCTAGATCTTCTATCCCAAAAATTTGGGGTCGACCATATGAGAGATAAATATTGAGAGAAAAAGATAAGAAAAGAAAAAAATATAATAATGAAATGATAAAATAATTTAATTTATGCGGATTCTTCTACGTCACTCTTTCCTATCTAAGACTATTTCCTCAATTAAATCCATATCTATCATATCTTTACGAATACATTGCATCTAAGTCTTCAACGGCGTACCTCTACGTTTTATTAACTCTCCTATATTTAAGTTCTCGATTTTCCTAACAGGTGCGTCCTTAGATTTTTTTTGCACATGCCCAAACTATCTTAGGCAGTACTCTCTCATCTTATCTACAATTGAACTAAATTCTAACTTATTACGTATCTCATCGTTTAAACTCTATTTTTTCTAGTTTTGCCACACATTCATCTCAACATTCTCATCTCAGCAACAACTATTTTTTACTTTTGTTGTTGTTTAATAGTCCAACACTCAGTGCTATACAATAGCGCTGGTCTTATTACGGTTCTATAAAATTATCCCTTTAAATGTAATGGCATCGTGCAATCACAGAGGACTCCGGATGCCTTTCGTCACTTCATCCAACCCGCTTGAATTCTATTGTTCACATTTCCATCGATATTGTCATCGTTTTGAATGATGGAACTAAAATATCTAAATCGTTCACTCTTTGGGACTTGTCTTCATTCTAATCTAATCGTTTCTTCATTGTCCTGATGGTTGCGCTAAACTTGCATCTCATATACTCAGTTTTAGATTTAATTAATCTAAATCCTCTGGATTCCAAGGTGACCCTACATAACTCTAATTTAGTATTGATATCCTCTTTAGTTTCATCAATTAAAACTATATCATTTGCGAAGAGTATACACCATGATATTCTATCTTGGATATTTTTTTGTGATTTCATCTATCACTATTGCGAATTGTATGGGACTCAATGTCGAAACTTGATGGAGTCCAATGTTAATAGGGAAATTATCGCTCAGACCCTCGCAAGTTCTTACATTGGTCATAGTTCCTTTATACATATCGCTAATAAGGTTAATATATTTTAGCGAAATTCCTTTTTTCATCGGTGCCCATCACAAAATGCCTTTAGGGATCTTATCATATGCTTTTTCTAGATCAATAAATACCATATGTAGATCTCTCTTTTGTACTCTAAATGTCTCCATCAATTGTCTTAGCAAGTAAATTATTTCGGTGGTGGATCATTCTGACATAAATTTAAATTGGTTCTGCTACACTCTTATCTCCCATCTCAATCTATACTCTGTCACTTTCTCCCATAACTTCATATTATGACTTATGACTTTAATCACTCTGTAGTTGGAACAATCTTGTATGTCCCTCTTATTTTTGTATAACGGAACAAGTGTATTTTCTCTCAATATTTGGGGCATTTTTTTTGTTTGTCAAATTTCCTTGAAAAGATTCGTTAACATTATTATGCCAAATTCATCTAAACATTTTCACATTTCAATCGGAATGCCATCAGGTCCAATAGTTTTGTTATTCTTCATTCTCTTTAGGGCCTCCTTTATTTCATGGGGACGAATCTTATGTTTAAAGTCTCTATTAATCTCTTTTGCAGGTATCTCGGTATTTCTTATACCTACTGTATTCTCAATATTAAACAAATTTTCAAAATATTCCCTCCATCGCTTTCTTATGTTTTCATTCTTTACTAGTATACTATTGGTTTCACTTTTAATACATCTAACCTCATTTAGATCTTTTTCCTTTCTCTCCCTTAACTTGGCAATTCTGTAGATCTCTCTTTCCCCATCTCGAGTCTCAAGCCTCTTATATAATTCATTGTATACTTTAGTCTTTGATTTGTGAAACTTTAATAATATTTAATTATTTTAATAGCTTTGTTAGCTATCTCTGTTCTGATTGCAGGTTCATGCAGATGAGACAAAGAGTAGTCTGCAATTTGCAAGTAGAGCGTTACATGTCACTAACCATGCATACGTAAATGAGGTCATCTCCTGTCTTGGCTTCAATTCTTTCTTTTAGTTTCATTCTTTCTTGCATGGTTTTTGAAGGTCATTCAAGGATGTTTCTTTTATTGTTACGTGCACCTGGTGGATCAAAAGAGAAAAGAATTACACCTTTATGCTATGGATTTTTTATTTACTCTAATTAAGCATTTTCTTCATTTTTTTTCCTACTAGATTTTAACAGATGCTGCTCTGCTGAAGCGTCAAAAGAAAGAGATTGAGGAGCTTCGAGCCAAATTGCAAGTTAGCCACTATCTTTTCCCTTAGAAGTATATGCAATAAGTATCTTCTCCAACTTTTTTCTACTTCATGTAGGGATCTCATTCTGAACATTTTGAGGAGGAGATTCTCAACTTGCGGAAGACACTATTACTGGTTGGTTTATGTTTTATTACGATCATATCTGAAAGCAAAAAATATAGTGTTTGAAGACTATCTTTCTCAATGTAGACTGAATTGGAGAGGGAGAGAATTGCTTTAGAGCTGGAGGAAGAAAAGAAAGCTCAGGTTGAGCGTGAGAGGAGGTTGCAAGAGCAAGCAAAGAAGATAGAGAATTTGAGCTCAATGGTGTTGCATTCAAACAGGGAAGAGAATCGTGATCAGAGGAAGAAGGTATGTGTCTTGATGGAGTTTGTGTTCGTACTTGTTTGTTCATCATAGTTTGACACCGTCATACTCTCACAACCTACTAGGCTCTGCTCAGAATCAAACTGTTTACTTCTGTTGTGGTTGCTATCTTTTTTGATATTTCAATAGCCTGATGTTTTGGATATTGCATGCATAAGGTCAACCATAATGAATATCTTGACAAGAAGTTTTTTGCTTGGCTTTTCCTTTTATATTTTTCTATTGGATGGGAGTTGAAAGTAGTATGATGAGTATAGTACAAGGGATTCCCTTTTGACTATATTCCAATTTATGAAAGCAACATGTTCTTTGTAGACATGGGGATATTTGTCTGCACATTATTTTTCCTAGAAATCACGTGTTAAGGAATGCCTTGACCACAAGGTGAACCATATTTTTTCCAAATAAAAAATAAGTGTCATTAAAGTTGCACCAAGGGCGCCCTTGCAACCTACACAGGAAGCACAAGGTGAACTATAATATTTGATTTTCAACTGTTTGTGAGAACCTCTAGTACAAGTAGCCCTTTACCATTGCTTGTGGAATATGGATTTCTAGTAGGATCTTGTGAATTGCGTTAAAGTCTTGATTCTACAAATTCTTTAATCAAAGAGTTCTACAGTACTTCTTTCGTGGAAACAATGTGAATATTAGGAAATGGTGAGAATTCTTGGAATGCTTTCAGCATTCAAATAGAGCTATCCAATCAAGTGATACCTTTGGCATCCATGGTGAGTGTGAGAGCTTGAATCGCATCATAAAGTGCCATAATCTGTTCTGATTATGGAAACTAAATGTAAGCAGGTAGTTTCAGGCTTAGGTCAGCTCAAGAGGGGGGCAGAGGGGCAGACTACTTTCCACTCGAAGATAAGTTGGAGCATTTGGGATCCTTTCTTTCCCTATTCAGGAGGCAGCATTTTGATCAATTATTGTCTCAACGAAAGGGAAGGGATTCTTGTGTAGACTTGAGATAGTCACAATCACAACCCTCCCCCTTTGATGCATCATTTGTTGGTGTCCACACTTATTTCTCGTCATTGTTGGACACTGCAAGTGCTGTTCTGCTTTGTGTGTCCTGCTATCTCTGCAATGTTTTCTTTATCTCTCTTTCTTTCCCTCAAGTGAGAATTCTTGTTACTTTTGCAGGAAAAGAGGAGGGAAACTTGGTGCCCTAGCAATCCTTCATGTGAAGTAAGTGATTAATATATTTAATTCTATATCATATGCATGTCATTGTAAAACATACATAATAAAATTCAGACTCTCAGATGCTCCTTTCCTCAAATAATTATGTTTGATCATGACACCATGAAACCAATAAATACATTGATTATTTTTTTTGTTACAACATGATTCGAATCCCGAATCACAGGGTTGGGGGAGGAGTCTGTTGTCACTGGTCTATCCCCTTGGGGACATAAATACACTGATTATATTATGCATCCTTACAGAGATCAGATTATACATCCTTTCTCCTCAGTGACAAAGCCAAAATAGACTGAAGCCAATAAATGTATTGGATTGGAGGGGCTTATTTTGACTAGTGGAAAGAACTAAAAATAAAAAATAAATTTGAAGAAAAAAATATAAAGTATGTTGTGAAAGACTTATTAGAGCTAGTGGCTAATTATGATTTCTGTAGACTTGTAATCATAGGGTAGTGGTTAGGTTGCACGGAAACGAAAACGTGGACAAATAATTAAATATAAAAATTATAAAAATTTTTATATAAATATTATTTATTTTATGAAAATAATAGAATAGTGATTTTTTAGAATAAAAATCTAAAATGATCAATCGTGTAATTATTAATTTTAAAACAAATAATATAAAAAATAAAAATATAATTAAATAAACAAATAATATATTAAATATGGGAAAAGGTATAAATATAGCAAATATAAGGATTTTTGTGTAAATATTAATTAATTTAGCGTGTTGGAATGTTTTTGAAATAGGAAACATTTTCGAAATGGGGAAATGTTAGTATTGAGAAGTTCTCATGCATCATAAGGTAGTAGTAATTGTTTTTCTTGTGTTTGCTCTTATGTTTTGGACTCTGTTTAGTAGTTTTATCTTTTAATTTGTTGATCTCACTTGAAATTATGGCTTCTTATTGTCTGGGTACTAGGAACTCTTTCCCACTACCATGAGGTGTTTGAAGCCAATGTTCTCTAAAGCTAGTAGGGCTCTTGATGAACTTAGAAAAGAGGGAGTGTCATTGAGAATTTTGGTAAGCAACCATATGGCGTTAAGCATGGTGACTTACAAATTCTGGAATATGAGTAGGTACTGGTGTTAGTAGTGGTGCAGTGCGTTGGGCTGGCGGGATGGGTAACGGTGAATGGTGGGTGTTGGTTGGAAGGTGGTAATGACATTAATAACAAAGAATGGATCATTGGTAATAAGTGGCAATAGTGACTTATGGGCAATGTGAGTCTAGGTCCTAGGGTTTTGCAGGTGGCAGTGATAATAATTTACTATCAAGAAAACAACCATGATACAAAAAATTCTTTTTGATTATTTGGAAAATAATACCTTTTCCAAAGTGTTTCTCTATGTTTCAAGACAAGAAAGTTGTTGAAGGTACTTGTCACAATACCCACAATAACAAATGACATAAAATTTCAACCTGTTGTCTAAATTTTCACATGGGCTAAAAGAATTTGGGCAATTGACCAAGTGACTTGAACCATCGCCACAAACAATGGGTTGAATCTGCATTTTTCAGAAAGCAGAAGTCTAAGAGTGAACCCAAAACAGAAGTCTTCAGATAAAATTCAACAAAAAGGGAAAGGGTATATTTCTTTAAAACTCTGAGTTTGCAACCCCTTGAAATCAATAAAAAAATTTGCTTGAGGGATCAAACATACATTCTTCTCTTTGATGTACAGCATTTCAACCTTCATGTTTGACTCTGCACATCCTTTGTGAGCAGCCACTAGGTATGATGTGTAGAAAAGACTAAGCTGCACAAACATATCCTTAGTCTACTAGCAAACTATTAACAAGTGGGCCACAGTCTCTGGTACCTCTTGCAAACAACACCCAATAACAAGGAAATTTAAGAACTGTTGATGGTTCACAAGTTTTAGACCACCTCCAAATTGGGAAAAAAAAAGGAACAAATTCAGTTATATCAGATGCCAATCCCCATCTTGATGAATGCGTCACTAGGAATGATACTCACATGAAAGCTAAAATAAGTCAAAGTTGCATATTCCACAAAAGAATCACTGCAAAAGATGGCGGACTTATGTTTGAACCCTAGATATTTTTGTTATAGGTCATAGATGTAATGAGTCAGAAACTTGTTCATCTCTTGGTTCTCTTGATCTATGTGGAATGTGTGGATGAACTGCCTGTACTCTTTGGGGCATGCACGGACTAGGAAGATTTTCTTCTCTTCAAGTTCAGAGGCTTTGATTGAAGCAAGGATACAAGAGCTTCCTTACATTGTGCAATGATGCCAGTTTTGTACACAAATATTTGGCTTGAGATGGATGGTTGCATATGGAAAAAGCAGTACACTTCCTATATCTTCTAGGATTGAATAGTCTTCAGGTCTTCCTTGTGGTTTTTGACTCTTGCTCCCACTTAAGTTTACATGGGATCAGTTACTAAATTTGAACCTTTCATACCATTGTGATCCAATCTTGACTTATTAAGCAAATAGATATATGTTATAGACAACCATAGGGTTTGTCTCTTCGTTCTACCTGTTATTGACGCTGTTACTTTGTGTTTTGAGTCAAATAATTTTGGTTTCATCAATGGTTGCTACATAATTGGAATGGGACATCATCAGATTCAGATATGTTTGAGTTACCAAAATATATTCCCTTCATTATAGTTATAGCTAAATTCGTACTTTAAAATTTGAAATTCGAACATTCATCGAGGTTTACTCTTATAACTAATGCTTCGTTCATATTAGAATGATCACATCCCCATCAAAAGAAATGTATGAGAAAGAATTTGAAATGTCTAGCAGAAAAGTATGGCGAGAAAAATGTCTCCAATTTTTTTGGAGTTTTGTTACATCAAGGACTATCCTAATACATTTAAGTATTTCAATTTTCAGGTGTATTCTGGAGTCCAGTTGAATGCTTCATCTGTAAAACCCACAAGACCTCTGCGTAACAGGGAACCACTTCTTCCTTTTGAAAAGTTAGTGAGTGAAACTGAAGATTGTGCAGAAGATTTAAACATGAAAGAAGAAAATCAATATACTGATAATTTGGAGGACTGCACTCTTCCTGATCCCCTTGCTTTGTTGCATGTGACCAACCGGAGGAAAGTGCCGCTGACAAAGAAAAGCTTAGTGGGGGTATCTAATATACTTCTTCCTCTTAAATTGTCTCCTTGATTGTTTTGAAGTGCTCTTATCTTTTCATTTGGCAGGAGAACAATGAAATGGTTGAGATGCAAGAATATGAGAATTTATTTTTGAACTTTGAAATTCAGGTCCTTATCTTTCCTTTCGTAGTTGCTGCAATTTCTTTCATGTCCTGTCATCTATAGTTACTAGTCGCTTGATGTGTAGACAACCATCAAGGACATAGAAATTGATTGTTTAATGAGGAAGCTCGCAGTAGCTGAAATGAACATGGATGGACAAGATCATTTTTTCCCATTACTCTCACACAGAGACAGATTGTGCAGTGACCAAAATCAAAGTTTGTTTGAGACTGAGGCTACGGATGTCTTCACACAACTTCAGGACCAGGTGCTTTTTCTTCTGTTACCATTCTCTTCTATAAATTACTCTCCCTAAGCATCATGTTGTATTATGTAATAGGCATGTCATATAATAAGAATGAGAAAAGTCTTCATTGCAAAAAATCTAATTAACTGCGTTGAGTTTGCACTTGAGCCAGAATAATGCTGCTGGGAGAAATGTGGAAAGGTAATGGATATGAAGGCATGCAAGCAATTTGCATGTTCCCTGTATACTAGTATATACTTCTTATTGAATGCTCCATAGCTTGTGGCAGATATTCAGAGGGGATATTGGCTAGGTTGTTAGAAATTTTAACCATTCACATGCCTGAACAGATTGGGTATTGAAATTCAAGTCGTTTTGTTCAAAATTTTGCCCTAGGTTAATCACCGAAAAGTTTCACGATTAATTGCTTTTGGGTATCATTATACTACTTTCTATCTGTCCAAGCACAACTAACTCAATGTGTTCCAGTCAAATCTTTAATCATCGTGTCTCATTTAAGGAAATTTTATTCATTACGTTTCTTATGTATTTGGTCCTTCAATGTGTGTGTCTCCTTTTAATAAAGTATTGGCATTTAGTTTAAGTCTTCTGCAGATATATTTTTAAATTCTAAAACTGAACATACTGAATTTATCTTGTTTTCTGGAACTGCAAAGACCAAAGGCAGGTTGGATGGGCGGGCACTGGTTCCCAGTTTTCAGGGTTTTATAGGTTCTCTTTATTGCTTATTCTTTTATTATTAAAACCTTGCACTGATATATTTTTCCCCTCTGCCTATTACACGCTTAATGTACCTTCCAGTTATACCTTTATGCACCACCTTCCTTTTTGTATACATTCCTTTTGACCCTCCCTTTTCCTCAATCCTCATCTTTGTGAGATGTTATTTTCAGTATTGGGCAACTTCCAAAGTTCTATTTTCAGATTGATAACTTGTTTGTAGCTGAACAAGTTTGGGCCAATCTTTTGTTTTTTGGATAAGCATTTAATTGCTAGACAAAAAAGGGAAAAGAAAAGGCAGTTAATTGATTTTCCAGGATTTGACAAGACTTGAGGCTTTATATTTTTCTACTCTAAGTTTGCTAGTAAGTCTCTTATGATCTATTTGATTTTTTGATTCCCTCAATATGTTAATATAACATTGTAGGAGGCAAACTCTGAACAAGAATATAGTCCTATGCTGCAGCATTTATTTCACCTGTGCCAGTTTAGTTTAAAAAGTAATTTGAGTATGTTCTCTGATTTTGCAATTTCTGTTCACATTTCTGTATTCATTGAATTTTCTCTCCTTAAGTCTAACATTATTCTTTTTCCTACCTGTACTAAAAGCTTAATGGGCAGGAGGTTAGCATGAATCCTGGACGACTGAAGGTTGAGGAATCCATTAGAACAATAGAGGTACACTGTTTCATTTCTTCTTTGTACACTTTTCTTTTATCATCAACTTTACCAAACTGTGTTCCTTTTTGGGTGGAAAGATCTTCTGATGTGGAAATGTCTATTTAGGAGAAAAATCAAGATTTTGTGAAGAGTATTCAGATGGAGCTTGAGGAAATTAGGCTTGAAGTTCAAAATTTTGATGCTCTTTCAGAAAGTGTTTCGCAGGTTATTGGTGATCTTTCTCAGATATCTGTGGCCATAATGAACCCTGTCACTGTGGGTAAACTTAATCCATCTTGAAGTTTTCTCTTCGTTATTTTTTGTTTTCTTCTTTATTTTTTCCCCCTTAACTGATGTGAGTTAACTATTTTGTTTGTGTAATGTCTTTGTTTGTGTTGAGGTTTAACAAGTACTCTATTTTGCCTTAATGAATGGTAAGATTTCCATTTGTTACTTGTGCTATAAAACTTATTACAGTGGTTATCTATATGCAGGATATTAAATCTTTAGCACATCAGCATTTTAGTCAACTAAGATCAATAATCGGTGATTACGAAATTTTATGCTCGTGCCTGGGGAACAAGTTCTCTGAATATAAAGATGAGAAGGTTTGAACCATACTTCAGTACAATGTCTAAGAATTCCATCTCATCCTTTACTCTGCACTTACACCTGGTAATCATTGTGCAGCTTATTATGTTCAAGGAATCCATTGATCTTCGTAAACAAATAGAGGAGCTCCAAGTAGATGTTCAGAATTCTGAAAATGCTTTAGCAGTAAGATGTTCTTTATATTTGTTATTGTATTATAAAAAGAATATCTTTCTCCTCTGACATGATTTCTGATCCAGGAACTTACCGAGAAACAATATTTGCAAAAATGTGAATTCCTTTATCAAATTGAGGCACTTGAAAAAGAAATGGCAGTTCTGTCATCATGCTCCTTGGCTAGGGAAAGGGATAATTTAAGAAAAGATTTGGAGAAAACAAAATTGAAGCTGAAAGAGATGGAGTTTAAACTTAAGAATGCAATCCAAGATAAAACTAAACTTGAGGTCTTTCACCACATGCCTTTACATGTTTGATATTTCGTAGAATTTTTGTTTCATTCTTTCTAAGCCAATAATACTGATTTTTAGGGTGAGAAAGCACATGCTGAAAAGGAGCTGAAACTACTCCATGGTCAAAAGGCTCTTCTTGTGCGTGACATTAGTAGACGTGACTCACATGCTGGCAGAAGACGTGATTCTTTTAGTGTAGGGTTTGATCCAAATAGAGCAAAGGCTTACGCTGCAAATTCTGAACATGCAATGCAGGTTTGCATTATTGCTTCTTGAAATAATTGTGCAACATATCTAAATTGCAAGTTGGTTTTGCCTAATAGTGGTTGAAATGAGCAACAATCTCCCTATCATGTTCTTGCAAGTAGGATAATGATCCTCTTATGTGTCCAAAATTAGAGTTCTACAGTTTTAAAGGTGACTCTAAATGCCAGATTGAATTGAACTCCGATCTTTTATACAGTGTTGTCAAATTCATATTAGTGAATGCTATGGTAGCCTGCCCTTTAACTCAAGCTTGAATGTTCATAAAGGGCTTGTCTAATGTGCAAATTTGATTGCCTTACCACCCTTAGAAATGATGGGATTAATTGCTTACAAACTAGGGATGAACATTGTGCGATTAACTGTACCAAACATCGATCGTTGTTATTGTTACCGATAACTTTTCTATTACTCTTACCATAACGAAAAACTATAATTATCGTATGTACTGAAAACATGGCATGATATGGCAATAGTAATGTTAAGTTATCACAATTAACAAAAGTAGTTTAACAATTGAAAAAAATGAATTACATTCAAGAAATAATATTAAGAAAACAGAACCACTAAAGAAAATAACCAAAAAAAAAAAATGTCAAACTGTTTTCTCAGTGTATAATTTTCATATTTGAAATATGTAAAACTATTGACTAGTTGGTAAATTCAACCATCTGCTCACTGTAATCCAAATAACATTAACTTTTGTACATGGCAGGTCTGTTGAATGTAAGGCCACTAGAGTTTGAAACAAAATGTTTGCATTACTACTAAATTAAAATATCCCCTTTTTATCTTAATAATGTTCTTATTTTGTCCTTATTATTTTTCATATATGGTTACAGAAATACTCCTGTATGGTACTATAATTAACAGTTTTATCATACCCTCAAAATCATTGCTGTTACCAAAAAAGGTAATTCATTTTTCAATTACCGTTACCATAATGAAAAGTGGTATGGTACAGTATATGCTCACCCATAATAATTTTTTTTCCCTACTTTTCCTTATATTTTTTTGGGAGGGGTTTGAAAGCATCTTTTTCTTAGCAAGTTTCTTATTTTGAGCTATCTTGGTCCCTTTTTCACATATCCTTGGTGGACCTGGATTTGTGAAATGGTCATTGTGTCGGTGGAAAAAACTGACATGCTAGTTTAACTCTGTTAAGGAGGTTTTTAGAGCTTCCTAACTTCATGTATTAGTATTTGAATGGGAAGTTAGCAATCGGGATTGTAACAAGCCCAGCACTGTGTTAACCACTGCAGCAGTATTAGTGTTCAGTAATGGCCAAATTTCGATTGAAACAATACATTGTTCATTTAAGAAGTTATTGTATGAAGTATATGACATTCTGGTACCTGTTCTCTTGCTCTATTAATTTCTAAATAACCTCCTCATTCCTGTTCAGGAAGAATATAAAAGGTTGGAATTTCTTGCATTTGAAATGGAGGCCACCATTGCCTCCTTGGAAGAGGAATTGGCAGCTACAAGAAAGGAAAAAGAGGAAGCTCTATGTCAAATTAAAAAGTTGGCTTCTGAACAGGAAATTCTATCCCAAAAGTTAAGCATGTCAAACTTGGAAACTAATAAATTGATGGAAGAGATTTCAGCCCTCGTAAGTTGTTGTTTCCTTTCCACGTCAGTTACCCGATCGAATTAAAAATTAAGATTGAATAGAAAAAGTAATTTTGTTGTATCTAAGTTAACTACTTATGGTGTTTTCTCTCACATCCTAGACATTGAGGTTTGAAGAATCTGAATCCTGTCGTAAAGAGAAGGAAACCACTATTAATTTGTTGGTGGATGAAAAAGAAGAGTTGTCAATGGTAATGGACTTTTCAGTTGAATTTTGTGATTGTTTTGCCATACATTGTTCTGCATCAGCCTTCTGAAATGTTTTTTTGCTGCAGCAACTCACAGATGCCCTTATGACCATAGAGGAAGAAAGGGCAATATGGTCTTCTAAGGAGAAAGCAACTGTGGAAACTATTGAAGAGAAGTCAAAAATATCTGATACTGAGATCTTGACCTTATCAAAAGAACTTGTAGAGGTAAACTGCAAATGAAGATATATACATACATATATATATTTATTTATTTCTGGGATTGGGGTGTGAATTGAAATTTTATCACTCTTTTTCCCCTATATTATCTTACTTAATTTATATCTATTATTTCATCGTGAAGAAGGAAGAGGAATGTGAAAGTAGCATATATTGTAGGGACCAGAAACTGGAACAAAAATCTGTCTTGAAATTGTATTTTATTACGTAGTTACCAGCACACAAAAACAAGAATCCTGTCTGCACAAGTACATTGTAAGTTCTTACTTGTTTTGAGAGCTGAGATGCTTTTTGTGCTTTTGCTGGGTCGGTTACCAACTGTAATCCATTTTGCTCAAATTCTTGGGAGCCTAATTGATAGAAGAGCATCTTAAAATTGGAAGTTTCTAGTTTTTTATTATTTTGGTTTCTATTCAGTTTCTATTATTTCTTCCTTTTTCCATTCCATTGAACTATTTAGGATTTTTAGTAATTAGAAAGTTTTTAGATTATAATTACGATCTGTCCCAACTAGTATAAAAGGACAATGATAATTACATTACAAGGTGTTGTTTTTAGAAATACAATTAAGAGGTTTCAAACTCTAAACCTAGATTTTCTAAGGCTAAACCTAGTTTTTCTATTTCAGCTTCAATTAATTTCGAATTTCAGTTAATCTCTTCTTTCAATTGTGGTTTCTTTGCCTTTTACCTGCGCCTTTTCCCTGTGTCACTAATGTTTATGGTGAGTTTCCTTGTCATAAGATGTTTGACAGTTGAAATCATCCATTCAGTCTATTTTGTAAACAAATATTTTTCTGGATGTATTTTAATGTACTAATGTTTCAGTTTCTACATATGTTGTTAATGTGGGATGCTACAGCTTGCATATTAAATTTCCAAAAGATTATCTTTATTTTGAAAAAGTTGTATCCCTTAGAATTAGGATGAGCATGCCATTGGTTATAAAATACTTCTTATCATTGTTGCTTGATTTCATTCTTATCTTGTTTCATTTCCAGTTTCACTGTTCATTTTTTCCTGTTTAGCTTAAGTTTGCTGAAATTGCTTTAAATTATTTTTAGCTATTTGTTGAAGGTTTTAAAGTACTACTAAAGTTTCATCACAGAAGTTTACAATTTCACAGTCATGCTTCTCATCTTACTATAGATATAATTTTATTAAGCACACGTGCCTTTGCAGGTAAAGAATGATTTGGACTCCTGTAGAATGCAATGCAAGGCTCTTAGGGAAAGAATAAAGTGTTCAGAAGAAAACAGAGAATGGCAAAAGAGTTCCAGGTGTTGCACTCAACTTACGTATCTTAACAAGTCTAATTTGAAAGCAGTATCTATTGTTTTCTTTCTACTTGGAAAAGATAATATTTAATATCTTTTATGCTATTCTCAGGCAAGAAGTTGGTTTGCTTTGGTCTATGATTTGGTTACTGTTCTATTCAGCCTCAATTAAAGACAAAAGTTGGTTGAGCCAAAACCAAACGAATATTGGGTCAAACTTAGGTTAGATTGTTTAAGGTTGATAGAAGTTAAATAGATGGCTCTATCTTTATGCTTTATACCTGTCAATAACACAAAATAAGAGAGGTAAGGAATTGGTGATAATAGAGAAAAGCTACACAATTGACTTCAATATGTGGTCAGTGGATGTCATTGCTTAAGATGGAACTGAAGCACCAGATCCAAGATCCTAGCATCACTGCCAACAACTAGACCTTGACTCTACTATATTTTTTGGATGCAATGGTCAGGTGAATCCCTTACCCGGTCCACATAAAAGAGCAAATCTTCTATAAGATTTTGAATTGCACCGAGAGGTTCAAGCGATGAGGACAAATAAAAAGGCTGAAATTGAGATGTTTGCTTTTTTTTTTTTTTATGGCCATAAATCCACATTGGAGATAAAACTATTAGAGCTTCCTTTTTCTTTTGCAATGGTTAAGGAGATTTTAGTTGGCCCTCTTATATTAGGTTTTTGAGCAGCTTTTTATGCCCTATTGATCTTCCATTGTCCAGTGTTGTTTATGAATAGCTTTCCTCAATTGGGTCTGCACCAACATTTTAATATTAAAATTTCTTTCTTCCAGAGAAATTACCAATATAGAAGCTTAAGGGGAATAGGGGAAGATAAGCACCCGCACTTGTTTCTGTGTGAATGTCTATAGAGTCTGGACAGAAAAGTATGGTGAGTTTTGACTTGTTCACTAGCATCCTAGTCGACTTAGTAGGTTTCTTTCTCCTCAACAATGCTGATGCAAAAATTTTAGACTAATAAAGGAAGTGCTTGAGAAAGATGCCCGGAAATTTTAGCTTGCTTATCTGAGGGGCAATAAATTTTGGATTTAACCCTGATTGCTAATGAACCGATGGTTTCCAGCCTAAAAGCTGGAAGGATTGGGTGAGGAAATTGGATATAGAGACAACCTATGTTCATGTTTGCTGGAGTTTCTTTTCTACTTATCGGAGAGTATGGGGGTGGATGGATGAAAGTGTAACCCTTTTTTCTCCGTGAAACAATCAAATCTGCCACAGGATTAAGTTGAATCAACGTAAACTGGATGCAACACCAAACACCCCCCTGGGTGGATTTCTGATAAAAAATTTTCATATATTTGTACTTTAAATTATTACAAATTAGATCACCTGGCTTTGGTATAAGTGAAAAAATTGGATGGCATGCTGCAATACCAATTTGATCATCTGCTCCTTTCTCACGCCCATCCTGCATCATTCACTCAAGGCAAAGAAAGATTAGGAAACCTGATTAGCTCATCCTATACCATTGCTACGCTCTGAAGTAATTTTATTTTTTTATTTTTCATTTTATTTTTTACTTTTACCAATATGTAAAAATCAAGGCAGGATACTTCTGTCTTGAGTTCAAGATGTATTCTTGGTTTTAATACCATGGATATGTACTCATATTTAAAAACTTTTAACATTATCAAGCCACTGCTCCCAACACTCATATACTAGGAAATGAAAAAAATAAAATCTGAAATGATCATTCTATTGTTGTTATTAGGGTTTTTTCTGTTTTCGCTGTTCATATGTTAGGCTGGTTTGTTGCAATCTAAAATGCTAATGTAGTGATGTAAACTTCATCCAAAAAGGGTAACCTTCTCTTATTGATTGAGCTTTCTTTCAGTGTAAGTTTGCAAAAGCTTTGATTTCTCATTCGGAATTATGCACATGGCACTTAAATCCCCTTGTGGCCCTTGACATCCTTGGCTAAGAAATGTCATGTCCTGATAAAAGAAAGTTATTAGTAGATTGTTCTCAGTCCCAAGGGACTAAAAGAGCAGCACATGGTCGCCATGTATGGACTGACCTCCCTCACACAAGTAATGGTTTTACTTGGTAGGAACTGCTGTATGCTGCCAATTGGCTTCATCGGCCATATCGTGTTGTTGTAACTATGTAAAGACAAATTATTCTTCTTTGTTCTTGTTGCAGTATTGAGAAATCTCTGGAGATTGATCAGCTAAGTAGAAACCAGATAACAGTTGACAACAGGACATGTCAAAATGTAAGTGTTATTGCATCTTTACTTTTTCTTTCTTTACACTCTAATTTCAACTTGCTTCTGAAATTACTTTGACAGTACCAAACCATACCCGTTTTGACTAATTTTGAAATGCTTGACTGATTGTGTCTAGATTCTTGATTCAAGCAATGGGATACCTGCTTTGGAGCCACATCATTCTGGTCAGAAGGTCGAAGAGTTTCTGACAGAAAGGTGCCTTATTGATAGTGGAAGTGGAGACCTGTCAACTAAAGAGCACGAGCTAGATGCAGGATTAGAAATGTCAAAAGTTGTCCAGGTTGCTTTTATTGGTTCAATGGTTTATGACCATCTTTACCTTTTCTCTTTATTGCTCATGATTTTTATTCTAATTTGACATTGTGTTTTATTTGAAGCTAGAGTCAGTAAATAGATGTCATCTTAAGAGCACAAATTCTATGTCTGTTTTTGTTCATTGCCAATATCATATTCTTCCTTTTCAGGCTCTTAAAGACCAGCTTCTACTTGCAAATAAAGAGGGGGAGAATTTGAAGATTCAAATTTTTCAACAACAGAGCCAATTGGATGAAGTAGACTTTCTCAAGAAAGATTACCAAAGCAAGGTGAATATTCCAAGTTTTGGTTGTATCATTTTGTTGTCTTTGAGATTTTTTATGCTGATATATTGAGTTCCTTAATGACAGTTGTCAGATGCAAAAGTTGAAGTCGACCAACTGACTAAAAGATTGACAAATATGGAATTTAAAACACATAGGGTAAGTGTGACATTCTCCTTTATTTTCTCTTTTAATAAGGTATAGCTTGGAACAGTTTGACAATTTGTTGCATCTCTCTCAATGGTAAACATAGAAAAGGTATTTTTCAGCAGAGCCATTGGAAACGGATGCTAATAGTTTTATGGATAAATGGAGTTTGTGGTTCCTTTCTCTTTTTTTTTTCCCTCTAAAAGTTGGGGAAAAAAAAAAAGAAAAAAGACAGATGCAGGAATACTTTTTTACCGTCTTCCACTATAGAACAGATTCAAGAATACTTGCTATCAGTTATGACCTTCACCTGGATTATGACTGAGCGTCTCTATCACTTTGAATGCTCTGGTTTGGCTGTCTTACCTCAAGCCTAATTAGGTTTTTAAGGTTCTCTCACTGGACCATGCTCCTTGCTTATAAGGATACAGCACAAAAGTTTGTCTGTGAATCTTTAGTCCAACAGTTAATGTTTTTCCATTGGGACATAGGGGTCATGGGTTCAGGTCTCAAGACCAACATTATTGCTGTTAGGGATGAGGATACCCAAAACTATCGTGGCATTGAGCAGCCCCCTGCCCCCTTCCTCCTGGGTTGACATTGAATGCTCTTCTATGTTAGACCAAGCCAAATTAATTTTTCTTACGAATAATTTTTTTTTTATTTGATTAACTTTGCCATGACTTGTCCCAGGCCCGGATAAAGGAGGAGAGTTGCGGTAGATTGACTATCAGCGTAAAATCCTTGTCAAAACCAAAATAAGAGAAATCTTTTTTTTTTCTTTTTTTTTATTTTTTTATAATTTGATTACCTTCCTATTCTATACATCAATTTATTCTAATCCCTTCATTTATCATGTTCTCTTTCTCTTTCTTGGTTGGGGTGAGATGGGTTGTTTGGTTGTGAACATGTCAAGTTAAAGATTCATGCTAGGTTCCAGGAACAGGAATCTCAAGTATGCATTCCTGTACTATGCCCAGGGTTGCTTGAAATATATCAAAATCAGTTCTACAATACTCTACGTATCTACGTGCAAACTCTTATCACTTTTCTCACTAACTTTTTCCGGTGCTTATAAATACGTGTAAAAGTGTTTGCACTTATTTGTGTCACAACATTTTCTGCAAGGTTGGGTCCTATGCTTTGTAGTGTCTGCAGTGCACTGCAGGAATGTTAAGTTCTACAATGCAGCCACTGATCTTTATAAATTCTTCATGCCACATTGCTGGAGAATAAAGGTGCTTAATATTAGAAGAGCCTGATTCAGTAGTATCTGCCAGGACTAGATGCTGATTTCTAGGAACTTGGATTCCAAGTTTACATCCTGTCAAAGTTCTTCCTAGACAACTTGCAAAAGTAGTTAAATCATTTTATCATGTCAAAGCTTCCAGTTTCTTTGTTGCATATATGGTGCTTGTTTTTTATCCACACTGATTTTTTCATGTCTTGTGTAGTGCTAATGAAGCTTATTTACATTTTACGACACAATACAGTCACAGGGTCCTTAAACCCCCTATTAATATCATAGCCTTCCACAGCGTCCATTATTCACTTACAATTTTTGAAATTTTAGTTTTCTGCTTTCACCATTTCCAAGCTTTAACCATTTATTTTTCTCTCAAAGAAAGTACTGACATTTACACAGCTTCAGACTTTCCCGCTGTTCCTCTACATTTTTGGCTTATTAGTTAGTGGAAACACTTTCATTTGAAAGGGATGCTAGTGGTTGTTAGATTACACTGTGAAACAATGATGTCAAATGTTCTTACAAAATAATTAGAAAGAGCGGCATATACCTCACACTGTCTGTTTTGATCAATTGATTTTATGACAGCCAAGAAGTAAAATGGAAAACCGAACCTACTGACAGTCTCTTAATGGTACTTTCTTTGTTTTTCTCTGCTTGTGGTTTGTTTTGTGAAATTGTCTTTTTATCAGGATGAAGTCAACAACAGCAAGGAGAGGGCAAAGCTAAGAATGATGCTCCGGTCAACACAGGCGAAATTGGATGCCTTTCGAGGTAGATACAGGGAGGCAGTTGATGAAATGGCTTCTATGGACAAGAAGTATGAGGAAGCTTCGACCAAATTAAAGGAACGTCTGGCTTTGTATGGTGTTGAGGTCCTCAATCTTAAGAAGCAACTTGCTTCTGCAAATGGACAACTATAAAGAGACGCCGAAGGAAAATTTTGAGCTTCTATTTTGTACCATATATGTAGTAATATTTGCACATTTTGTTTATACCAGCTGATAAGAAACTTCTTATCTGGTTTTCGAAATCCTTTTTTTTTTTCCTTCTTTTTTAAGTTTAAAAATTGCTTTTTCCACCAAATGAAAATGTTTTCTATTCTAGCTGGTGAATTGAATTCCTTTTAAGGCAATGCAAAATGATGTCCCTTCACAAAGCAGTTTGAATATGACTTCTGTTGCAAGCTGTATTCATCGTCTATTAGGAAGGGGAAGGGCCAGTGATGGAATTTTGAAATTCCAGGAGTTATTTTGATCTTTTATAGCTCATCTGGGAAGAAATAAAGTTACTGGTCTGACAATATCTACATAAAAGTAAAGATATGTCCGTTTTCAGTTCTTCAAATTCCATTTACTCAAACATAGCATACATGTGCCTTTTTAACCCTGCTTTGGCTGTTCTATCAACGGGGTTTAGGGAGAGGATGATTAAGTAAATGTAAGCTGGGAAGAGTTTATATGCAGCAAGTCTGAAGAATGAGATTATAAAAAGTGGGTTTTGGTCACTCCTGTTCCATTTCTGGGTAAAATAAAAATTGGTTTCTTCTATTTTTAATAAGTAAGAAACCACACCTATTCAGTTCAATGGTAAAGACCATACTATATAAACCTTTGTAGAGCGAAAATATTTTGCGGACACGCGACATCCCCATTCCTTGGCTTTTGAATTCTGTCTGGATAGGCTTGAAACCAGCAAAATCGATAGCGCACACTATTACGGGTTTCACCGATTTAACTGTTATGTTTATACTAAAGCAATAAACAATAATATAACTTGTAATTATAAAAATAAAAAATAATATCTTTTCATAATTATAACTTTATAAGAAAACATATAGTAAAAATAAAAGGAAAAATTGGTTAGAATATTTGGAGTAGAAAGAGAATAGCAAATGGTAGATTTAGGGCCTACGCTTCCGCAGGCATTTTTCATGTGTATAGAATCAAGATTTCTCCCCCTTCCCGGTACCAAGCATAAATTTATTAGAAGTTTACAATTAGTCAATATCATATTAATAATAAAATTTTACTGCTTTATTTTTGCTTTTAACACAAGATAATTTTTTAAAAAAAACTTTTGTCTGAATTCTATTTTTAAAAGAATTAAAGACAATTTTTTTTAAAAAAAAATTTATCAGTTAAGAAACTTCACACAATATATAGATTTTTAATGATATCTGTTGGAGGTCATTTTTGGAATCCACAGTTAATTGTTGTTCCGACTCGAATGGGAAGTCTATGCTGATGTGTTCTCCGAATCGTGTTGATGTGTTTGTCAATCTTCATTGATGGAAAACCTACAAAAGCCCAGTCGGGAGTAGTCTGACGAGAGACTCCGACACTCAAGTCAATAAGAATAGTAATAGAGAAAAGACCAAGTAAGCCATAGATGTAGCTTTTGTCCTATGAGAACCATGGGTATGGCCTTGTGTAGCCTCCTTATGATTTGTGTGGAGTTGGTGTCGGCTCTGTTGTTGTCAATGGTGAAACCTACATAAACCCCACTAGCGATGGCCCGATGGGGGAACTTCAATGTTTAAGTTAGCAAGAGTAGTCAAAGAGAAAACTGTGGTGAGCCGTGGATATGGCCCCGTGTGATGTATGTATACTGAGAGAGACAACGAACATATTACGTGTGACCTCTGTGTGTATATTGTGCATAGCATAGATGTAGATATCGAAGTCCTCGTGTATGTTGTGTAGCATGTATGAGCATTGTACATTGAATACTATATATAAGAATGTATCGTATGTGGCATATGTACAACCATATGATGTAATATGTGAGTATATGAATGAAGTCATATTTCTGATTGTGTATAAAATTGGGCATAAAACCGTATCCTTGATGATATATAATAGGCTATGAAGTCGTACCTCTATTGTGAAGAATGGAGTTTTCCCCGTACATAGGGTTGAGTCCCCCTATAGTTGTGTAGGGAGTTGTGTCTCTCCTTCTTTGTTTGTCCTGAATGGGTTGCCTTTACTATGTATATATAGCTTTCCCAGTGATATAAAAAACCCTATTTAGATTTCCTTGAGATTAAGGATGGTTTAGCATTTTGGAAGGATTTTCTTCCTTATTGAGAGTTTAAGAGAATTAGAATCTTACCGGATTATGGAACGTTTGAATTTTTTAGGGATTTCTTTTTTTATTAGATGATTATAAAAGAATTGAAATCTCATAGAAATAAAAAAAGTTTTTTAAGTCGGGTACTATTAATATCAAATTAATAAGGCCTATGCCTTGGGGGGGGGACCTATCTAGTTACTAAAAAGAAAATTTCTTGAACAATTTTCTCAAATTACCTATTACTATTGAAAATGGAAAAAAAAAATGATATCAAGATGAAGAGATTGCTTGCTTTTTAAAAAAGAAAAGAAAAACATACAAGAAAATGCTCTAATCATAACTACAGGTACAAAGACGTCGCTTTTACGGATTTTTTCCATAAATATTACTTTTTTAAATCAAAATTATTTAAATATGGTTATTTTTTAATTACCAAACTATTGATTTTGCACTTTGAGAGTGCGAAATTATGTTTTTTCATTATTATTTTTTTATTTTTTGTAATGCATTTTTTTTAAATCACAGGTTTCACAGTTTATGAGTGCGAAACAAATTTCACACTCTGTGAGTGCGAAACAAATTCACATAAGTGCAAAACAAATTCGCATAAGTGCGCTAGGCTAGAATGCGAATCTTATTTCGCACTCTCTCATTCCTTTTTCTTCTCTTCCACCGCTGCTGCCTTCGCCCGTCATCTCTCCTTTGCAACAGAAGCCCGATCCTCCTTGAGACAAGAAGTATGGTTGCGACAAAAGCTTGTCCTCTCTCCTTTCTTCGTCCTTTCTCGCATGAGGCTTCATCTATAGTCGGTAATTTCTTCCTCTGTTAGTGTTTTTTTTTTTTTTAATATTGTTTCCTGCGAATGTAGTATGAATGCTTTGTAGTTTGAACCACCACGCTTCATTCTTTTGAATTAATTACCTTAGATTGTAGAGTTAGGGCTACATTACAACTACAAATTCAAACTAGTGCAGTGAAAATACTGCTCTTCACATGCTATTAAAATACTAGTAAAACAAATTGTTAACGTATATGTAACTCAAGCTAGTTGATTTACCTATCTTTTGAGCACAGTTTCTTTGATGTACTTGGGTGTAAAGTTTGTGTTACAATGCAAACCCTGGGACAAACCAGTTAGAACTATGGAAAACCGCCTTTGACAAAGTGGCCATAAACTAAAGTTGGGATATTTGATAGGAGTGTAATAGTTTTTCCTAACTTATATGAAGTTTAAACATTTTGAAAGAAACATGTTTATCTCCATATAGTCAAACTATGAATCTGTATTTTATAGTTGCCACAAATGAACTCATTCCTCTATGATACAAGGTCGTCTCTCCTTTGCTGTTTCCTGCGAATGTAGGGTAATTTTTTCATTTGCACTTTGTTGGTTTGATTCTAGGGTTTGCATTTTAAAAAAAAAAGATTTTTGTTGATGCAGTATTGTTGATGTGGATGTAGGATAATTTGTTCTAGACATTATATTTGTTACATTAGGTTTGTTGCATTATGTTTACATTATATTTGTTATTGATGATGTGTTGTTAATACTTTGTCAAAGTTAGTTCTAGGGGTCTACTTTATGTTTGTTGTTGGTGCTGTGCTGTTGATGCTTTGTTGGTAATAATATATCAGTTATTGTTGTAATTGATAAAAAAAGGAATATGTGAGACAACCATGTGAGACTGGTGCATTATTAGAGTAGTATAATTGGTGGGGCTGAGGATGAGTTTCAATATAGTGTGTGTTCAAAAATAGGTGTTATGGTTAATAGTACTATTAGATGACAGGAGTTTATAAAAATTTTATATCGGAGAAGTGGGATTATTTTTAGACAATTCAAGCTGAATGTGGCATCTAGATATTATCTTTGGTCTGGTCAGTTTCTCTCTTATTGTGTATTACCAATAGATGATGATAAATTCTTGTCGGAAGTGTTGTCACTTCCCATATATATCCCAAATTTGACGGCAATTGAACTATTTTTAAAGCCAGAAGCTATTCTAAGTACACCTGTTGGCTCACTGATAGTCGGTTGCTCAAGTTAGAGCAGAGAGAATGTGTCAGACATCCTAGGTAGCTCATGTGGGATTCAAAATTATCTTGATTTTGGTGGTGAGATAAATTTTGGTTCTTACACAAAGATGTTGAGAAGTGGGATTATTGGAGATGAGTGGTTAGAGTATGGGGTATTCATTTCAGATGATATTGTTTTGGCTGGTCATCATGAATCAGCTATGTTTATTGCAAGTGAGTGTGGGGAGCCTAGTACCAGTAGATCCTATGAAGGGCAAGAGACAGATTCTATAGAAACATTTGTTGATGAGGAATCAGAGGGTGAAAAGCGATGATAAGCAGAATATTGTAGATGAAGAGGATCGGATTGTTGAAAAGGAAGAGGAAATACCATACCTACACACTATGAGAAAAGCGGCTCTGATAGTTGATGAATACAATAAATATGACCGTAACATGGAATGATGATCACTATTTAGAGTTACAAGTTGGGATGGACTTCAAATCCAAAAAGAAAGTTCAGCATACTGTTAAGTGCTGCTCAATGCAGGAGCACAGATACTTTAAAGTGTATGAAATTTCTCCAAAATATGGTTTGTTAGGTGTTCATTGTACCCTGAGAATAACTGTTTGTGACATGTTTAGGATAGATAAGAAAAGAGTCATCGTCTTTGGGAAATTACAAAGTTGAAAGTAAAACACACTTGTTTCCTTAAATTGTCTTTGGAGGATTACCCCAATGTGGACTCGAATATGGTGGGTCGTTTGATTAGAAACCACGTAAAAGAGAATATTGATTATAAAATGTGTAATGTAGTTGAGGATATGAGATCGTATGAGATAAATCTGTCACACAAAAAGGTTTGGATGGGGCATCGAAAATCTATAGAAATAGTTTATGATAATTGGGAGACTTCTTGCATGTTGTTGCTCTAGTTTTTGGATGCTATGCAGATAAGTAATTCCGGGACTGTTATTGATTAGAGGTTTATTGAAGTGTCGTGATCTAATGAGAGAGTTTTTCACTCAGTTTTCTAGACTTTCAAACCATGCATCGACGCATTTAGGCATTGCAAGTCAGTGATAAGTATTGACACGACATTTTAATATGGGAGATACATGGAGAAAATTCTAATTGCTATTGGAACAGATTCGGCAAACCACAATCTTCTTTTGTGTTTTGTTATTGTCAATGAAGAGACCGTTGTGAGTTGGGCATGATTTTTGAAGAATTTAAGAGTGCACGTCATTGATTACTGGCATGAAGTGTGCTTGATATCGGATAAGGCGCCCGATATAATGCAAGCCATAGAGAGAAATTAGTATCTTTAACCACCATTTGTGTTTCACAAACTTTTTTTGCATCATGTGGCGGTTAATTTCAGTTAGCAATTCAAGAACAAGCCGCTAACAGAGTGAATGCATAAGGCGACGAGTAAAAACAAGTTATAAAGTTTGATGCCATCATAAATAAGATCAAATAGCTTAGGAGCTGGTATATAAGAGGTTGATGGAGATTTCTCTAGACAAATGGATATTGTGTCATGATGGGGGACCACAGATGAGGCAACATGACCACTAATCGATCGGAGTCATTTAATGATGTGCTTAAAGGTGCAAAAAAGCTACCAATAACTGCATGTGTACAAGTGACATTGTACCGTATGGTTGGATTTTTTAACAAGAATCGAGAAGAAGCAACTAACAATGTCAAGAAAGACAAAATGTGGCTAACATTGATGATGAAAAAAAATGGTTAAAATGAGTAGAAATTCAAATTTCATCACATCATGCAATTTAATAGATATAAAGGGGAGTATGAGGTGATAATTGGATTCCATGGTGGGAGGGGTGAGAGCAACCACCTCGTGGTTATATATGTCCCATCATGTACTTGTAGAAAATATGTTATCTCCAAATTTCCTTGTTCTCATATGTGAAGAGTTTGTGTAGATATAGGTTGTGAGTTTAGAACATTTGTAGACATATTATATAATTGTACCCTCCTCTACACAAGAACTATTGGCTCCCTCATTCTTTCACATTGTTACACAATATTTCACGCCTTAATAACCAGTCAGGTAGACCACGTAGTATGCGGATCCATAATGAAATGGATAGAAAAAGAGTTCAGCATTGCTAAGTTTGTGGTGAATACGTTCATAATTATCATTATTGCTCGAATATGGTCCGGTTGCAAGAGGGCAAAAAAGATTGAAACTTTTATCCCATCATTTACTTCTTTTATATTGTATCATGGATTCATTCAATTATTATTGATGTATAATATTTTATAACTTATTGTTTTGTGTGTTCATTTTTTATTTGGGTTGAGCATTTGGAATTTTTATTTTTCTTTAATTTCCTTGTGATCATAGCTATAGACTACATTATTCCACGCCCATAGGACCATAGTATCTTGACTTTATAGTTCACACACCGGTCTCAGTTTATATGAGAGACTATGAGTGATATCCTCCTAGAGGTGCATAGTTCCGATCATGGGTTTTGGGCTACTCGACCCCTTGATGTGAGGGTATAGGAGATTTTGTTGCGGGTGGGCTTTTATTATCTGTATAGGTATGAACATATTCAGTACGATCATGCACTTATTACTGTATTTGTCGAGAGATAGAGATAGGAAAGTCATACCTTTCACTTACTAGTTGGTGAGGTTAGATTACGTTATAGAACGTTTCAATCCTTCTCGACTTGCCTGTTGATAGAGATGCAGTTATGGGATGAACCACACTCGTTTTATCACTAAGTGGCAGGACGTTTGTCGTAGTCTCTTGGGTTTCTTTCCTAATCCAAAGAATTTTTTTGAAGACTGTCTTAAATTACGGGCTATCACAGACTTTCTTAATTCACATCTTCTGGATCTAGAGTCAGATGCGACACTAATGGAGTTTTACGTATGTGGTCGCATTATACAGCTGCTGAGTAATCTTTTCAAGAATCAATTTGGGTCGAGGGTGAAGCTCATATATTTAAAGATTCTAAGAGATTTTAATTGCGACGGATAGTATAGTTGGGGCAGCGCTGTCTTGACGATACTTTACTGAACCTTGTGTTGGGTTTTTATTAATGGGGTTAGATAGATTAATCGTCCAATTCTGCTTATACAGGTATTATATCTCTATTTGATGTATTATTTTTTACTTAACAATACTTTCTCTACATATTATATCATTTATTCAATATTTTTTCTCTTATTAGTTTGGATATGAGAGAGAGTGCCCATGTTTACCTTGATCAGACACCACATCATTGATTCGATACTCTTTGCTCCACACCTGCCTACCGGTCCTAAGGATCTCTGTACGTAGTGTTTACTATATTTATTCCTATTTTTTTTCTTTATTCCCTTAACTTTGTACAATTCCATCTTGACATTGTTTTATTTGTAAATAGTTAGGATATTTTGCGTTGTTATATACATATTGAGCAGTTTGTTCTTAGAACATACCGAGATCAACTAGATCATATGGGAGAGATTGGAATAAGTATAAATTTCATCTTTGACAATCACTTCTATCAACTATACATCGAACTAACAACATTTTTCTTCATTTTTTTATTCAGTTCGTTTGAATGTCATATTCGTTTGCTGACCTAGTAGAGTTGTCCGCGTATTGGCTCGTCAGCTGCAAAATATGGCATGCCAATGTCCCTCATCTGTTTTGAGGTTGTCAAGTATCATTTCCCTCAGAGGGTTATGCGATAGTTTGAGTTATAGCAGCGTGTTCCTTTACCCGTGCAGACCGATCATGAGTTCCACTGGACTGATCGAAGCGGGAGACATGGACGTGATTGGACTAAATTATATGCGGTACTATTGCACTTGTGGGGTAACCGTTGATATCACATCGTAGAAGGTGAGGAGACTTTTGGTGAGTCGATGATGACAGGTAACTATATGCTGTGATCTCGTTAGATTACCCGCTTATACATTGGTAGCCCTACACATTATTATTAGTAGGGATTTCGGCCCATATCGATGTAGATGAGTATCTTGTCGGTTAAAATAAGTTTATCATTTAATATTATTTTATTGTTTATATAATATTTTTTTTCTTTTTATTTTTTGCAGTGCTATGAGCTCGAAAACATGTATTTATTAGTATCTGACATACTTGTAGTGGAAGGAGTAGATCCTAGAGTTTGACATTTCAGAGATGTCATGGCGTGCACTTCACTTTGTCGGACATGTGCCATCTAAGAATTACCGTCCTTCGATATCTGCGTAAAGAGCTACTGAGCTGATAGACATACCTTCCACTTCTGGTGTTGCGGATGCTTATGACAAGTTGATGGAAATACTTGTGTCATCTTCGTATTCGACTCTGACTTCGATATTTATAAACAATGTTGACAATACTGCACCGACTAAATCTTCACATCTTAATGTTTACGAGCGGAGGCAGCGTCGTTATCGTCGACATTTTGATGATATTGGTATGGTTGCATTTTCTAAGTTGATAATGGTACACAGTAGATGATATACTTCCATCTCCACCTTGTAGGCTGGGTTGTATTCTCGTTAGACATCAGCCGCGACGCAATGTTGGACAACTTTCCTACAGTACTTAGTCTAAATTTAGTATTTTTTATGTATTATATTTAAATTTTGTAAACATTAATTTGAATTTCTATAAAAATTTTTTGTTATTGTCTCTTTTTGTGATTTCTTTCTTTATATCATTTCAACGTTTATAAATACTTTGGTTTATATTGTTAGTTGAAATTTTGGAAGTGATGTATATTTGGTTGATATTTGGTGGTGGTCATGGTTCAAAATGTTTGATTGTGTTTTAGTTGTTAGTGTTTGTGTTGACTGTGTTTAGTTGTTGGTGTTTGCGTTGACTGTATTTGTTTTGGATAAAAGTTTTTTTTGTATTGTGGAGTATAGTTGCTAGTGTTTAGAGTATGGTTATTTTGAGTATGATTTATTTGATATTGAGTAGAGTTGTGGTTTTTTAATTATTTTGTAAGTTGGTGTGGATTGTTAGTGGTGTTTTGGTATGTAGCTGGGTGAACAGCAAACAAAAAAACACAGGCAACATGACACCGGTCATGCACGATTACCCATAGTCCACGAGCTGGGCAGTGTTTTGCATGATTTTTGAGTGTGAAGCCACCTATTTCGCACTTTGCGAGTGCCAAAACCTTTTATTTTATTTTTTCAAAAAAATACATTACAAAAAATTAAAAGATTAATAAAAACCCGATTTGCTAGAGTACGAAATCAATATTTTCGAAATTAAAAAAAAGACAACTATATCTAAATAATTTTGATTAAAAAGAACAATATTTTCATAAATAGCCCCTCGCTTTTATAACAATCATATTTAGGTAAATTGGAAATGACCATAAAGCCCCTCATTCCTATGTGGAACCACCTGTTACTCTTCTCAAGAATAGTAAAGGGAGACCCATTTTCTTTGAGTTACATACTAATCAAGCTAATGCAATTTGATATCAAATTGCAAAAATCAACTGGGATGGTAGAGATGTACCACTCTTTACGTAGCTTGTTTGCTTATCTAGGGTCTAGTATAACCTTGGATGCAATCAAGAAAGCCAAAGAGACCAGAGGAAGGTGCCTCGTGTGGTGACGCATAATGGGATCTAATGGAGATTTCATTAGCATAAGCCTTAACTTTAGGCGTATCATCAAGAGGGAGCAGCTGCGCTCCATCACCACATGTTCAAGTCAAGAACCAATTGGGATGGGGCACCCGGACGAATTAGATTGTAAAGCCCTAAAGCCATATCAGCATCAACACCGCGTGTCACAATACAGGGACTTATGTTATGATTTTCTATCGCAAATATTTTGAAAGTGACTCAGTCACTCGAACAACTTAATCATAAAAAAGGGTACTCAGCGAGATACATGCAAGGCTCAGACATATAATAGTACTGCGCAATAGCTAACATGTCAAATAATCTGTAACAGGTATTTCATGTTCTACACCACATACTGGATGCTCTTTCAATGGAGGTTGCACTATCTTTGAACACAAAGAATTATGGGACGAGTAACTAAAGAGAAAAAGAATCCAGTTCCCACTTCTAATTGACTTCAAAAAGTCCTACTGTTTGCTCCAACGGAGGAAAATTTTACAAAATGGAACTTTGAGCGATGTTATTTCTGCCTAAGAATCATTTCTCGCATCCAGGCTTCAAGAGCAATTAATCCATAACAAACTGCACCATGATTTACATAAATCACAACAGAGTAGATATATTAAAACTTTTTCAGCCATTATAGCAACTATTATAATCTGTCAACTGAAACACTCTACAGTATGTTCCACTTGTCTTCCAAGGCATTGCATATCCTTGAGATGCAACAAGCAGCACTTAATGGATACCCAGAAACTGCAAAAACAGTAAGAAACAATAAAACAGTCATGATTATGCTTGAAATGCCAACTACTATAAGATAAGAGCCACCACAGTTTTATAAACAGGTACTCTTCTACTACCGACACATGCCTCATGAATGCTTCAGGATAACTCCGACCAATGTTCATTTAAGTAAGCCATGCCCAGGGTCTTTTACCAGGCAAGGGGTAAAGAGGAGGATTCTCAGAATAAATGGTTTCAAAATAGGGGAGTCACAATCTCTTATTTGACTATGGTGTTAAATCAATACAAAAGTATAGGAAACATACTCTCCCATATACACTTGATTCTAAAATGACGACCGTGGAGGTTGTCCTAATGCACGTGGCACACACCTTCTAACCCTGAGTCTTGTTCTGAATCCAATTAATGGAAATTGATTGCGACGTTACACGGAGAATTTCAAAGCTCGAACTGCTATGGCTTGCCTGAAGAGCAGTAACTATGGCTCAAACTAAATATTTTACAAAGGATCAAGACCCTCAAAGTGATAGGGAACACTGTCGCTGCTACCATCCTTTTGCATAACAAAAAAAAAATTGTTTGATTCAAAAAATATTCATCCACGTCTTTCCAAATGCTTTCTCATTTGTACAATTCAATTCTAATCATCACATAAACAAACTCAAACTAGACAAATTAAATACCAATTAAAATCTCTAGATCACAGGATTCAAATATATCAAATTTGAAGAATTAGAATAGCAATTATCTTAATATGTGCTGGTTAGCATGACAATACAACAAAAGCAACCAACGACACTAGCAAATTGACAAATTCTTATAAGTCATAGGTAAATAAAATATAGATTTCTGGTATCGTAGAAGAGTGTAAACGTTCGCTGATATAAAATAATGACAAGATCCAAACATCTAATGGTAAGTAAAGGAAACCTACACGACATTTTGTGTTAACATCCTACTAAAAAATTGTAATGATTGCAGCCATACTCGACAAAACAGGGTAAAGAGAAGGAGATATACCACATAGAAATAAAAGATTGTCTCAAGATATATGTTCATGAGCATAAGAGCTTCTCAATACTCAAGATTCGTTGAAACTAACTCCTCCTCCAAAAGGTTAGTGAAAGTGAAAAATTCTCCTGAATCAATCTTAACATTGTTGGTAAGCATTTTAAGGTAGAGATCTCAGTATAATGCCTTTAGGCAAAAGGTAACCTTGCATCCAAGGCTCCCATCACTAAATGAGGTGTTGACTATAACACAACAATGTTGAAAGAACAAAAAAGTTTATCAGGAAGAGCATTAGGCATTTAGAGAATATTGAATTCTACAGTTTAATTAGGCTTTGGAGGATATTAGGAGTTTTGGGAGCACCAATTTTTTTATTCAATTAATGCTTATCCCTTTATTCTTCTCTCTTTTGTTATTTCATTTGTTAGATTCCTTATCCTCCTTGTAATCTCTCCTCTCTCTCTCTCTCTCCCCCCCTTTTTTTATTCTAAGAATCTCCTTGTACTATCTTTTTCTATTAATTATCCATCTTACTTTCACGCATTACAAATATCACCAAAAGCCAAAAAAAAAAAAAAAAAAACACTACTACGAGCACAAAGAAGCAACAAAGATAGCTTTTATGCTGCACAACCACACACTTAGACAACTAAAACAACCAAGGGTAACAACTATACAAATCATTGAATCCTCAAGAATCAGCACAGATTAGCATTAAGCACAATCAATGACAGTTAATACACCCATTAAACAAAATTAAGCTATAAGGTTAATACGAACAGTTTAGGATCATCACCTGCTATATAGTCTTCAGTATACTCTTTATCAACTTTTCCATGGGCCATTGCACCAACCTGAAAAATGTGTGTACGGCAATTAGTTTATCTAGTAAGGAAAAGGCTCAGGAGGTAAAGTGACTGCTGCACTGTACCACAAAAACAAGGTTGACATCATCACCAACAGCTTTCACATAGTCTTGCATGTTGACTAATTTCTCTGAACTATATGAGAGGCCTGAAATGCAAGCATTTTATTTCTGTTTCTGGCTACAGCAAAAAAGAAGGAAACACTTAGCGATTGCTCACCTATTTTCCTTGAGTTTATGGGAAAATATTGAGTAACAGGATTCTTAATGACACGCAAGAGTTTCTCCCGCTTTCCTGAAGCAGTAATACTCAATTTCTGTAGCAGTTGCACTGCAATGGACATGACCGCAGGAAAAAAAAAATTAAGGAAAAACTAGAAATAACATTCTAAAAGGGGAATTGTAAACAGTATGATGGTCCACAAAGGAATCACAGTTAGAACTAGATGATGGCTGAACTTACACATGATACCACAGAATCGCTTAAATGTCCTTGGCATGCGAACATGTGGTTTCACTTCAAAAAGCACACCTTTCTCAGTTTTCACATAAACTGCTCGCAGTCTCCCAGCCTTATTCAGTGGACTATCCAAAATTGCTAGGAGAGCCTGAAAAACACAGAGTGAAAGGACAAAAAGGGTCAATGTTATGCAAAAACTCTGAGAGAAAAGACTTCTGTTTGGAAAAGCAGTGAAGCCAGCCCAAGGCAACAGACGTCTTCTAGTGCGTACCAATTAAAGATTCTCAACATATATCCAACCAATGCAAATGATCTGCAGTTAAGGATGCACCTCTCCCCAAGCACCATCCTGGTTCAACACAAAAAAAAATTGCTTGCGGAGGTTTTGCTCATTTACTGCAGAAGCCCAGTCACAGGGCTCATGTACAGCACAGGCCTTGAAGGCTATTTTGTGTGTCTAATGTGTTTACTCAACATTCCAAAGGTCGTGGTTGCAGGTTCCCAATATTATCAGCAAAAGGAAAAGAACCCATATCCATCCAATACCATAACAGAATTCTATGAGTATCCCAGTCGTTCCTGAATTATCTCTTTTATCTCAGAAGCATTTCTTTTTTCTTTACAAGAAGATATATTTTCCTGAAATTAAACTATATTAAAAAATTTATTCTTTCTTGATATTCCCAATTGAACCTAATCCATATACGGTTTCTCTTGTGCACCTCAGCTTCTTGTATAACTGCTAATCAACATATTTTCATCGTACTCAACTGGGGGAAAAAGTTTTCATTGTATTGATTTAGGTGTAGTAAGGATGATATGGGAAACCAATAATTAGGCCAAAACAAGTGCCTCTGTTCAACAGTCAATTATAGGGATTTAGCAGCAACTCTGAAAAATATTAAAGACAATAAAGTCCAGCAATCATCACACAAAATATCTATTTAGGCCCGTAAAGCGGATTAGCACAATCATGAAAAGCACCAAAATTTAGATTTTTCTGGGTTTTTTTCAAAGGACGACAAACCTGGTGAGCAATATCAGGCCGGTAATCAGCAGGGTTTTTCCCATTTCTCTTTAGGAAATTGGCATGCTCATCTGAGTTCAATAGCTGATAACTCTGCATTCACAATTGACAAAATTCATCAAAGTTGAAAGACATTCATTCCGTCAAACTCAGACTCGGGCATTCTGCATTAAATCTAAAGTCCGAGTGCTGTTGTCTTGACAAATGAGCCAAGTGATGTACTACGTTATAGTGCGGGAAAACTAAGGTAATGATAATGTATAACCTATTCATTGTTAGCAAACGAGTACACCTGGAAGCTGTACTTTATGCAAAGTTGGCAGATCAGAAAAAAATAAGAGCAGAGAGAATTGTGGGAAAAGAAAAAAAAAAAATTACCTTTCCAACTTTTCCAACTTCAAGTGAAGCCTTCTCAAGAACAAAGATGACATTAGACTTGGAATCCTGGTGAGGAGGAACAATTGGTATACCTGGAACTTCATCTAGATCTGCTGTTGCCTTCTCCTCCACTTTCTTCGCATCATCTTCTTCCGCCATTGTTGCATCCTCCTCCTCTGCATTTTGCGCAGTCTCTTGGTGTTCTTGTTGTTGTTCTTCTTTGTCGTATCTATCCTCTTTCCTCTTCCTCTTCTTATGCCCTTTCATCCCAAATGGCCTCGTCATTTCTCAAGCTTCAACCGCTGGTTTCCCAACTTCTCTCGGCCTTCTCTAGGGTTTTAGACGCATAGAAAGATTAGGGTTTTCGGGTTTCTTTCTAAATTGCCTCTCTCTTTGTCAACAACTCATTTTTTTTAAAATAATAATAATAAAATGCCTGTTGTGTGACAAATAACAGAGAGGCGAATTTTAAAATTTTAAAACTCAATTATGTAAAATCAAATCGAAATTTAAGATTAAGGTTTAGTTATATCCCATGTAATCAAACTTAAAAAAATTAATTAAACTATACAATAAACGTATTTCTTCTTATATTTATTATAAACATTCCAATATAAACAAGAATTTTAATGTTTTATGAATATATAATTAAAGCATTTTATTTTTGTTTATTATGTTTTTTTGTGAATTCAGTTGTAAATTTTATTATAATTTATTTTGATTTTGTGAATTAAAAATATCTATTTCATAAAATATTTATTCAAAATTATCTTTTCATTTATTAATTTTTTTTAATAATATCTACCACATTTTGTATAGTTATATTAGTAGTGTAATTTGGTGCACAGTGATGCAAGTACATAAATATAAAATTTTATAATTTAAAAATACAAAATACTATAATATTTACACAATCATAACAAAAATTTATGTTTTATACGCCAAATTCATCGTACCACGAACTCTCAAGAATTAATCGTAGGCTAACATTAAACCAGTAGACTACAAATGTGATAAAATAAAAGAGGAGATGAGGAAAGTTGCATTTGAGAAATAAAAAATCAAGTTAAAGTTATTTTAAATTATATAGATTTTATCATATTTTATGTGTAAAATTATATAGCCAAACTAAAAAAAAAATTATTAGAAACATAAAATTTTGTATATAAAATTAAAATTATTTTGTAAAATAAATGTAACTAGTATCAGATTAATAATTTTTAAATTAAAATTTATAAATAATTTCAATAATTCATTTATGTCAACTATATTAAAAACCTATTTAACTATGTTATTCACATTTCAGAACAACTTTCTCCTCCTTTCTTCTAGTCTACTACGCGTCAACATGAAAATTCTCAATTTCAACTTTGTACATAGTATAGATATATACCATATACATCGATGGATGGATACATGCCACTGATAGTATGAATAAAAAGAATGATATTCTCAATTTTAATTTTATTTTAAAAATAACTTAGAATTTAATTTGAATTTATAATTTAAACTTAGTGTTAAATATTCTTGAAAGAAAGTGTTAAACATAATTTGGCCATGCAAAACCATTAGTGTCAATACTTGATTTATTATTCTCTATTTTAATTTTACATTGAAAGGGCTATAAAATATAATTTTTATTCTTAATTCTCTTAGTGTGTTTGATAAAGACGTAAGAAAGGGAGGTAAGGAAAATAACGAGAAAGGGAGAAAAAGGATAGGGAAGGAAGATAAAATTAAAAGAAAAAAAAACAATTCCTCCTAGCTCATATCTCTTACACCCGCTTATTGTTCACATCGAAATATGCCGAGAAATGAAATAGGCAAAACATGACCCGAAAGTCAATTCCTCTTACTTATCAAAGTGAGATCGTGAATCTCACTTTCAAAAACGAGATTTAGGATCGCAATTTTATTTTTAATTTTCTTTTAAGTGATGAGGATCTAAATTTTGTGAAATCGCGATCTTGAATAGCGATTTCTCTAAATTTGAAATTAAAAAAAATAATGATATTTGAATAATTTTAATAAAAAATAACATTATTTTGATAAAAAACCCATTCATAGGATAACATAAATAATAGGTCTTTTTTTTTTTCTTTTTAACCATAATAACATTATCTTTTATTAAAATTTTTAGTTTTTTTTTTCTTTTTTAATTTCAAATCTAGAGAAATCGTATTAAGAATCTTGACTTAAGTTGCGATCGTCATTTGTAATTTCATTTATTTATTTAACAATTTTTAAGTGATTTTTTTTTTAAAAAAAATTAAAAGTGAAAGTGCGATTCCAACTTCACTTTGAGAGGAATTGACTTTTTGGTAGAGATGAGCATGGACCGATTTTGGTCCAGAAATTGGCCCAACCTTCCTGTGAAAGCCAAGGTCTGAAATCAGTTTGAGTTATAGTAAATCGGAACTGATTTGACTCAACTACAGGATGCAGAAATCAATTTGAGTTATAGTAAAACGGAACTGATTTGACTCAACTACAGGATGCAGACCTGTTAGATTCTTATTTTTTAATCGAAAATCGGCTTAGCATGGCACCGAAATAGGCATGGAACCAGCCTAACCTTGGGATCGGCTTGCCGAAAAGGATAGAATTAGAAATAAATGAAATGTTTGAGGTGTCTAACCTAAAAAATCTAGATTTCATTTAGGAATTCTAAATTTTGACTTGTTCTTTTTTACCTTGATACACTAGTTTGATTCGATATTTTATTTATTTTTTATTAAGGAAATAAATTAATAAAAGTAATAATATCTCATTTGAAATCCCACCCAAACTCAAGTATATCTTTTGTTTATCTTCTCACAAATCTCAAAAACTCTCTCTACCCTTTAAAATAATTGAAGGAAATTATACAGCTCATAAAGTTTTACCTACAACTTTTTACCCTAAATAATGTATCTATTTTATATTAATAGAGTTGTATATAAAATATTTATAAAGTTGTATGTAGAGATAACGTGTCTTCTAGTCAATGCACAAGTAAGGAATAGTTGCATTCATATACGATGCGTTGATATCTTTCTGATTTTGGATTTTGATTGGAAATGTATAACTAGCTTAAGTGCTACTCTGAAGCCTTCGGCCGAAGCTGTCCGCCCATGCCTCTACCTCCCTCCGCCAGCCGAACCTCCGTAGCCCTACCCATTTAGAATTCCTATTATTTTTATAAATTGTGTTATTAATTATTTTAATATTGTTAGTAATTCATAACTTCTCTATTTCTATTGTTTAGAATTGACACCGCTAATATTAATTGTGGACTTAATATTAGTAAATGTATTTTGTGTTCGTATTATTAGTATTACTATTATTAATACTGTTGTTAGTATTAATTAGGGTTATTATTATTAATTGGGTTATTAGTGTTACTATTACTATTGTAATTGTTAGTATTAGTATTGTTCATCATTTCTACATACATTAGTATTATTATTATCATTATATATTAGCATTATTAGTATTAGTATTGTCCATCATTCTACGTATTAGTATTAGTTCCTCACACTTTGCATGTACATTGGCTGCTTGATCATATTAATATTGTTAATATGTATCTATTTATATATTATATTATATTATATTATATTATATTATATTTCTTCTTCTTCTTCTTCTTCTTTATCATCATTTTATATCATTATTTGAAGAACTTCATCATGACCGGTCCCAAACCCGGATAAAAGAGTAAGATTACGGTAGGTTGACAGTCAGCGTAAAAACTTTTTGTCAAATTATGAATGTGAGACAAATATAGAAAAACGTATGAGGCGTTTCCTCCTCAGCGACGCGCTATATCAGGTCTCGGGTATAGTGACAAGTTACCAAGAGATGTTAGGGTGTGGACAAATAAAATAGCCCATGAGAATAGGATTCGCTTAACCACTTGAAATATAGGATATCTAACCGGAAAGTTAGGAAAAATAGGTGAAGTAATGAATAGAAGAAAAATTAAGATCATGTGTCTTCAAGAAACCAAATAGGTGGGAGAGAAGGCTAGAGTAATAGAATCTTATGGTCATAAACTTTGATACACATGTAGAGATAGAACTAAAAATGGAGTAGGAATAATTGTACATAAAGACCTATTAGGAGAAGTAGTAGAGATAAGAAGGAAGGAAGATAGAATGATGCTTATTAAGTTAGTAAATGGAGTAAATGTAATTAATATAGCTAGCGCATACGCGCCCCAAATAGATATAGATGCAATTAGTAAGAAATAATTTTGGGATGATCTAGATGAATTTATACAAATAATACCAAGCAGCGATAAATTATTTATTGGAGGAGATCTAAATGGACATGTGGGAGAGAAAAATGAGGGATTTGAAATCGTAAATGGAAACTTTGGTTTCGGTGGTAGGAATGAGGCGAGAAGTACAATTTTAGAGTTTACAGTAGCGTTTGATTTGGCACTAATAAACATGTTCTTTAAGAAAAAAAAAGTCACACATAGTTATCTATAGAAATGGTGCAAATGTTAGTCAAATGATTTCTTTCTCACTAGAAGAGGTGATAGAACGATTTGTAAGAATTGTAAAGTTATACCGAGGGAGAGTGTAACGATTTAGCATAGACTTTTAGTTTTAGACGTATGAGTGCCTAAACGACAAAAGCAATGTCAACCATATGTGGAGTCAAGAATTAAGTCGTAGAATCTAAAATGGGAAAATGTGACGATTTTTAGGGAGAAAGTAATTAGAGTAACAAATTGGTCTGATAATGATAACTCAAAAACAATGTGGAATGACATGTCTAATAATATTAAGAGTATAGGTAGAGAGATTCTTGGAGTATACAAGGACGAGGCTCCAAGAGGTAAAGAATCATGGTGGTGAAACAAAGAAATAAAAACTGTGATTCGAATCAAAAGAGAGTGCTATAGGAATCTAAAAAATGATAGTAGTAGCGAGATCAATGAAAAATACAAAAAGACAAAAAAAGAAGTAAAAAAAATTATACATGAATCAAATAGTAAAGTGTATAGTGAATTGTACAAGAGACTAGAGACTCGAGATGGGGAGAGAGAGATCTATAGAATTGCCAAACTAAGGGAGAGGAAGTGACAAGATCTAAATGAAATTAGATTTATTAAGAGTGAAACAAATAGTACACTTGTAAGAAATGAAAATATAAGAAAGAGGTAGAGGGAATATTTTAATAACTTATTTAATGTGGAGAGTACAGTAAATATAAAAAATTAGATATCCCTATAGAAGAGATTAATAGAGATTTTAAACGTAAAATCCATCCCAATGAGGTAAAGGAGGCCATAAAGAGAATGAGAAATAACAAAACTATAGGATCGGATGACATCCCTATCGAGGTATAGAAATGTTTGGGAGAATTCGGAGTAACAATGTTAATGCCTCTTTTTAACAAAATTTGACAAACAAATAAAATGCCCCATCCATGGAGAGAAAGTACGATTGTCCTGCTATATAAGAATAAAGGGGACATACAAGATTGCTCTAATTATAAAGGAATTAAACTCATGAGTCATACGATGAAGTTATGAGAGAGAGTGATAGAGCATAAATTGAGACAAAAGTTAAGTGTGACTCAGAATCAATTCGAATTTATGCTAGGACTATCCACTACTGAAACAATTCACTTGTTAAGACATTTGATAGAGATAATTTGGGACGCAAAAAAAGATCTACATATAGTATTCATTGACCTTGAGAAAGTATATGATGGGATCCCCAGAGACGTGTTGTGGTGGGCGCTCATGAAAAAATGGATCTCTTTGAAATACATTAATCTTGTTATATATATGTATAAAGGAGTTGTGACCAATGTAAGGACTTGCGGAGGGCTGAGTGATAGCTTTCTTATTAACATTGAGCTCCATCAAGGTTCGATATTGAATTCTTTACTATTTGTAATAGTGATATATAAAATCACAAAAAATATTCAAAATGAAATACCATGGCGTATGCTTTTCGCAAATAATATAGTTTTGGTTGATGAAACTAGAAAGGGTATCAGTACTAAATTAGAGTTATGGAGGGATACGTTGGAATCTAAAGGATTTAGATTGAGTAGAGCTACAACTGAATATATGAGGTATAAGTTTTATGACAACCATTAGGATAATGAAAAACGATTATATTAGAAGGAAGAGAAGTTCCAAAGAGCGAATAGTTTAGATATCTTGGTTCCATCATCCAAAATGATGGTAATATAGATGAGGATGTCAACAATAGAATTTAAGCTAATTGGATGAAATAGAGAAAGACATTCGGAGTGTTCTATGATCGCACGATGCCATTATATTTAAATGGAAAATTCTATAGGATCGCAGTAAGACTTGCTCTATTATATGACACTAAATGTTAGGCATTAAATAGCAACAAGAGCAAAAAATGGTTGTAGCTGAAATGATAATGTTTAAGTGGAGGTGTGACAAAACTAGAAATGATATAATTAGAAATGATGAGATACGTAATAAATTAGGAGTGAGTTCAATTGTAAATAAGATGCGAGAATATCGTCTGAGATTGTTTGGGCATGTGCAGCGAAGGTCTAAAGACGCACATGTTAGGAAGGTAGATAACTTAAATATATGAGATTTAATAAAACGTAGAGGTATACCATTGAAAACTTGGATGCAATGTATTCGTAGAGATATGATAGTGATGGAATTAGTTGAGGAAATGGTCTTAAATAGGAATGAATGGCGTAGGAGAATCTGTACAAACTAAATCTTCATTTTTTTACTTCATTATTTGTTTCTTATATGACCGACCCCAAATTTTGGGATAGAAGGTCTAAATTGTTGTTGTTGTTTATAAGTATATATTAAGAAATGGAGCGTAGATACCGGTCCCCCCTAATTCACTATGTAGGCAAAATGGTACTGTTTCCCTTTTTTTTTTGTGTGTGTGTGAGAGAGAGAGTGTGTGTGTGTGTGTCACGCCCCGAACCAAGATCGTGAACAGTTGCCCGTTGTCTTGGATGCCGGCTGTATTTCTACAAAAAATCGGGCAGAACCTCCCCATAAATCGGAGGTCTCCCATGTACAATTTAACATGTTTAAGTTTATATAACTTAAAATCGTCCTGTAAATAAAATAAAATAACCATCCCGGCCTCAAAACAATCCACCAAATCTCACAACCGACATCCAGACAACGCAAGGCTATCAAATCACCAACAGTCCTAGCCACAGACCTCTACGGTCATGCCCAACTAGAGTATGAGCAGCCGCCACACCGAGGGACCTAAATTTTATATAATATACAATAATTTCCCAAGTAAAGAGTTTAAATGTTTACAAATGCCTCAATGTAAGCATAATAGGAGAGTTTCACAACAATGTCCATAAATATTACAGTCATCCCATAAAAATGTACACGGTCAACTACGGACCTAAATATCCAGACCACGCAGGGTCGAAATAAAGTGCGAAATTCGTATTTTAAATTAAACTTAAACCTTACCGTCGAAAAGAACCAAACCCGCCTAGGATCAACTGAAATCTCTAGATTCTGAAACGTCGCTCTAGCACAACGATCCTATCTGAGGGAGGAAAGAAGAGGGGTGAGTATCTATGGGAGGATACTCAGCAAGTGAGGGGAAGGATATCGTGCTATCAATATCAAGTGTGAATTTGGAGTGTCAAAGCATGTAATACAATATCAGGTATATCGGCAAACGTGCAGTTTTAACATATCTCAAATCACACATCACAAAATAACATATGCATCCATCTATGTATCAAATCACATGAGAAGAGTGATCTAATAAACAACCCCAGCAATGGTCTACCTCGACCAAGAACGGACACATTGGGGGTTTTCACAATGCAATTATAAAATAATGACTCTCTACCCCAATATTGGCCACAGGCTACTCCAACTAGCTTGTAAATAATAATAATAATAATAATAATGTACATATAAATAGTCAGCCGTGTATGATACCCCCGCCCAGTGCTAGACAGAGGTACAACTCACATCCTCCCCCAATGATGGTTCAACCTGGGACAACCATACACACGACAATCTGGTAGATACCTCCGGCCGAACAGTATCCGGGCACAAGGGGTGCCGCTACCAGACATCCTTCGTAGCTACAGAACAATATCAAATCAGCCGGGCACGTGGCCCCATGCATCCCAACACCATATCAGCCGGGCATATAGCCCCATGCATCGTATCATAATATCAGCCGGGCATACAACCCAAATGGTACGTATAAATCCATTCAAAACCATGTGCCAATGCAAGTGGAAGTATCAAAACATGTCAATATATCAAAAGGGTGGCATAATATCCGGTTATCAAACTCATGGATGCATATCAATAAAATCAGCAGTTGAGACACTCCAAGGGTCATAAAAATATGTACATATACTTATCAAAATCCAAAAATTCAATTTTTCACACGTATAGAAATCATTTCGTTTAAAAATCGGTAAAACATGATTTGTCAATTAATAGTAGATGTCGTAGTCTCACTCACCTCTAGGGAGGGTATCCACTCTCTATTTTCGAAATCAACTCAAAAAGACTCCCCTCGAGTCTCCAAAGGTCAACCTAGACCAATCAACATGAATAATCATCAATTAAATCTCTATTAAAGGGTTTTCAAATTTCTTTTTATTTACAATAGCCTTAATTTGCACAATTACATTACTAAACTTTCGTTTTATCAATCTAGGATCATTTCAAATCATCAACGAATTTAAATATACAATATTCCTCAATTTTACCAATTTCTCCTGAATTTACATTATCCTAATTTAATTCATGCCAATTTTAATTCAAATCCCAAAGAAAACTACGCAAATCAATCAAATAAAACTCTAATACTATCTACGACATTTTAACATGCTTCGCAGTTCAATTTACATCAAATCCTAGATCTAAATTCAATCATTTCATACAAACTTTCAATAATAAAGCATTTCTTACGAATTCAACTCATTTTCAATTCACATATAAAGTTTCTCATCCTACATTCAACCTAAACTAAATCAGTTATTGAATACATTTAGAAATCCCTCTCACCTAGGGTTCCACAATTTGTAGCCTAAATCGAACGCCTCCTCAGTCCATTCCAAAGCCTGCAAAAGTTCCAATTTGCATTAATTTCAAAAATTTAAACCTAATTCCTAAGAAGTTTTGAAACCCTAGAATTAGGGTTAGGGTTTGATCTTACCTTTGCAGTGAACAAGGCACAGTCGACCTAGGGCTTTCGGTTGGGGCTTCCGCAGGTGGCAGAACCTACTCGCAGCAGAGGGAGAGAAGTGCGCGCGAGCGCGCAAGCGAAAGAACTGTCATCGCCATGCGAGAAGGAGACTGTTCGCACGGGAAGGGTTAGAACAGAGAGAATAGAGAGTGAGAGAAGGAAAGAGAGAGTAACTGCGGTAGAGAGAAGCTGTGAGGTGTGTTTCGAAGAGAGAGAGATGGGTAATAGAGAGAGAAACAGAGTGTGTAGAGGGAGAGAGGTGGCGACCCGTGGTAGGTCGCGATGGCTGCGGGGGTCGATGATCGAGCGAAGAGTAGGAGGGTGATGGTGCGAGATTGCAACGGGAGGGAGAGATTGCGTGAGGGAGAGAGTGCAGAGAGTGAGAGAGACGACGAAGGAGAGATCGCGAGAGGTAGAGAGAGAAAGGAAGAGAGCGACAGTCAGAGAGTGAGACAGTGAAGTAGAGAGAGAGAAATAGAGATAGAGAGGGAGGCAGAGAGATGATCGGCCGGTCGTGGGTGGTGAAAGGGGTTGATGGCAGCGGTAGAGGAAGACTGCAGCGGCGGCGGAGGAAATCGCAAGGGGGAGAGAGTGAGAGAGCAACCGAGAGAGAGAGAAAGAGAGAGATGGAGAGTGAGACTGAGAGAGAGAGAAAACAGGGAGGAGGATAGAGAGAGTGGGTGGTGGCCGACCGTGGCGGATGGCGGAGCCGAGTGGGCGGCAGAGCAGGCGGTCGGATGAGGGAGAGACGGGTGAGGAAGATGAAGAGTCGTGTGGGAGAGAGAGAGAGAGTAGAGAGAGAAGGGAAAGAATTAGGGCTTTTAGCCCTAATTCGATTTTTTTAATAATTAAATTTATAATTATTTAAATGAGTAAATAATTAAATGAATAAATGAATAAGTGTGTGTACATATATGTATATATATTTTTATACTCACCCTACAATTCGGAAGTACGAACATTTTAAATATACCAAAAGTTTGATTTAAAAACCCCAAAATCAAAAATCAATAAAAATTAAATATTTTTTTATATATATATAAATTGAGGATCATTTTATTAAATTCAAAAATGAAAATAATATACGGACACCGTAGTGTCGGTGTTACAGAGAGAAATGGTAATTTTGGCAAAAAAAAAGAATGGCAATATGACTACAAGGTCCTTGCTTGAATGTGCAATTTGACAATAAATACAAACATCTGAACTTAATATAATTGAGAGCATGAACTATTTGCCATTAGCAAAGACAAAGTCTTTTTAAAAGTTTCTCCAATTAAAGGTGTGATGAGATTTGGAAAGAAAAAGAGAAATCTCAACTCGAGATTTGTTGATCCTTTTGAGATCCTAACCAGAGTCAGATTAGCTACTTATGAGTTGGTGTTACCTCTAACATTTGAGAGAGTTCACCCTATCTTTCATGTTTCTATATTGAGAAAGTAAATTCATGATCCATCTATTTGATTGGCTATGTGCCACTTTAAATTGCAAAGGATTTAACTTATATTGAGTAGCCGATCTAGATTTTAAATTCTTGAGAGTAGAACTTGAGAAACAAGACTATTATATTGGTAAAAATTTTATGGAGATACACACTTCTAAAAAGACATCTTGGGAGCTAGAATCAGAAATGAGAGAGCGGTACCCATCTCTTTGAGCATGAGCGATGATCTGAAGAACCAGATTCTTTAAGGAGGGAAGGATGTAAGGTCTCATTTTAAGAAATCATTTAAGCATACATATTTTCATTTGCATTTTCAGTTTGTTGAGCACATTTAAATTTCTTTGCATTGCACTATACTAAAATTCGTCAATTTTTTTTTTCTTTTGAATGTGCGATGCATATTTTGGTATTTATATTTGTGGTTTTAATCATAGATTGAGTATATTAACTTTAGTGTAGACTAGTGGGATACACAAATGAATGAAATGGTCGGAATAAGACAACAAGAGAATCGAATTAGAGTTTGGTGTGAGACCTACAAAAAGGTAAAAAAGAAGAAAAGAAAAACCACACCCTCACATGACATGCTTCTTACTTAACACGTGGCACTTACACGTTTAACACATCACCATACTTAGGGGCACCATAACCCACTTAGGATGGAAATGAGAGAGAGGGAGAAAGGAAGGTCTTTCATTGTTGAACTTCATTCATGTTTTCCTCTTTCCCTTTCCAAAAACCAAACCCTATCTTCATCAAAAGTGTCCTTCAAGTTTAGATTAAGTAACCTCCATCCATATACTTATTATCCTTAGCACAACTAAAATAAGTTTAGAATACATGAAAAACAAAAAAGTTAGAGGAAGAAGAGCAAAGAAGGATTAGAAGTTTGGAAAGGTAAGTACCATACTTGTGTTTATTAATTGATATCTAAAGATCACGTATGACATGTTTTACATGTGGTTATGATATTAAAATAAGCATGGAATGGATTAAGGGAAAAAGGAGTCACGTTTTGAAATGAAAAACTATAAATTATGCATGCTGAATAGTCTGACCATATTTTAATTTTTGGTTTATAACTTTTTCTACACAATTTAAAATCAAGTGTGGCTTTCTTCTGATGTAACAAAACCTCTACGGCTTTAAAATAATATATAATTTGAAGAGTTTTTTTGAGAGTCGAATTTTTTGTGAATTTTCAAATTGGCATGTTTTCTATAGAAAACTACCATGTTTTTGTCATGTTTTAGCTCAAAACTTTATTTTGATTTTGAGCTGTCTTCTAGGTTAAATTAGGCTGGTTCTGAACATAAAACTGTAGCTCTATCTTACTTTAAGTTGGCACTAGAATCGCCTTAATCCGATATGTATAGAAGAAGTTATGTCAATTTTTCTAAAACTACATAAGCTATATTATGAATTTTGGGATATAACTTTGATTGATTTAGGTATCCTTGTATGATTGGAATTGAATCTAGTTATAAACATGAAAGTTATAGTCTTGTATCTTAGCTTTAAGTGGCAATTAGAATCACCTTAATCCAAACACTGTAGTTCGAGTTATGGTACTTTTCTTAAAACTGTTTGTGCTAGAAATTTGTTGAACAAGTTCTTGTGTGCACAATAAGTTTTATGGTATGTATAATTGTGATATTGGATTGTAACTTTTATGTGAAACTTTTGATGAATTATGATCTTTATAGTTATTATATAATGAGAATCACAAAAAAAGTGACAACACAAAGGTACCTTTGAAAGTTTTGCAAAATCTGCAGGTGAATTTCGACATAACTCACATAGTATATAAAGATAATTTAAACATCTCTTTGGCCTTCAAGTATACATTTACACAAAAAACATCATTCATACAACCTAACAAGAAACACGAAAATTACATGCCTTAAACAAAATAAATAGTAAAAAATAAGTAGGGATCTAAATCTTGTGGCTCAATGGTCTCTGCCCTATAGTTCCCTCTCGTCTCCTTGATCACCTGAAAACAAAATTAATAGAATTATCATAAGCTAAGCAAGTACATGGGGACTAATAGCATGCATGGCAAACAAACAAACATAAAAATATCGATATCACCATATAAACAACATAAAATATAGAAAAAAAAATACAAAAGATATATATTATCTCAAATACTCCAAAGGAATAAATGCGATTATCACTCTTGATTCATTATCATTCTTTATTTTTATTGTTCTAATTTTTAAGAAGGCTGAAGTGATTTGAAAATTAGTGGTATTTGGATAATTAATATCTCTTACATGTTTGGTGGTGTTTGATTAACAATTAAAGGATAAAATTTTTTCTTAAAAGTGTAACTGGATATCAAAATTGGGTTCCTAAAGGTAAGACTATTTAAGAGATTTTAAGCATATTAAAAGATTCCAACGTTTTTTTATGGATAGGAAAGCCTTGAGCCCCACGAGAGAGAGAGAGAGAGAGAGAGCAGGAGCCCCAATTGCAATATCTTTTTATACAAGTTGACGAGCTTTTGAAGACCACATTGTGGGTATAATTAGTCCTTTAGAAAGGGAATGACAGGTTGCTTGGTTGTCATTGCATAATTGTATATTGCAATGATGGATGTGGGATGTTATAGGACTAAAATTTCGTGGTGTGGTATCTCAAAATCTGGCAATATGCCTGCTGGGATTATTAAAATAATGAAACAAGGGTTTTAAAAATTTGAAGAGAAGCTTCAAGTTGTAATATATATTTATATATTAAGAAGTTGGTGCCATAATGTTAGGAATCAACACAAAAATCATAGTCATGAAAGTAGCAAACTTGGATGAGATGCATGCATCTTATCTTCGTACATCAACTTGACATTAATATGCTCTCTCTCTCTCTCGTTATATGCTAGTTATATGCAGAAACAGAGACAACCACACTTACTCTTGTGGCCTCTCAATTTGCAATAGAAGAAGGGCTTGTTTTTTTCTTTTTAATAATTTTTTAGGAGAAAATGACCTTGTGGGTCATTTCAAAAATGTATTAAACGTAACCATGTAAATTCTGAATCAAAAAGAAAATATCCCATTTCATGTTAGTCCCCCCACCTTTTCCCAAGTTGGATCAGAAGTAAGAGAGAGGCGCTTGATTAGGGTTTTCAAAGACAAGTTGGTTCCATTGGCATACAAAATTCAGCCAGAAATCATAGGAGAGATGCATGCATCTAAAATTTTACTAACACTACTACAACTTGCATTTCCACTTTAACAATTTTATATTTCATTCACAGTACCAGTGAGGTAAACGATTGTTTTGTATGATATTAAACGATTAAAAAAACAAAAAATTTTATTGTTTATTTATTTTTTTAGAATATTTTGAAAATCTAAATATTTGAAAAATAGATTAAGATGGGTTGTTGTTGTGGTGGTTACCAAAATGGATTAAAATCTTTTAGGATATTTGTCTAAAAGAGAGAAAAGGAGTGACAGAATAAATAGTAAAGGGGGTTTTGTATGGGTTGTTTGTAGCATTCTATTTTGTTGTGAAATGTATGTTCGTGACATTAGTTAATAGCATTTAGTAGGTGCCTTTACCATAAAGCTATATCAGAAATAGTAAGAAAATTGACATTAAATGGTTAAAGAAAAAACACAGATGGACAATGAAATATGATTCAAGAATTGTATCCAAAGTACTATATAAGATAAACGACGATTTTAAATAAATTTAAATAAAAAATTCAAATTATCAAAACTTGAAAATATTTCACGAAAACAAGTTGTGGAATTATTTTGGCAAAAGAAAGAATCAGTCTCAAAAAGCTGGAAAATTAGTAAAAATTCATGCAACTTGGATTATTTCAAAAGCAACCGGTGGGAGGCAATAGTACGAAATGCAGGTATGCAATTATGCAGGGAAGGGAGTAGTTTAGAGGAAAATGCATGCATTTTAGGCTTATGGGTAGAAAAATAATGATTGCAAAGAGATCAACTTGCATAGCATCTCGTTTATTTTGGAAAGCCGTACTGCTCTCTCCCTAGGAATTCGAAAAAGGAACAATAGTCTTCTTTAGAAATTGGTACGGGGGTTTTATCACCTACCTATCGTGGACTATTACAGGGATGGGATCCCCAACTCTTTAGTCTTTGCTAGGCTGTCTTGGACTCTTTAGTTCCTAGCTGGCTGTGAGAGGGAGGGCCTGTTGTCTTCTTGTTTTGCACTCGTTTTTTTTTTTTTTTTTAATCAATCAATGTGTCGAAAAACATATTTCATCAAATTCAATTCAATCATTATTAGATTAAATTTAAAAAGAAATCTTTCTTATTTTTTACTTTTTTACCTATTAAATCAACTATGTATGCGTTGTTTTACGTCCTTGGGGCTACTGTTCTCCTTGACATTACCCAAGAGTAGGTGTAATTAAAAATTATTGATCGTAATCACGGCTCCATTGGCTCGTGATTAACTACAAAAGCAAGCTCCAAACTAGAAGTTTAGAGTTAATATATTCGTGTAAAAATCACAAGTTAAATACTAGGGAATATTTCACAGCCGTGTTTCCTAAAAACTCCTACCTAAAGTTTAGTCGACTTTGTTATGGAAAATCAACGTTCGGTTTTTTTTTTTTTTTCCTAGTTTACTAATATTATCAACACAATCTCTACGTCCCTCTTTTTTCCAAAAGAGAAGTTTTTGGAGATAATGTAAGACCGGTTGTGGTTAGTTATTATTGTTGTTCGCAATTAATAAATGTTTGAATGTTATTTTAATAGTATTTGAATTTTCAGTCACATAATACATTTTTTTCAACATTTGAAAGTATTATGCCAGACAACTGATTCTGTGAATAATCATAAATCTCAGATTTTTATTATAGCTTATATAGGTAAAACAGATAGAGATCGGGATTTTAAGAGAGAGAAAGCGTGTGTTGCCAAACGCCCTTGTTCATATCAAGCTCTGACTCTATTGAGTTCGTCAGATTGAACGACTCTCTCTCTCTCTCTCTCTCTCTCATTTTCCCGAGAGAGAAAGAGAGAGAGGTGCAATGAACCTTGCAGGAAAAAAAAAATATAATTCTAATTGATAGGACATGGTCAATAGCCTCAATATTCAATTTTGCTAAACTTACAATTTAAAGAGGCATGTTACACTTAAACATGTTAGTAATTAGGAATCAATCTCCCCAAAAGGCAGACTTGATCCGACACACCTAGTGATTATCATCGGTAATAAGCTAACTGATCTGTGATCTTCCGAGATTTTCGGTACACTAGATATGACACTACCCTTGTGATATCGGTAAGGGACCAATCGTTATTTCTATCGATAAAATACAATACGTGCATTCCTGAGATAAGGAATGTGATTTTTGAAATTTAATCGATAAAAGAAAAAATCTCTCGGTATCGCTAAGACTTCCTAAGTTATGAAGATCATAAAATTTTCAAAAATATTTGACTATAGAATTCCAAAATTTTCGAGTCTCTTCACAAGAAAACTAGGGTTATAACGACCTGAAAACGTACGACTCTTAAGGTATGAGCATATATAAGTCTTCGAAGCATTGAAATCCAGGTACGCACTCTCTAAAATCAAACACTAAACACACAAGTCACAGGGCTATCAGCTCTCTCTCTCTCTCTCTCTCACTCTAGTGCACTCAGTCTATTTTATTTCTAGTGAAAACCGCTCTTTCTGACTTGAGCGTCGGAGTCTCTTCCGTTAAAACACCTTCCGTCGGTTTTTTGTAGGTTTCAAATTAGCTCATAAAACAACTGTTCAAGTCGAAAGAACCCAAATCTGTGAAATTGAAACCCATCTCCAACAGATTAGTGTCATCCATGGGAACAGACTAAAGCAATCTCAACAAACACTCCGAGTTGCCAAATAACCATACCTCCAAAAAGGAGAACCAGAACCGTCTTGAAGTTTGCATTCGCCGCAGATGGACATACCACTACTCGGACTGACACCGCCTTACCAGCAGTGCCCGCACACACTGTTGATAATCCTATTGCTCATCCTTAATCCCTACACCTCGAGTAGGTCCCACAACCTATGTCTCAAGAACACCCGGTCACACCTCCTGCAACCATGACCCAAAACGAGTCAATCGTCCTCAACTAGAGAGGTTAGAGTCCAGCATACAAATTATGAGCAAACAGTTAGAAAGACTCAGCCATGCCATCAGACCGGAGGGATAATCGTCTTCAGGAGGATCTAGCCATGCATGCCCTCGGTGACTCGCGCCTTGCCTGAGCTATGAACCATCGGTGACCTCCCATCACGACCCTGATGATCTGAGAAGGCAGGTAGAACAACTCATAGCCAACGAGCTCAAGCGAGCAAGCGCAAGAAGGGGTGAGGTCCCACTTTTTCCCCTGGCATGTTGCCTTTTGACCCAAAGGTTTCTTTATAACCGGTACCTCGTGATATACTTCTGCCTTCCATGGAGAGGTATGATGGTACTATCAATCTTCGAGAACATGTGGCTCACTTTATAACCGTGATAGTCTCAAGAGATATGAAAGATGCCACTATATGTAAACACTTCTCGACCACCCTTAAAGACAATATATTAACATGGTTCAATTCGCTCCAATCACTTAGTATCAAAAGTTTCTCTCAACTTCGACAATAGTTTGAGACTCATTTTGTAATAAGTTGATAAGCTAAAAGAAATTCTACTTCTTTACTATCGTTACAGTAGAGACAGTAGAGAGATGACAAGCCCTGAGAGACTTTTTGGGTAAATTCAAAACTGAGATGATAAAGGTTCCAGCCTTGGACCATTCTATCGTATTAGCCGCTTTGCTTATTGGGCTGCACTCCTCAAGCATGAAAACTTCCATAGCTAAAAACCCCCTTTCTAACCTCCAAGAGTTTTATACACGTGCTGAAAAGTACATTGCAGTAGAAAAGCTAAAGCATTCGATCGACGAAAAAACCGATCGTCTCGAAGAGAGCGTAACCGATCAACTTGATAGCCTTTATTAAAAATAAACCAAAGGGGCTCCTACTCAATAAAGGTTTAACACCTATACCCCCTGAGCGAGACCCGAAGTCAGGTCTTACTCCAAATCAAGAACAAGCCATATATAAGGTGGTCTCCCCATTTTACAAAGGATGACTCGAAAAAAGATAGGACTAAATTACCACTTCTATCGAGACTACACCACATGACTGATGAGTGCAAAAAACTCAAGGACAAGCTAGAATTTTTGGTTCGAAGCAGAAATTTACAAAGATTTATCAGTATAGAAGGGAAGAACATACCTCCTCCCAATCGGTACGATCCGTCATGAGAGAACGAACCGAATGACCAACCAATCACTCAGTTACCACATAACAGACCGGATGGAGTGATCCTCTAGATTCATGAGAAACAATCTCTACATGAGCCTTATATCCCTACTAGCATCTTCCAGCTCATGACTTAGACCCCCAAAGTTATTCGTGGAGGGATGAAGCCGAATGCACAATTGTACCCATTTTTCACAAGGCTGAGACCCCTCTCCCCGCTCCTCAAGAAGTATTGACAACTCATGTTAATAAGCAGTGCAAGGGTAATAGGTTGGCCATTGGCTTCATCGATGAGGACGCGATAGGGGTTTATCCCAATCGCCATGACACTCTCATTGTTACCGACATAATTGGTCTATACAAAACAAAAGGTCTTAATCAATCAAGGGGTAAGATGTAATCTCCTTTATTGGGACGCCTTTTAATGAATAGGTCTCAATCGGATGCACCTCTAACCACACATAGGTCCAATTAAAGGAATCTCTGGTGAATAGATACACCCCGAGGGCATTATCTCACTCTCAGTCACTTTCGGCGTACCGTCAAACCATGTGACAGCCACTGCCGCATTCATTGTAGTGAAACTTTCCTCATTATATATAATGTCATCTTAGGTAGGCTAGGCTTAAATGCCATAGAAGCCCTGCCCAGTACCAGGCACATGAAGATTAAGTTCAGAACTCCTCTCGATGTTGGGACCTTGTAATGCAACCTGGAGCCTCCCACGCTTTCTCCCAAGTAAACTCTAAACTTTTCTCCTTTTGTAGCCATTCCCATAGTGTTTTATAGCGGACGATTCTTGACACTTGTTGTTAACATTCGATCTGTTTGTTATCAATTTTCTTTCATAACAACGTCTCTTCTTCTAACGAACCGATCATACTAAATTGAATCATCGAATGAGACGTGTCATTGGGATCTATCTTCCCGAATGCGTCTATGTCGTCCTGACCTATTGTTGGGTTGTATCCACCAAACGGACTTATGCCACCTTGACCTATCATTGGGATGTATCTCCTCGAATGAGATTATGTCGCCCTAATCTATCAATAAGATCTATCTCCCCGAATGGACTTATGCCGGCCTGACCCATTGATGAGATCTATATTCCTGAATGGATTTATGCCACCATGACATATTATTAGGGTGTATCTCCCTGAGCTGGTCTATGCCATCCTGATCTACCATTGAGATCTATCTCCCTGAATAGGCCTATACCACTTTGACCTATTGTTGAGATATATCTCTTCGAATGGATTTATGCCGCCATGACCTAGCGATGGGATTTATCTTCTCGAATGGGTCTACGTCACCCTGACTTATAATTGGAATTTATCTCCTCAAACGAGGTTATGTCACCCTGATCCATCATTGAAGGGAAATTTCTTCAATTGGAACACTACCATCAAGATTTGCGAGACATGCACCCCCATAACAACGAACGATATCCAGACTATCTGACAAACAGAATCCTTCGAGTCAGGCTAGCCGATGAGCCGATCCTGTGAGAGGAAAAAAAAGTTGAGATAAGGACTTGGATCCCGGAAGGATAACCACATCCTATTCTATCGATAATCTCCCTAACGAGAATGATGAAACCTATCTACTCAAATGATTAAGGAAGCACCCCCTGTAAAGCAAACATGTGACATAATGGTACAAAAGTTTCTTTGATTAAAAATTCCATAATACAAAAGTTACACAAAATTAGGGGGAACTGGGGGAAGTGCCAAAATCACCTGAGGAGAAGGTCCTACAGTCGTTTGAGTCATGGCCGACCCACCAAGATAGCCAATCGGATCAGTAGGGACCAAACCCTGGCCCATCATCTCTTGGTTCACCGTCTCTTCAATAGGGGGCAGGGCTCCATCCAAACCAACGTGGCGAGCTATCTCTTTGGTACACCTTAATCTTTCGATCGGCTTACTTGGGAATGCCTGAAGGCCGTAGCATCTCTAGTAAGAAACCTTTCTAATTCAGCTATCTTCTACTTTGCCGTTCGAAGGAACTCCTCACGCAATCAAACCAGAGTCTTAGCAACCTTCAAACTCGCCTTGCGAACCTGTGCTTCGACCTTCAGTTCTTCACAGTGCTTTTAGGATAAAACCAACTCTTGCTGCAAATGCCTTATTTTTTCATCTTTCTTAGTGAGCAAAGCATTTGAAGTTTTCCCCACTTTGGCATCTTCCCTCTGCTCAAGAGCATCCTGCAATGCTAGGATCTGATTACCCAACTGATTGATGTGCCTTTTCGACTGCTTCCTTTGTTGGCTCTAAAGTTTCATTAAGGCCACCGACTATGTTGGGGAAATTAAGTCAAATGAAACAAAACTGAAAAACAGAACTAGACAACTCTAGGCGAAAAGTAATACCATTAGGCTAAGAGACTGAAGGGCTTTATCAACCTGCTCCAAGGACATTTTATTTGACTACAGCTCTAAACAATGAAAATCAAATCAATCGGCAAACCGATGTGCTTCAGTAGTGTCAATATAATTATACAATGGCCCCCTGTGCAAATGGCAACTATACCCTCCTCCTGCGAATCCTTTTGTCCGTCAAATGATCAAATAGGAATAGAGAAAGGGAGAGTAGTTCTATCCCCCCTTATACGAAGACTACAAAGGTTTTATAAGCGAAAGCTCAAAAATTTCTTCCACGCCAGTGACACGAACGTCTGGCTCCTCTGGTAACTCCACCCGCATGATTGGTGTGGAAACATTTTCAAGTTCCTCCACCTCATGAATCTTCCTCATTGAGGCACCTCCATCGGCCTCACCAGTCGATGAAGACGCATGATTACCAGATAAAGAGCTATGAGCCTCCTCTAATCTTATTATTGTTAGTTCGGAATGCTTAGACACTATGGGAGATGTGTGCTCCCTGATCTTTTCAGCCTTCTTCTTTGTAGACAACTTGGGTAGTTGGACTTTCCTCTTCTTTGACGAAGAGGATGTGAGACTCAATGATCGAGCTTTAAGGGACCAATCGACTTCCTCTGAAGGCCTCTTAGCATTTGGCCTTACTCGCTTGATAGTTGAGACTTCTCTCAAGATAGTATCCTCTACAGAAGGCAAAACATCGACCAGTTCCTTTTCTTTCCTCTCCACCAGAATGGACCTATCGATCTTCCTCTTTTCACGGATTAATAGACCCACTAAAGACAACATTTGGCCCTCTATGAGAGTCCACCCAAATTCTCCTCTAAGCAAACTCATAGTAGTTACCAATAGATCGCATGAAATGAGAATGACGAGAAGAGATTGGAGGTTTTACCCTTAGAGATGGCTCCTGATCGGCGCTATGCAGCGTTGGCATGAGGTTTCTATTCAAAAACTCCACAAAGATGTACTTGTGTATCGAGTTTTTGTCTTTCGATTCACTATAATAAAACTTTCAATTGGACTCAGGACAGGTGTACAGCCTATGCCAACCTCAGGTAGAACCCTTACTCCCATATCTCCTTAACAAAAAAGGACCACCAAAATCTCTAAATCAAAACGAAGATGACAAAAGCTTAACAATGAAATCACTACAACCACCAAATGCCAAGCATTAGGAAGGAACAATGTGAGGAAAATATTCCAATGGCACATTACCTCCCCAATCAAGTCTGTGTAAGGGATTTTCAAGCCATACTTTATGGATTGCTTGTACATTGGGATGCAACCCTCCGATGCCCTGTTTGCCTTATTCTCATTTGTGATCGATACCAGTACGTAATCATTTCCCAATGACATATTAATCTAAACTGTTTAGAGTTCTTCCTTGGTCATTATGCTCCTTACATCATTAATGTCAGGATGAGGAAAAAGAACCCATCAGCATTTTCTCAAAGAAAATTGTCGTACGAAAAGAGTGATCCGCAAAGAAGAAAGAAGATACGAAAATATATGATATGCTCAAATGTCTGACATTATAAAACGTGCTGAAGATGACTCACGAAATCCGAAACAACATATGCCGCATTAAAAGTTTTGTGCCTTTTTTATGACCATCACTGATGGCACATTTCTTACGAAATGGCATCACGAGTCAGGGGCAAATGATGAGATATGGTCAATAGGTCCAATGCAAAAGGTGTTCAATTCTGTGAAACTCATGATCCAAAGAGACATGTTATGCCTAGGCGTATCAGCAATTAAGGATCAATCTCCCCGAATGGCAGACATGGCACGATATACCTAGTGATTGCCATCAACAATAAACTAACTGATCTGTGATCTTCAGAGGTCTTCGGTGCAGCAAATATGACACTACCTTTGTTGTATCGACAAGAGACCAATTATTATTCCTATCGGTAAAAGGCAATACACGCAATTCCTAGATAAGGAATAAGACTTTTGAAATCTAATCGATATGAGAAGAAATTTCCCTATATCACTAGGACTTCCTAAGTGATGAAGATCACAAATCTTTTAAAAATATTTAACTACCGAATCCCAAGATTTTCGATCTCCTCATAAGGAAACTAGAATTATAACATTCTGAAAACATATGGCTCCTAATCTATGAGCATATATAAACCTTCGGAACACTAAATCTCAGGTGTGCTCTCTCTAAGACCAGACACTAGACACATAAGTCATAGGGCTATCAAATCTCTCTCTCTCTAGTACTTAGTTTGTTTTATTCTTATCGAAAACTGCTCTTTCTGACTTGAACGTCGGAGCACTCTACGGCGGTGTTTTACAAGTTTCAAATCATTGCCCAAAGCAACTGTTCGAATCGAATGAGTCGAAATATGTAAAGTCGAAATCCACCTCCAATACTAATGGAATAAAGGCATCAGCTTTTTGCCTTAGCTTTGGCATATCCATAGAATAGGAGTTAGAAGCAGAAGGGGGCGTTATGACGTTTTAAGGTTTCGATGCACCTGAGAGACCCCACGACAGACAAGAGTCTGTTCTGAGTGATTGACTCTATCTTCTTCGTGCATTGAAATTTTGTTTTCCCTAATTTTATGATGGATAAAATTAAGGCTACGAAACCTCTCATGCAATGCAATAAAAGTAGAAATACTCCCCACCCCTTCTCTCTCTCTCTGTTCCATGTCTTGTTTGGTTGGTCGTTGCTTTTAGCTCATTTTGTTTTCTCTTAACGTAATCATTGTAATGGAAAAATGCATGAACATAGATGTTATCTGCTTCAATAGCTAGGGTTGAAAATTGAATTTTCTTTACTCTCTCTCTCTCTCTCTCTCTCTCTCTCCAAGGTTTTAGAACTTTAAAATAATTACCCTTGGTTAATTCTTTGAAACCATATTTAGTTTGTGGAAATCATCTTAAATGATGACATTCGCGGGATAGTAATTCAACGTATATATTCAGCTGCGAATAGACTATTACATTTTTTTTTTGTTTTTTTACAAAGCGAAACAATTAAGCGACATTGAATCAAAAAAGAAATAATAGAAGTGCGAAGGTTCTACTATTTGAACTGTCCTTGAAGGACTAAGACTGCTACATCCTCATGTTACCAAGTAATGGAGAAAACGAGATAAGTCAGGAATTAAGTGGATAGTCCACCCTAGTATGTTAATTATTTTTACTTCATATAAAATGTATTTTAACTAATTTAAAATAATTCAATTTTAAAATGCACTGATTTTTTACTTATATAGATAATTAAGTAGGATTTAAGTAAATTTAACTATTAATTCGTTTGGTTCTTGTATAATATATATATATATATATATATATATATATATATAATGCACCGAATATATGTATAGATATTCCTGCTCGTGGTGGAGCCACATAGAAGGGAGGGTGGACAGTTGCTCCCATTAGATCAAAATAATTTTATTAATTTTTACATGTCAAATAAATGTTAATCTCATTCAACTTAAGATATTGACTCTATTAAAATCGTCAGTCGGCCCACTATATGTCATTCTGTTTTATAAAAATATTTTATTTCACTATTTTTGGATCTGAATCCGTCACTGATTCCTACATGCATGTGTAATTTATGATTTGATTTGCAAGTGGAGAATGTTCACCTTTTCATTATTCCTCAAGTAGGAGGGAGACGATAAAAGAATAATTAAGGTAAAATACCAACTTTTATTTTATTTTATTTAAAATAATTAGAAATTAAAATAAAATAATTTCATAAAATATAAAATTTTCCAAAATAAATTTTCAATTATATTGTTCTTAGAAAAACGAAGTATTAGTATTAAACTTAAATAAAGGGGGATGGGGGAATAAAACACGGACATTAGAATTTATGGAGTCATAAATTGGATAGGGGGACAAATCTAAACCATTTTAAGGTTGGTGAGAGGTGTCAAAAGTGGAGAGTCGGAGGAAGCCAACTTGGAAACATTACCTTGTGGCTTGTTGATGAGCCATGTGGGTTCCAGCTCGACTACTAATCGAAATTTAACCCTCTCTCTCTTTCTCTCTATTAATAAACACAAGGCAATATCCGGTAATTTTTTGGTAGATTCAAACTTAATAATTATAATTTATTTAATAATTAATAATACATACACCAACGGCCATAACCATAAAGTCCATAGACGACCAGACCCCAAGACCATCCTCTTAGTAAATGTCCAACTCTTCTCTCTCTCTGAGTTGAGCACTCTTGCTTAAACCTTTCCACCACCTCGGTTAAGTCCTCTCGAATAAGTCCCTCACTCATCTCTCGATTAAACTCTCTCGATTACTATCAAACAGTCTTCCACTGAATGACATCTCTGCATAGTAAATCAAAATGATGATTACCTAAAATTTGAGCCTCCCCTAATTTTGGGAATAATCCCTCCCGATAAGGAAGGAAATTTCATAATCTCTCCCAATCCATGTAATTTCAGAAGTATTGGAGGTGGGTTATGGCTCAACAGATACCAACTCCTTCTTGACTCGAACAGTAGCCGTCAATGGGTGGATACACTTGCAAAAACAGTCGGAGGGTGCTCCGGCGGGGAGGTTCCGATACTCAAGTCAGTAAATAGCGATTTTCGATTGAAAGAAAACAGACTGAGAGTTAAAGGAAGATTGTTCCCTGTGATTAGTGTGTCAAGAGTGTCAGGCCCAGAGCATGTATCTGGTTCTGAGATCTTTAGGGATGATTTATACTTCTGAGAGACATACACTGCCGGGGGACTTCAACCATATCTTCTTTATCGAACTGATCCGGGAATCTCGGGAGTTAATTCTATGAGTTGATTACGATCCCCATTTATCGGTGGAACTACCATTTTAAAGAGGAGTGCTTTCCTTACTTGAAAGATTCGAAATATGCTGTTATGAAATAGGAGACTGAAGTTAAGGAAGTTTTGATCTTCCTTTAGAATCGTTAGGGGTGCTACTTGTCGTTTGGTCGCTCGACCGATAAAAAGTCAATCGGGACTCGTCTGATTGGTATGTTGCTATTTGTTTGCCTGATCGAGGCGACTGCCTTCGCTCGGTGAGTATCGTTCGGTGGACTCGAGCGACTGAGATCCTATCGTCTGGGAGGTTCGGGCGACTGAGGCCATTCGGTAGATTGATCCGGGCGACTTAGGCCCTTCGGATGACGATTGCATTTAAACCTCGACCGATAATCGTCCTTCATAAGCCTTCTGCATGGGCCTTCTTAGGGCTGACCCATCAGATGTGATTCTGGGACAGCCGTCCTATCATTTGCCCCTTAGTTATGGCTTTCTTGGGAAAGAAAAGTCATAAGTAAAGACCTATGAAGCGTGTCTCGTACGTCATGAATGCCTAAGGCCGCTCAGTCTGCTCAAATTTGTTATTTTTGCTTGTTACGGATGCAGACGCGTCTCGTCGGGTATGACTTTCTTTATGGGGAATTGAAAATAATTTACTTCGGCATTTATGACTTGCGTTTGCGTTGCTCCATTTCATCTTCCTTGAATTAGTTTAGGCTTCTCATTTTTACTGTTATAAATGGCCATGATGCACATCCATTTTCCTTCGCAGAGAATTGGCACTCCTCTTTCATGGTTGCTTGGTTGAGGATAATTCTTTTCGAGGGTCAATTTACAAGGTGTCGTAGCTCGCAATACTCCTCGGCCGGATTGACTCCTGTTGGAATGAGATCTCATTAAATAAGAGGACTACTGAAATGGAATCTCATTATGTTGACCGTTCACTTCGATTGACGTAGTCTGATCCCTTGCCATTGAGTGGGTGCATCTCGCGCTGCTTCGTAAGGCCCTTCTCGACTGTTCCTCACCATCCAAGCATGGTAGGGGTGTTTTTCATACATTTTTTGGGTGGGTAGGTTGAATTTAGGTCGCTTTGGCGGAGCAAAACCCGAGCTCACTTTTTCTTGTCCCTAGCACTACATTGTTTTTGTATTGTCCAGCGTAGGGATTATGTTCTTCCTCTTCAGGTGAATCAGTAGTCTAATGAGATGGATCTTTCTGTATATTCTCCTTGGTGTAATTAGTCGGACTTAACAGCTTATTCATGTATTTTGATGTATTTCTTTTCATAAGAATGAAAGGATTGTTTTTTTACTTACTCGAGTTTTACTTTTGCTTCTTTTTTATTTCTTGTGTCACGATATAATTTCTCCGTTAGAGTAGATCCGCTTCCCACTTTAACTTCGGACTGAGCGATTGGGTAGTATCGGCTTTCCAGACTGCTTGGTGTTCAGTCGGTGGGATTCGAGAGTCATGTCTTCCCGTTTGGGGAAAATCTCTGCGTGAGTTATAGGACAGGGGTCGGGCGACTAAGACCTTCTGAATGATAAGAGCTCTTTGAAAAGATGGGTCATGTTCACTCACTTGGGGAGTTGTGTCCCTTATTGACAACGTATTCAAATGACAAGAGTCGGGCGACTAAGGCCCTCCGGATGATAAGAAATTTTCAAGTTATGGGCCGCGTCCACCCGTCCGGGAAGTTACATCCCTTATTGATGACGCGTACGAACGATAGGAGCTGGACGACTGAGGCTCTCCGAACAATAAGAAATTCTTAAGTTGTGGGCCGCATCCACCCATCTGGGGAGTTACATCCCTTATTGATGATGCATACGAACGATAGGAGCTGAGCGACTGAGACCCTCTGAACGATAGGAAATTCGTAAGTTATGGGCCACGTCCACCCGTTCGGGGAGTTACATCCCTTATTGATGACGTGTATGAACGATAAGAGTTGGGTGACTGAGGCCCTCCGAACGATAGGAAGTTCTTAAGTTGTGGGTCGCGTCCACCCGTCCGGGGAGTTACATCCCTTATTAATGACGCATATGAAGGATAGAAGCTGGACGACTGAGACCCTCTGAACGACAGGAAATTCTTAAGTTGTGCCTAAGGAAGACCTTCCAGTTGTTGGATAGTACCGAGGCTCATTAATAATATATGCGCAGGTTTTTCGAGTTCCAAGTCCTAGGTATCACTGAACCGTCTAGGTTTTCGAGTCGGTATGTTCCCGGTCGAACTATGGAACATACTCAATACGTACCTTCTCAATTATGGGCGAGCTTGCCCCCGGGCTGCTATCGACCGGTAGCCTCCACTTTTCGTAGCACTAATTCTCCGGATTTGAACATTTGGCTTTTAACCCTTCGGTTATGATATCGGGTCATTTGCTGCTGATAGGTAGCCATTTGTGTTGATGCAGACTCCCGTAATTCTGGAAGTAAGTCCAACTTTTCTCGTAGGGTGCGTTCATTCAGCCCGGCATCATAGTGAACTACTCGAAACGAGTGAATGCCTATTTCTACGGGTATGACTACTTCGCTTTCGTAAGTCAGACTGAAAGGTGTTTCTCTCGTTGCCCTTCGAGGAGTAGTGCGATACGACCAAAGGATGCCATAAAGTTCTTCGACCCATTGCCCCTTGGCGTCATCCAATGCTGTCTTTAGTCCTCGCAAAAATCGTTCGGTTGGTTATTTCAACTAGTCCATTGGTTTGTAGGTGAGCGACCGATGAGAATCTATGTTGAATCTCTAGTTTCTTGCAAAACTCCCGGAAGCACTGGTTGTCGAATTGCTTCCCGTTATTTGTGATAAGGACTCACGGTATATAGAATCGGGTGATGATATGAGTTCACACGAAGGATTGGACTTTGGCGGCTGTGATTTGGGCTAAAGGCTCAGTTTCCACCCACTTCGTAAAGTAATCGATCGCCACAATTAAGAACTTCCGCTATCCCGTGGCTGGAGGAAACAGTCTGAGAATGTCCATGCCCCACTGAGCAAATGGCGAAGGGCTAGATATTGGATTAAGCTTGGTGGAGGGTAGCTGAGAAATCGATAAGAAGCGCTGGCACCTGTCGCACCTTTTGATATAGTTGTTAAAATCAACCTTCATAGTCGGCCAATAGTATCCCTATTGAAGGGCCTTATAGACTAGATTTCGAGCACCCAGATAATTGTCGCAGATTCCTTCGTGAATTTCCCAAGAACGTAATTTCTTTCTTCGGGAGTCAGACATCGCAAATACGAGTGAGTGAATGATTTGCGGTAGAGAACCCCATCGATTATGGCGTAGTGCGTGATCTTTCACTTTAATTTCACTGCTTCCCCCGGGGATTCTGGCAGGCGATCGTGCCTTAGGAATTCTTCTATAGGGTCCTTCCAACTGGGTGACTGATATACAGGGAGGACCTCCTTAAACTCATCGATGCTAAGATATGGCATGCTTGCGATATATACCGTCCGACTAGAAGCAACTGAATCGGAACTAGCCAGCTTCGACAGGGTGTCAGCTTGCGCATTTTTCGAATGAGGGATTTGTTGAATGTCTACTCTGCCTAATCAGTCCATTATCTTGCGCAGCTTATTTAAATATTTCGCCATGATCAGATCTCTGGTTTCGTAAACTTCTTTGATTTGCTTCACGACCAGCTGACTATCTATAAACACTCTGACATTTCGTGCTCCCATGTTGGTGGCGATCCGAAGGTCCATCAGTAGAGCTTCGTACTCTGCTTGGTTGTTGGTAGCTTGGAAATCAAAACGGATGGCGTACTCCGCCTTAAAATCGTTCAGTCCTACCAGTATGAGTCCGGCGCCACTTCCTGAAAAGTTTAATAATCCATCCACATGGATAGTCCATTTGGGGGCTACCCATTCTTCTTGATGGCTAGAAAGTTGCCCTTCAGACACTATGGACAAAGTACATTCAAGAATAAAATCGACCAGTGTTTGGCCTTTTATCGCGGGTCGCGGTCGGTATTGGATATCGAACTCGCCTAGCTCCATACTCCACTTGATGAGCCGTCCTGACGTATCCATCTTCTCGAGGATTTGCTTCAGCGATTGATCAGTGAGCACCACAATAGTGTGGGCCTGGAAGTACGGTCGAAGGTGCCTTGCTGAAACAATTAAAGTGTAGGTTATCTTCTTAATCAGCCGGTAATTAATCTCAGAATCTTTCAGTATCCTGCTGATGTAATAGACTGGTTTCTGGGTAGCGGACTCCTGTCTCATCAGTACAAAATAGAGCGCTCGTTCGGAGATGGCCAAATATAGGTAAAGTTCCTCCCCAAGAATGGGTCGCGAGAGCAGTGGCGGTTGCATCAAATATTCTTTCAATCATTCAAAGGCTGCTTGACATTCAGACGTCCATTCGAACTGTAGGGATCTCTTCAACGCGTCAAATATGGACTTGTACTTTTCCCTGACTCTGGACATGAATCGGCTTAGGGCTGCTATTTGACCAGTCAAGCGTTGCACTTTCTTGAGTGTCTAGGGGGTGTTATGTCTAATATTGCTTATATTTTTTCGGGGTTGGTCTCTATCCCTCAGTCGGTGATCATGAAACCCAGGAACTTTCCGGAAGCGATCCCGAAAGTATATTTTTCTAGGTTTAGCCGCATGTTGTATGGTTCTAAGGTCTGGAAGGTTTCTTCAAGATCTGCAACATGAGCTTCTGCTATAACGCTCTTTACAATCATATCGTCATCGTAAGTTTCGACGTTACTTCCTAATTGGTCTTTAAAGACCGTATTAACCAGCTATTGGAAAGTTGCTCCGGCGTTCTTCAGGCCAAAAGGCATGACTCGATAACAGTACATACCGAATTCGGTGATGAAGCTGGTCTTTTTTTCGTCTTCAGGTGTCATTCTGATCTGGTTATAGTCAAAATAGGCGTCCATAAAACTCAAAAGTTGGTATCCCAAGGAGTTGTCCACAAGTTTTTCAATGTTTGGGAGCAGGTAACTATCTTTCGGACACACTTTGTTGAGGTCGGTGAAGTCTACACACATTCTCCACTTACCATTAGCCTTTTTTACCAAGTCTACGTTAGCCAGCCATTCGGAATACTTGACTTCGCGGATAAATCCTACTGCCAACAACTTATGAACCTATTCCTAGATGGCGCGTTGGCGTTCGAGGGTGAATACCCTCCTCTTCTGCTTAACCGGTTTGAAGTTGGGATTAACGGTTAGCTTATGGGTTATGACTGATGGGTCTATGCCAAGCATGTCTTCTGGGGTCCATGCGAAAACTTTCGAGTGTCACTGCAGACAGGCTACTAAGGCCTCTCGTAAGGGAGGTGAGAGGTTGGCTCATATCTTGACTATTTGACTGGAGTCATTCGTCAAAAGGACCTCGATCGTTTCTTCGCCTGGTTTAGGCTTGGCTCTCAGCTCAGTGTCCTCTCTAGGTTCCAGAGCATCGACAGGGAAAGTTTCTTGTACGTCTTGTGTCGCGAAAAGGATATAGGGATCAGGGTCGCTTCTTATGGTAGCCACCCCTAACGGTGTCCTGAACTTTACTTTCATGTGTCTCGTGCTCAGAAGTGCCTCTAGATCGTCCAAGCTGGGTCTGCCGAGTATGGCGTTATAGGGTGAGTAGAGCTTTACCACATGAAAGAAGATGGAAGCGGTTGCGTGATTAGGGGATCTTCTTAGGGTCACAGGAAGATAAATGATGCCTTCAGGATAAGTAGGCTCATGCAAAAGCCCTTGGAGGGATCCGGTAGATGGCAAAAGACGGTAGATGGCAAAAGCCTAATCATCAAAGCCTATGATTGGCCTTATTCTTTTGGCGGGTACCGTGTCGAAGATGACCATTGCGAATATCATCATAAGATTTCAGAGAATCAGTCTGTTTCCCACAGATGACGCCAATCTGTTGGAGGTGGATTATGGCTTCACAGATACCAATTCTTTCTTGAGTCAAATAGTAGCTATCAATGGGTGGATACACCTGCAAAAACCGTAGAGGGTGCTCCGCTGGGGAGGCTCCGACGCTCAAGTTAGTAAAGAGCGGTTTTCGATCGAAAGAAAACAGACTGAGAGTTGAGAGAAGGTTGTTCCCTGTGATCAGTGTGCCAAGAGTGTCAGGCCCAGAGCGCATACCTGGTTCTGAGACCTTTAGGGATGATTTATACTTTTGAGAGACATGCGCTGCCAGGGGATTTCAACCCTACCTTCCTTATCGAACTGATCCGAGAATCTCAGGAGTTAATTCTATGAGTTGATTACGATCTCCATTTATCGGTGGAACTACCATTTTAAGGAGGGGTGTTTTCCTTACTTGAAAGATTCGGGATATACCATTATGAAATAGGAGACTGAAGTTAAGGAAATTCTGATCTTCCTTTATAATCGTTAGGGGTGCTGCCTGTCGTTTGGTCGCTCGACCGATAAAGAGTTAATCGGGATTCGTCTGATTGGTATGCTGCTATTTATTTGCCCGATCGGGGTAATTACCTTCGCTCGGTGAGTATCGTTCGGTGGATCCGGGCGACTGAGACCCTATCGTCTGGGAGGTCCGGGCGACTTAGACCCTTTGGATGACGATTGCATTTAAACCTCGACCGATAATCGTCCTTCATGGGCCTTCTGCATGTGCCTTCTTAGGGCTGACCCATCAAATGTGATTCTGGGACAGCCGTCCCAATAGAAAGATTTTCAAGAATCTTTTCATAAGAAAACTAGGGTTTTTACGCTCTCAAGCAAGTGACTTGTCATGCAGGTACATGCTATATATACTAAATACAGGCAAATCCTAGAGACATTCATTTACATTCTTTACACTCAACAACCCTACATTCATCACATAGAGGCTGCATAGGGTTATTCTATGACTCTACTCAGAATCTTATTTTACTTTCTTTATCGTTTTTTTTTTTATTTGAGCGTCGAAATTTTATCAACCGGACCCACTTCCAAGAGATATTTACAGGTCTCATTATCCACGAAGGCTCAGAAGACACATCAGCATTGGTTTTTCACTTGGATCAACAAAACAGTTATTTATAGAATAAAATCTACCTCCAACAATAATTATATGAATAAGATAATTTACCTTTATATAGTTTTAATCTCAGTGAATTGAGGAAAGTGTACACCATAATCACAGATGTCCAGACTCCCTTTCTCCAATTGATTTTTTATTTAATAAAAGATTAAAATTATCTTTTATATCCAATATTATTTTTATATTGAAAACTTTATTAAATTTCATTTTTTTTTCCCAAACAAAGCCTACAACCAAAAGCTCAATTAAGTCTACCATTGTAATTAATTTTTTATTATTAGAAACATTGAAGACTAGGATTATGTTGGCGGAAAATTTTTCCTTAAAGGGCACTATGTTCCCATTGATTTTTTTTTTTTTAAACACTCATAAATATAGAATTACAAGATTTGGAATATGAAGTATTGTGTTCCAACTATTAAAAAACTTGAAATAGTATAATTGTGACAAAAAGGTTACTAATCAGAATGCAAAAAATATAATATAACTCAATTCTATTGGTGCAATAGAAATAAAACTGCACTCATATTCATTTCCGCTAATTGATCACCTACTCGCGCATTTTACCCCCCAAAAAAAAAATTCACATCAATCTGTAATCATAATAATATTTTTAAAAGAGGACTCCGTAGTACATTATTATGAACGGTAATGATATTTATTAATAGCATACTAGTATAGAATTATTAAATATTTTTATATTACTATAATACCGAAAACTTGATGTCGAATGATTTGTAAACATTTCTATAATAAAATAGAAAATTTTGAAATTTTATTGATTTTCGATTTTGGGGTCTTACTTTTAATTTTTGATATATTTTTAAATTGTTGTGTCCGCGAACCGTAATAAATTTCATTTTTATGAAAAAATTTAAATTTTAGTAAAAAGGGGTGTGAATATATTTATATATATATGATTGTTATTTATTTTAATATATATATTGCTAAAAAAAAAAAAAGAGAAAGTGGGACAAAACGCAGCAAAACGCTACGTTTTCCCCCAAATGAAGATTAGGGTTAAAAGCCCTAATCTTTCTTCTCCTCCCTTCTTCGTCTCTCTCACTCTCAGCCTCTGCTCTCTCCCTCTCGCTCGCGGTCTCTCTGTTCGTCACTTTCTCTCTCTCGATCGACTATCCTCTGTCGTGCCACCCTCACCCACCGTGAACCACCGTCGTCTCTCTCCCTCTACTCACTCTCTATTTCTCTCTCCGTCTTCAGTCTCTCTCTCTCTGTTGAATGATTCTCGCTCACTCACCTTCGCACTCTCTGTCTCTCTCGCGCCTGCGACGCCCTCTCGCGGGTTGCTCCGACCACCGTAGCTGGCAGACAGCGAATGAAGGTCACCGTATCTCTTTCCCTCTCTCCATTTCTCTCTCTCTCTCACGCGTGAAACTCCTCTGCTCGCTCGCACGGTGCACGCTATAAGCACCTCCTTCGGCCAACGACCAAACTAGCAACCATTAGATCCTCTGAAAACCCTAGCTGCGACTGTGAGTCTCTCTCTGTATAGGTAAGGTTCGGTTCCTAACCCTAACTCTAGGGTTTTGAAATTTTCTTAGAAAATAGCTTTAGATTACTGAAATTTACTTTAAATTGAGAGTTTTGCAGGTCTGAGAATGGACTGAGAAGGCATCTGAGCGAGGATTGAGAACCACGAAAAACCCTAGGTGAGGCATTTCAATCCCTTTAATAATTCAAATTGTTTTTGTTGAATTTAAGTAGAAATTATATATATATTCTGAAATGTATGAGACTCGAAAGAAATGTATTTTCCTAAGGGCTTGTATGAAATTATTGAGGTTAGGTCTAGAATTCGATATAAATTGGACTGCGAAGCATGGAAGAATGTCTTAGATAGTATTAAGGTTTTGTTTGTTTGGTTTGTGTAGCTTTCCTTGGGATTCGAATTGAAATTGGCATGAATTAAATTAGGATTTTGTAAATTCAGGAGAAAATGGGTAAAAATTGAGGAATATTGGAAATTTAAAGTCATTGGTGATGACAATGATCCTAAATTGATGAAACGAAAGTTTAGGAATGTGGTTGTGCAAATTAAGGCTATTTTAAATAAAAGAGAAATTTGAAAACCCTTTAATAGAGTCTTAATTGATGATTATTTGTATTGATTGGTCTAGGTTGACCTTTGGAGACTCGAGAGGAGTCGTTTTGAGTTGATTTCGGAAATAGGGAGTGGATACCCTCCCTAGAGGTGAGTGGATGGTTCATTGTGTTCATGAATGAGTAACATGTTTTAAAATTGTTTTGAAAATGATTTTGAAAAATTTTTACATATTTTATATAAATTGTTTTGTGATTGTGGGCTGTCTGAACTGGGTTGTGAAATACGAATGCATCCACTGTGTTTATGAATACTTTTGTGCCATGTGATATTTGATATTGTTCTATGAACTGTTTTGGCATGAGATTATGGATTATTTGTTGGAAACCATGGCACATTGTTGAGAAATGGACTGATTGAGAAATGAAGGGTGCCGTAGATGACTATAGTCATATTCCCACCACGGAGCGACCCGACGGGGTGGCGTGGTTTGGGGTTTGGATGATATTTAGCGAGAGAGACAGACGTGTCTCCCTCTACTATAGGTCGGGCTATATCTGGACGCACCCCGGTGATGCACGACCCAACGCCAATGAAGGGGGTATGTTTTGAAACATTTGATAGAAAAAACCCTTGGCGGGCTTTCGTCTGAGTTTGGCCGCCCTAAGACAGAAGTGTTTTTCGATGGGACCCCAGGATTTTCTGAAAGGATAATTGACATGGATGCATATTTGTGAAATGTGATTTATTGAAATGATTTTATGTATATAAAATGATTTACGAGATATACTTTGACTGCCCCACATTCACCCCTTGTTTATGAACACAATTGCACCATTGCACTCCACTCACTGAGTATTTCCCAATACTCACCCCTCTCTCTCCACCTTTTTCAGAAGAGACTTAGTTGGGAGACTACTCGATAGAGCTTGCGTAGTATTTTTACGGATTGTATAGGTATTTGGCTCATGCACGATTTTTGGAGATTTATAGCTCTCAAACCATGGAAAGGGAAGTCTGTACATCCCATGCTGTGCGGATTTTATTACTACTGGCCGAGTTATTGGCAAGTATTGATAAAATTCGACGATTTTTGATTTGTACTTTATTATTTTGATTGCTCTATTTTTGAAAAACTATTTTATTCTGTACTGGGACATTTGAATTATAATTGTTGGCTTTTGCTATTTTCCTATGATTTTGTGAAGTTCTGTACATCTCATACTTTTAGGATTTTACTGATATTGACTTGATTTTTTCGGGTAAGTGTTTGTAAAATCTGATTGCTATATTTTGGGATTTCTTGTTTGTTAAATGCTTTCTTGTGTTGAGAATTCTGAGTGACTAGGATGGTCACATCGCATGAGTGCATGTACAGGTTTCCACTCCCCGTTGTGTGCTGCTGTGTACTCATGCATGTACAGGTTCCCCCTCCCCGATGTGTGTTGATGTACGATTGCATGTACAGGATCTCACTCCCCGATGTGTGCCGATGTGTGTATTTGTACGTTCAAGGATGAGTCGGATGGACTCCTTACATGTGTATTGTTTATATGATTTCATGTTTTGAAGAGTCTTATGCGTTTGAGAATTATTGTAAATTTGATAGTCTTGCGGAGTCTCGATATATGGGGAGGTTCTGCCCGTGTACCGAGATGACGCGACGGTTGTCGCGTGGTCGATCCGAGAATCAGAGCGTGACAATTATGATATTTGGTTCAAATATACAAAGTATAACTGAAATTACTATAACTATTAAACATTTAAAAAAAAAAAAATTGTTTTTGAGCCTTTACTAATTAAGCAGATCTTTAGTTTTAATAATTTATGTCAAAATTTCACAAAACCTCATAAACAATTGCATAATTATACATTTTTATTAAATTTTAGGGAATTATATAATATAATTGAGAAAAATTATAATTCCATGATATGGTAGTATTGGCAGCTAGGTTTCATGCACAAATGGGAATGGGTCCACCAAAACTACCACTGTTCCTTACGATTTCAACCCCTTCTAGTCTCTCTCAACAAGCCACTTCAAAGCCTATAACAACCTGACCCACTAAAAATTAAAAATTAATTAAAAACTAAATAACAAATATAAAATTTTAAATTGATATAAAATAGTTAAAATTATTATTTTATAAATAATATTTTTAATTAAAAATTTTACTCATATCAATTTTCTGGTCTTCATATATAAATAAAAAAGTTACGTGCAAATCTTCACCAAACAAAAGAACTCCGCACAAAACTCCATTTAGTCTCTCCAACACTCTTCTCTCAATGATCTGAATCTTGAATCAAATGGACGATGAAGATGGTATGTGAAATCGATCAGACGGGAACAACGGCAGCATCCGCTTTGTTGATCAAGATGGAAGAGAAAAAGAGTTTGATGGTGAAGTGCTCGAAGGTGAGATGGGTGTTGATGATGGTGGTGTTAACTGTTTCCATGGTTGTTTTGCCTTTGGTTTTGCCGCCTTTGCCTCCACCCCCTCTGTTTCTTTTACTCCTTCCTGTTGCTATTATGGCTTTTCTCTTTTTCTCGGCCTTTTCTGCGTCTCAACTCCCTAACATCTCCAATGTCTAGCAAGTTCATTAACCTCTCTCTCTCTCTCTCTCTCTCTCTCTCTCTCTCTCTGTGTAAAGACTACTGATGTTATTAGTTTATTAATCTATCCGTTTTGAGAATCAAATGTGTTTGGTTTCACTTTTCCGTTTGTCTATTTTGGTGACTTTTCATTGATGACTGAAGTACCAGTGCCAGTTATTTGAAGGTTTTTGAATGTCGATGGCATTTGGAGTGATTTGGCTTAATATAATTCTTTTTCTCTTAAGTGATATTGCTTTTAATATAATTCTTTTAATTTGTCAATTCTTAACTGCACCAAAGAAAGAGGGCAAAGCTGGTACAGAAGTCTAATTTAAATATAAGGGCGTCTACGTAATTTTCTCCAAATAAAAATGTAAAAAGCTCAAAAGAACAAATCTAGGCAATGAATACAGTTGGTCATATGGAGCCGGGTTTCCAGGTCATTGATAATCCCTACCCAAACTACATGAGAGAGGGAGAATGAGTGTGATGTTGGTGGGGTTGGCGGCAAAGCAAAAGTTTTTGGTCTCCCCAGCTCTATCTTTGCCAACAACGGTAACTTGTCAAGTTCCTCGGGACTTCTGTTTCGATTAAATTCATTGAAGTTGTACCCGCCACAATTGTGTTATAAAAGTTATGCACTTGAAGTGTTCGATTGTATTAGGTAACATTCTTCTATGTCTTCTACTTGGATCCATATTGTATAATATTGAATCAGGCGGCGACGATCTTCAAGGCACAAGAGTTTCAAGTACCTTGAAATTGGGATTCATTGGACATCTGGGTGTTTAAAATTTACATGAAATTGTGGAGAGGAATGCTGCTGCTTATGCCATGGATTGGAGCATTGAGCTTGAGAAGGGTCTTCGATCAAAAAAGCCCAGCAAGTTTTACATTCTTAAATGGGTTTTCTCTTTCCTTTATACCGAATTCTCATCTTTACTTAAATTTTTGTATAATCAGTGTGGTAGTCGTAGGTATTAGAAAACTAAAAACCCAATACCACCTCAATGATCTTGTAATTTTATACGCGTGCCATTCGAAAATACTTGTAAAAATCCAGCCGGATTTTATAATGTTAACCATCCAACCAGACACGTAGAATCCCATCGGTGCTAGTAAACTATTTCTCTATGCTCTTCACTTATGTCATGTACAAGCCACGCAAAGCAAGTATGGATTTGCTTTCCCTATGTTTGAAAGTTTATATCCTCAAAAACTAATCTGTCCAATTTGGAACATAATAGATGTCTAGGTCCAGCAATCTTACATAATTTGGTTAGACATTTTTGTTATAAGAAATGTTTCTAATATCACCTAATATGATCATGTTTGGATTGAATTACTCTGGTTCCTGATTGCTTTTAACAACATTCACCACTGAGATTTTCCCATATTCAGGTCAAGTCATTGAGGCCATTTCACAAATTGGTCTTAGACTTGAGCTGTGGAGCAGATAGCCTGAGCCAACGATGCCTGTCTACTGCATGTTTAACCTGATACCGGGTGAGGATAGATTATTCGCAAACACAATTCTTCTTCGGCTTGCCGATGCTTTTACGAAAGGGGATAAATATGTTAGGCTTGCAGTTGTAAGGATCTTTCTATCAGAGGTAAGGCACCATAACAAGAAAATGTGACAGCGTGGAATCCTGACAAAGAACAGGGTGAATAACCACCTGGAGTTTCTTCGCAGAGTAAAGTTAGTATATGGCTCTGGGGATGTTGAGTCAAGATCTCTGAGTCTTATTCTTCTTGGTTGTTGGAATCATTTTTCTAAAGACGGTGCTGAAATAAGATACATGATACTCTCTACTTTGGTTTCAAGTGATGTTTTGGAGATTAGATCTTCTAAATTTTGAACCAATTGATTTCCTAGTCAACATTCCTTTCCTTTGGGGGGGGGGGGGGGTTGACTTCCACGCAATTAACTGTTGAAGTGTTTAGAGTATCTTATGATATGGCCCAGTGACCCCTATCTTCAAGTTTTCCTCATGGTTGCCCCACAATTGTCTTTAGGGTATAGGCTTAAATTTTCGAGACACTCTGAAAATTATCCCAGACAGGTGTAAGGCTTTTGCAAGACCCTTTGGAAGAGGATTTCTTGATCCGAATGCTGATTTCACTTTCCAGGCTCTATTTGAAGTCGGCCCCTTTGATATCTGATGTAACGCCGATCGGTGTTAGGGAATTTTTATTAAATTTTTAATTTAATTTTATAAAATAATTGGAGAAATTGATTGTGATCGATTTTTGATTTGGGATATAATATCAAAAAATTTGATATTTGAATTTTTTAATTTATTCTCCCATAAAATTCTTAAAGTATTAAATAGTTTAGTAGTGTAAAACTTTTTGGAGCACCTTGAATGCATAGGTTCTAATCTACTTGGATGCAAGTGACCAAGGGATTAAGTTTGATAAGTTAATTTGTGGGGAGGGCAAATTGGCTTGTGTTTAAGAAAAGTCTGTGACAAATCGATTTGTGTTAAGGGTGTAACACCGGATAAATCTGAATTGTGATATGTAATCTAAGTTGCATATTTAAAATTTTTATATTTTATAAAATGGAGGAAGTATAGTTAATTTAAATATAAGTTTAAATTTTCGCTCATTGAGTTGTCCAGGAAACCCCTCTAAAAATGTGACTGATAGTTTCTAAATTTTAAAATTTCTTATTAATAATGCCGTCAGTTAATTGAGTATTCGGTGATCAGCATTTGATGGGATTTGACTCTTGTAAGAGAATTTACCTATTTGGTGAGGTTCTAGTGTGTAATAAACAAACTCTTCAAATTTTGATTTTTTTTATCGATAACCGATAGTGACCATTTCTTAGTGGTTTACTATCTTCTCGGTATAAAGTGAAGTTACAAATTTATTGTATATTGTAAACTTGAGTTGACAGATCATTTTTCATAATTTTTATAATTTTATATATACTCATCGATACACCCAATTTTCTATACCGTTCGGTATATTACACTTCATTTATATTTTCTCCAACGATAAATATTTGGGCCGTCGATGGATATCCAATCTTGAAATCTGTGGATATGTATTTTGATAACTCTATCAGTACCTTTGCCACACATATATAAATATATATCTCATCGATATATTAATCGAATGGCACTTTCAATTGGTATATTGACCGAACGGCACTTCCAATCGGTACCTTCTGTTTTCTGTTACTCCACCTGTTCGGTCACCCTTCAAATTCAATAATTTTATTTTTATTTTTATTTTTATTTTTATTTTTATTTTTCATTATTGGTCTCACCATAGCAATGTTTTTCGATATAGATTTTGAAATAACCGATCAGTAACAACACTGTAAAACTCCTCCATTTGGATATTTGAACCTTCCTATCAGTAGATAAATAAACCTTTATGTCGGTAGATGCCTCATCGGTGAGTTCCCTGATCAGTCATCCAATGCCTTCGGTCAATTCACCACCATTCTTTGGCAAATGGAATTTTGCTGCCTTCGGATATTCTTCCACACGGAGCCTTTGGTCATTTTTCAACAAATACATTATTGGTCTTCAAATCCAAATTGCTTGGCCAAACGTGTCTTCATGGAGTTTTGAACTCATGACCCACACCTCCTCTAAAAAGAAATTTGTCACTAAGATATTCAAACATTTTAATTATATTATGCTTCATTTATATTATATCCCAAAAATTAATATATTTATATTTCTAAATAAATTCTATTTTTATTTTCAATTTTCCCTACTCATCGATAGACACATTGTTTCCGGCTGGACCCAACTCCCAATACTTAACTCATAATGTTGACTTTTCTAAAATCCAAGAGGACATGTTAGGACAATTGTAAAATTGAGGAATGAACAAGGACCACTAGGTAAATATTAAAAATGAGTTTAATGATAGAAAAGGGTGAAGACTTCAGAAATTCACAAACCCAGAGAACCTCATTTCTCTTTCTCTCTCTAGATCCTTCTTCCTCTCTTCTTCCAAAATCATTCGACTTACCGGCAAGTCTATAGATTTAATATTCTAAACTACTCATACAATCATTCAAAGTTAGATTCTAGTCATGATCTTGGAAAAACTTAAGAGTGTAGAGATGTCTCAAGAGAGAACAAAATTCTAGAGTTTGATGAAACCCGAACGGAAAAGGTTTCTTGGAGACAAGAAATAAGGTATAATCATTTTTCTATTCCATTCTTTAGTTTACTTATCTAGGTCTTTATTTGGATTTAGAGGCTAAAAAGTCACAATAAGTGACGGAGAAATTACGTTTCAACTGATTGCATTTTTAGGGTCAACTTGAAAATAACTAGTGATGATTTTGGCTACTTGATAATGTCCTTTAAGAATCGAATGGACTGATCGTGGCAAGAATATTGTTATGGAGGAATCTGGGAGTGACTAGCCTCCCTATCACAATGAGTGGACGGACTATTGTACTTGAATGAGAAAATGATTTTTATAAATACTTTTATAAATGATTTTTAAATGATTTGTTGCAATGATTTGTGTTTGTGGGATGTCTAAAAAATGTGAGTTTGGAATATTCATGCATCCACTGTACTTGGACTACATATGTGTCATTGTTGCTGGAAATTGTATCTATGAATATTGTGTTATGGTTTGGTAACCATTTTCTAAATTTGTGACACATTGAAACTATTCGGATGTTTGTGAAATGAAGGTGCTAGTGACGGTAAATGACTATAGTCATTCTCTTCACGGAGCGACCTGACGGGGTAACATGGTTGAGGGTTTGTTTGGCAAGGGAGGTAGATGCAGCCTCTTCTGTCCCCGTCGTACTATCCGGATAGCATCCCGGTGAGGTACGAGTCAATGCCAAGGAAGGGAGAATTAGTGTTATGAAATGAATGAATTGAAAACCTCTTGGCGGGCTTCCACCCACGTTCGGCCAAACGTTGGATGGGAGTGTTTTTTTAGAGTGACCCCATGATTTATGGAAAGTATAAAATTTGTGGATGCATCTATTTTTATAATGAGCTGAATCGTATGATACTATTTATGAAATGATGATTTGTTGAAAATTGTGGTTTTGACATTCCCACTTGCACCACTCATTTACTGTCACAACATGTCATTGCACTCCACTCACTGGGTATGAAATACTCACCCCTCCACTTTTATCCTTTTTCAGAGAAAGTGTAGATATAGCAGCAGCCTCTCTCCAGTTAGATAAATCCAGTCGAGGAAAAGCTACTGGAATCATTTGTTGGTATTGACTCTCCCTAGATGTGAAGTCTTGAAGCTTGTAGATGAACCCATTGGAGGATATATTTTTGAAAGTGAAAACTTTTATTTTTGGAATGAAATTTGAAAACTTATTTGTTGTATATCTTACATATTTATACTTCCTTAAATAGAACTTTTATCAAATATGTTAAATGTTTGATGTGTTGGTTTCTTTGGATTAAATAAGAATATTTCTATAGCCTTGCGGGGTCTTGGGGTATGTGCTGATGACTACACATGTTCCAAGATCACGCGGCGGTTGTCACATGCTCAGACTTGCGGGTTAGGGCATGACAATTATTGGTATCAGAGTAAATGTTTTGAAGTTATGAAAAGTTTTCAGATATCTACAAATAATTTTAAAGATTTTTGTATTTGCAAATGTTTTTGAGAAAATTTGAAATCCTCCAATGGGTCCTAGGAAGCTGATATACCTCTAGCCATAGGTGTCTAGGGTTATCCTAGTATTGTGAGCTAAAGTAATTTATCGTTTATAGACTATCATGCCTCTTCGTAGAAGAATGAGGAATATAAGCGAGATTCCTCCTCCAGAGCATGAGGATGAGTCGTCCTCACATGCTCCACCTCCTCCGGCTTCTACTCACCCGACTCCTCCAACCGAGATTCCTTCACCACCACTCGATACTCTTCAGCAATAGACCAAGTGGTGGAATGCATATGGTGCACATCTTTAAGCACCGCCACAAGTCCAAGTCCCTCCTCCACCTCCTAATCTAGTAGTTCCACCGGTCCCTTCTATGGTACCGGTAGCACATCCTACTTTGGTAACTACACCACCCACCTAACCACCTGTTAAATTATCTAAGTTATTGAAAGAGGCTAGGCAATTAGGGTGTGTGACCTTCTCGGGATCCAACGACCCTACGGTGGCTAAGAAATAGATCAAGAGGATTCGAGAAGTAGTGACGGACATAAGGATTGATGATGAACTGAAACTCATGGTAGCTGTGAGATTGTTAGATGATGATGCCAGTACTTGGTGGGATGGTGTAAAGGAGAGATCAACTGTACCCTTTTCTTGGAATGATTTCCTTAGAGAGTTTGATGAGAAATTTTACACAAGATTTGATCGGGATTTGAAAAGAAGACAATTCCTCCACCTTCGTCAGGGAAATAAATCAGTAACAGAATATAAAGCAGAGTTTAGGAGTCAGTCTACATTTGTTCCAGAGAGAGTAGCCTCTGAGGAGTATAGACATTTTAAATTTGAGGATGGTTTGAACTTAAATATCCGAGAGAGGATGTCAGTGACAGAGGCTCATACTTATCAAAATGTTTTGCACAATTGGCCTTGAGGGCCAAACAGATGGTGTTACAGAGAGGTAAGATTAGGTAGCATCACGAGAAGAAGAAAAGGTATGGGTTCACTTCTAGCCAAAGTTTCAAGAAAAGCAAGAGCAGAGGCTCCTACGGTAGTGGTTCTGTCTCGGAGTCGATTGGCACCCCCCAAGACCAATCGTTCTTCAAGTCGAATGCCCCAAGTGGTAGTATTGGATCAGGAGTGAGACCAGAGGAAAGTAAAGGAGATCCTTGCACAAATTATAGGGGATACCATTTGGGTCCATGTAGGGGGCTTAGAAGGTGCTATCATTGCGGGAAGGAATACCACTTTTGGCACTCTTGTCCTGAGTTGAATGCGGAAGAGCAAGGGAATCAACCAGTTCAGGGTCTTCCTAGTGGTTCTAAAGGTGACATGGCCACTACTTCAGCACCCCCCATCGGTGCAACTTCAAGAACTGGGACGGGAAGCAACATTGTGCCTGTCAATCCCCAACGTCCTCCACCACGAACTTAAACTAGGATTTATGCTATGACTAATGAAGAGGCACTAAACGACCCCGATGATATCATAGGTAAATTTGGCTATCAATTTATTGATTTTGTAGTGCATGTTACTGGTGTTACCTGAACTTTGAGGTTTTCTAGTAGCATTGAATCATTACATGTTAGATGATAATTGATGAATGAATTTTGAATATCGGTTTTGTATAATAAATTGTGGTGATTTTCACTGTTGTGATGTGATGAATGTGTGAGTATTGTTGAGCAAGTTTCACGATGTTGGAGGTACTGATGGTTATTCTAAGAGAATATTTAGATTGGCTGATGTTTATGATTGGATGTCATGTTATAGAAAACATGTATAAAATGTATGTTACAAGGTTTGGCTAATAATCATTTGGTAATTTATATTAATATGTATAAGGAGAAATATTTGGTGATTGGTGCCTGCGTACTTATTGACATAGAGTCTAATAGTTCCTTTATTAGTATAAGCTTTGCTATATATTGCTGATAGCCTTTTGGCCCTTCGATAGTAGTTGAATAGAAGTACAGAGAATGTGATGCATAGATAGCCGAAGAAGATGAGAATGAATAGGATTACATAGCATAAGTGACTAGAAGTTTATAAGCATTTAGGGGAAATGACAGGGACCAGCAAAAATACTCAAGACAAAATGGTTATACATTCCAGGTGACTATTTTCTCTAATCGATTCAACTAGCTGGGAGGTGGATGAGTCGATTCAGTAGGCAATTGTGAGTTGATTCACTTAGGTAGTGAAATGACTTGGCCCTCAATCACACACACATGAATTGATTTGTGGAGCAAGGAAATCGACTTGTGCACTCTATGGAATTAGGAAATAACCAAAATACCCTCCAAATGCAATGAAACCTAAAAATTTTGAAGGGGCAAAATGGTAAATTCACCCTCTAAATTATGAAAAGGGAATAGACTTATTTCATTTACACCATTTCATTTTCTCTCTCGAATACACAGCTGCTCTCTCATTCCTCTCTTTGTATTTAATCGCCCTCACACCTTTCTTGATGTTCATCTCAACAATCAATTGCCCCTTCAAATAAACCTACTTAATCAACTTCCAACATCTTCAAACCATACATGAGAAGAAGAATCAAAGGAGAAGTCTAGGGTTTGCTCTTCAAAGGAGAAAAATTCTGGATTTTAAAGCTAATCTAACCCCAAAATTAAGGTAATTTCTCTTCCCTACTCTTGGGTTTAGCTTCTTTATTACTAGTTTTAATTGTATTGTTGAGATTCGATGGAATTTCAATTTAAGGTCAAAAACCCTAGAAATTTATAAATAGTAAAATTTGGGGAAATAAAAATGATATTTAGATGGAAATGGTATGTAAATGAACTAAATGGTGGATTTTGAACATAGATTCTTGGAATGTGAAAAATTAGGGTTTATGCAAAATTAGAAAAAATCTATAAACCCTAGAAATAATTATGAATTAACATTGAAATTGTAATCGTTGGTTTAAGAAAATCAATTGGAATTTGAAAAGGGATTGCATTAGATTAAATTATGAAATTGGGTATGAATACCCTCCCAAGAGGTGAGTGGATGGTTATGTTGCATATAAATGAGAAAATGATTCAATTATGCTTTATAAATTGAATTCTCAAATGAATTTGAAATGGTTTTACATTACTTTGTGATTGTGGTGTGCCTGAAATGAAATTGTGATAAATTCATGACTCTTGAGGTTGAATATTGAATTATTTTCACCATGTTACACTTGGACACTCATGTGAATTGTGAAATTTTGCTCTACCTTGTGATTGAGCATGAATTGATTGATGAATTGAATTAGGTAACATGATGCTGGAAAAAAATGACTATAGTCTGAGTCTTGTCACGGACCGGACCATCGGGGCGGCGTGATTAAGACTGATTTGATTAAAATTAGAGAGTTGGAGGAGGCGAGATGGAGAGCCACTCAAGTCGACCGGATGACGTGGTGACACCCCACGAAAACAGTTTCGAGCCAATGCCAAGGTGAAGGGAATTTATGAAAATTGTGGAGAACCCCTTGGCGGATCCTACCAACGGCCAGTGGTAGGAAAGAGGTTTCAACAAACCCCAAAAATATGAAAATGGAAGTTTAAATTGTTTATTGATTGAAACAAATGAGTCATGGTAAATTCTGAATTGAATTCCCATTTTATGTACATATTTTAATTTAACCTCTTGAAATATATGTTTGACATACATATTTTGGCACAACCACCCTCACCCCTCATTTATGTGTTACATGCCTCTGCACTCCACTCACGGAGTATTTATAATACTCACTCTCCTCTCTCTCTAATTCTTTTCAAATGAAGTGTAAATTGGAGACGTCGTCTAATGCTGAACGAAGAGTTACTTTGTTGAACCTTTGTAAGTAATGGTTGTGAAATTATTTTGGGATCTAAATCATATGAATCTTGGAATGGAAGTTTTGTACCTATCATTTTGTTTGGATTTGATTGATGCTTGCTCAATTTTTCTTAAGCAAGTATTAATAAAATCCATACTATTATGACATGAAACTTCTTTTATTTTGTTTGAAATTATTTTTGTATAATATTTTATTTTCATGGGGACATTTGGGCTATATTATAAATTTTGGCATACATTTTGAGTTTGTAAAATTTGTGTAAATGTATGAGGACTGATTGGAAGGCCGGGATGGCCTATAAATGTTTGGGAACTGTCTAGATGGCCGGGGTAGCCAAATTGCATGCATGCTTGAATAGGGACGGATCAAATCGATCCTTGATTGTGTGACAAATGTATACTAAATTATTTTTTATAGTTACATTATTTTGGAAAAACTGTTGGATATTGATAAATGTTTTATACTATCTTGGTGTACGGGTAGGGATTACACGTATGTCGAGATAACGCGATGGTTGTCATGTACTCGACGAGAGGATCGAGGCATGATATAGACATTAATCTCTATGATCTCGACTTCTCAAATCAATTTGGCTAATGGTTAGGTCGACTTGCTAATCCTATAGGAGGATTTGCTAATACTAGGTTCCCTTTTTCCCATTTTTTTAGGTTTTAAAAGCCTCAAACAATTAACTCTAATTGTTTAATAGTTTTCGTTCATAAGTATGATGAAAATTTATGGCATTGACGCTCATGTATTGATTGATATGGGGTCTAATATTTCTTTTATGAGAATAGAGTTTGCTAAATACTCGAATAGGCCTTTGACTCCACTTGAAGAGGAGTTACTGGTTATCACTATCAGAGCCTAGACTCATGATTTTAAATGTTTTAAGTATTTTAAATACTTCTAAATGTCCCCAAGAGCTTTTCAAAAGATTTTAAAGTATTTTCTTTTAAAAATTTGGAGTTTAAAGGATTTTTCAAGGGATTTTCAAAAACCTCCTATGGGTTCTAGGGAATAGTGATTTCTTATTTTAGGGGGTTAAGATTCTAGTCCAATTCTTAACTTAGCATACTACGAATAGTCTTTCTCTCTTATAGGACCATGCCTCCTAAACGAAGGGTAAGGAATGTGAATGAAATTTCTCCTTCCAAGCATGAGGATAGATCTTCCTCATGTGCTATATCTCCTCCTCCAGCTACTACTCACCTGGCTCCTCCAGCCGAGATTCCTCTTCCACCACTTGACACCTTTCGACAATGGACCGAGTGCTGAAATATCTATGGTTCACGTCTCCAAGCCCCACTTCAAACACCAATACCTCCTCCACCAAACCACATCATCCCATCAACCCCTCCAACAACACCGATTGCTCCTCCCACTTCAATGGCCACACATATAGATCACTCCATCATTGAATTATCCAAGTTGATTAAAAAAACTCAACAACTTGGATGTGTCACCTTTCCAGAGACTAGTGATGTGATGGTAACAAAGAACTAGATAAATTGGGTTCAAAAGATAGTGGCTGATATGAGACTTGATAATAAGTTAAAGCCATAAAGTTGTTGGATGAAGACGCTCGAGTATGGTGGGATAACCTCAAGGAGAGGTCTGCGGTACCCATTTCTTGGAGGAATTCCCTAGGGAATTTGATGAAAAATATTATACTCGATCCTACCAAGATTTAAAGAAAAAAGAGTTTCTTCATGACTGCCAAGACAACAAGTTTGTGGCAGAATATGAGAAAAGATTGAGGCGGTTGTTCTCATTTGTCCTAGAATTGGTGACTTTCGAGGATTATTTGCATTTTAAATTTGAGAAAGGTCTAAATTCGTCCATTCAAAAGAAGATGACCATGACCTCTGCGCACACCTATAAAGAAGTTTTGGAATTGGCCTTAAGAGCCGACAAAATGCTAGACGAAAGGGGAAGGACTAGAAAGGGACAAAGAAAGAAGAGAAGAACCAAATTTGCATCGGGTTAGAATTCTAAGCCAAGTAGGAACTAGGAACTGTAACACTGAAAAATTCGGTGTTTGAATTTTTAAATTTTGAGTGATACCAAAAAGAATTTTAATTAGATTTTAAATTTATTATTATTCTAAATATTTCACAGAGGATTGAATGGTTTGGTGGTGTAAAACTTATTTTTTGAGAATTTAAAGTGTTTGGGTTCAAAACTCATAGGATACAAGTAACGTGGGATTATTTGTGGAATTTTGGAGTGTTGGGTTGCCTTGTGTGATAGTTGGGTTTGCTTGTGTATATGGGGTGCATGAGTGATGGGTTGGCTTATGTATGTGGAGTTTATGAGAGGTAGGTTGGCTTATGTATGTGGAGTTTATGAGAGGTAGGTTGGCTAGTGATGGTAAAAATGAAGAGATAAGTCACCTTGTGAAGGGCTTGGGATGACTTGTGTGAGTGTCTAGATGAGTAGGACACCTTGTGCAACTAGGGAGGATGACCCAAGGGTGTGTAGATTAGGGAATTCTGAGGTTTAGTGGTCTTGGGTCGCCTTATGCCAAGTGATCGGTCGACCCAAGACATGAAATGGGAAATATAGGATGCCTTGTGCGATGTTTGGGTCACCCTATGGCCTTTGCTAAGACACCTTATGAGTGTGCAGGGTGGGATTCTGAACTTTGGAATTTATGGGCTACCCTGCGCTTGGGTCGCCCCAAATGGTGTGTAGAACTTGAGGCGATGTAATGTTGGGTCACCCTGCTCCTTCACTTGGGTCAACCCAAGGCTTAAAAATTATGAATTTTGGGTCGCCTTGCCCACTATTAGGTTATCCTGTCAATGCAAAATTAGAACTTATGGGTTGTCTTGTTCCAAGCAGGTCTCATAGTGTGGGTCACCCTAGCCTGTTAAACCCTAATGTTTTAAGGATACAAATAACCAAAAAGGACATCCAACCCCACTACAAACTCATGAGTAAGGAAGGGTAAAATGATAATTTCACTTTTAGCTATAAAATGGCTTAATTAAAGCCCAAATTTATTTCCCTTCTTCCTTTCCACCATAAAAAACCCTCTCTATCTCCCATTTTCTATAGCTCTACCTCTCTCTCTCCCTTTCTTCATACTTTCTCTTTTCTTTCTTTGAAAACCCACCAAAATTCAATCAAACTCACAAATCTAGATTTTTAAACCTCAAGCAATCACGTAGAGGACTAAAGGTAGAGAGAGAAAACTAGATTTCTAGTGAGAGAACCCTAGGATTTTGAGGTGCTTTGATCTAGAGATGAAACCAATGATACAAATAGAGGTAATATTTCCTTCTCATCCTAACTCTGAATTATTTTGCTTATTTTTGGAGATTTAGTTGAAATTATGAAAGGTGAAAATATAGAACTTGGGGATTTTAGATCTAAGATATATAAATATTGAAATATTAGAAATTTGTGAATAATAATGGAATATAGTTACCAATAGACTGTGATTAATAAAACTAAAACATAGATTTGTGGATTTTGGAAATGGGAGTTGTGTTAACTTAAGGGAAATCAAATAACTCTAGTTTTACTAGTGGATTGAATGAGAAATTGATATTTATTGTTTTAGGCATAAGACATTGGATTCAAGTAGGGAATTAAATGTTATAGTAGATTGATTTGAAAGTGTTTACCCTCTCAAGAGGTGAGTGGATACATGTTTATGGTTTTAAGTGAGAAAATGTTTTATAATTAATTTATAAATGTTTTTAAAATTGTTTTAAAATCATTTTATGATTATGGAGTGTCCTAAAAGAGAATTTGAAATAATGAATGTACCCATGTGTTGTTTGGAACAATGTGCCATGTTTATCGTTTCGCGTTGAATATGATTGATTGAATCCATGCACTGAGAATTCATTTGAATAACTATTGGCACATTTTGATATATGATATGGTGATTGTGAAATGGTACTGTATGCATGATTAATAGCTATAGTCATTCCCTCCATGGTGTGGAACCCAACGGGATGACGTGATTGGGCATTTATTTGACTAAAAAGGTAGCTACGCTCGAGAGGTGCCTCCGAAGTCCTCCCTTCAGACTAACCTGGTAGCACCCCTAGGTAGGGCCGACCCAACGCCAAGAATAGGGTATTTTGTGATATGTAATAAGTATGAAAACCCTTGGTGGTTCTGCCATTGATCACGGTAAACCATTATCGAGAATTATGAGTTTTGGCAACCCCCTTGTTTTTGGAAAACATATGGTTATAAATTGATGCATATGATTTTAATTATGATTTATTAAACCGTACTTGAAATATGATGAACCTTGATTTTTTTTTAATGCTACAATGACATGGTTTTAAAATGTTTATTTGGCACATCCACAGTCATCCCTCGTTTATCATCATTACATGTTTTGCATTCACTGGGTATAGTTTATACTTACCCCTCCCTCTCCACTTTTTACAGAGAAAGTTTAGTTAATACGTGTGGTCGTTAGAGCCGGATTTTAGGGAAGACCTGTGATAGAGACTCCTTTTGGTATAGATCTTACTTGTCTTTGACGTATGGTAGCTTGACCCAAAGAAGGCATTTTGTATAAAATTTATTTGAAAACTTGTTTAACTTTGTAGTTTGATTATGGTTATATTTGAGTTTGGATAAACCTTTATTGAGGACCCTTAACTTCTCTTTTTTATGAAATTTACTTGGGAATTATTTGTTGGATTTGTTTCCTATCTCTTGAGTGGGAACTGTAGTCTATTGGTTGATGATGTTTGGTAGCCGGGATGGCCTATGGTTTGATTGAATATTTTGAATGCCTTGCGGTATTTTGGATCATGGGATGGGATTCACACGTGATTCAGGGTAACGCGATGGTTGTCATGTGCCCAAACGTATGGGTCAGGGTGTGATAGGCATATAGGCTCCTACAATGGAGCCTTAGCTACCGAGTCTATTAGCACTCCACAAAGGCAACAACCATCCAATTTTGGGTCTCCCACTACTAGTTTCATCTATGGGAGTAGATCAATGGAAAACAAGAAGAAGCAGTGCAAATACTATGGAAAGTATCATTTCGGGCTCTACTGTACACTCAATAAGTGCTATCAATATGGAAAGGAGGGTTATTTTCACAACACTTTCTTAGAGTTGGGATAGGGAGGCCAACCTAGCCAAGATAGCCCTAGTGGATTTATGGGTGGCCAAGCCAGCAGTCATGTACATTCAATGAATACTACTTCACGAACGAGGATCGGGAGCAACATAGTGGCTATTCCTCCCCAACTCTCTCAACCAAGGACTCAGACAATAGTTTATGTTATGATAAATGAGGAAGCCCAGGCCAACCCAAACGTGGTCACAGGTACCTTCCTTTATACTTTTCTTTGGTGATTTGAAATTAACTATATATGTACATATAAGTATGTTATGGTGTATAGTAGGTAGAAGGTTGTTGAATTGGTTGTTGTGTGATTAGTGAGTTAGGGGTAGATCGTTGAGTAGTTAACTCGTACAATTCCCTCGAGTGAGCATCACCCGATGGGTGAGTTGTGGTGCCAAGAAAAGTCAAAAGAAAGGAAAAAAAAAAAAAAAAAAAAAAAAACCCGACCCCACCTTTACTCTCTTTTTCTTCTCACCCAAATTCATTCTTTCTCTCATTCTCTCACCTTTCCCTCTCCCTCTCAGTCTCACAGCTCTCTCTTCCTCTCAATTCTCTCTTCACATCCTCCGCAAAGTTCATCAAAGATAGGTTGATCTAAGTGTGAGCAAGCTTTTGAATGTAAAATCAAGTCCCAAATTTAATCTTTTCTCTCTCCCCTCCATTTGAAGGTAAGTGGGGTTTTCTCAAAATTTCTTAAATTTCTTCAATTCATTCACGTTTTTCTCTTAGGCCCAATTAATTTCTGCAATCAATGATATTTTTAGATATTTTTCCATGTGTCAATTTTATCCGATGAAGCTTAGGTTCTCTCCTCCAATTTTTCTTAACCAAGACACCCCAAGTAAGTGGGCTTCCCTTTGGTTGTATAGAATCTCATCTTAAACAGCCAAGCAGAAGCAAAAAAATAAATAAATAAATAAATAAAGTTCATACCGATCTACAGAGACTATTTGTTTGAGTTCTGGCTTAACAAGTGAATGAAAATTTGGTAGCATCCTCTTACAATAATGTTATTTGGCATCTATGGAAGTTAGATATATATATATATATATATATTTTAGGGCTTAAAACGCAAAGTACTGTGCTAGCATGACCTTGAGATTTTAATGATTTCAAATTTTAATTTAATATTGTCTAGATTGATATTGATCTTCCTCTTGATCATTAGGTATGGTGTTTAAAGAAGCTTCATTATGTTCTGATGTAAATGAATGGCCACAAAAGGAAATTTCTGGTTTTGAGAGAAGGAAAATAAGCTAGTTATTAAGATTAGAAGTCATACCCTATGGAATAAGGTTAATCTATACTTTCTATTAATGCCTTAGAAAGTTCTTAAATCTCTGAGATTAATTTGGGAGCAATTCCATTTTACAATGGTTTCTCTGATTTGCAAAACCTTAACAGCTTTGCCATGCTTAGGGCATGCTGATGAGGCAGCATGTCAACTGGAAATTCATAAGTTGATGAATCATAATCTTGATGGTCTTGGCAGCATATCTGCCAAATTTACCGATAAATGGCATTTTTTTTCTCCTTTTCTCTTGATTGTGCGTTGGTTCTTGGGAGGTTTTTGGGAAGTTGCAGTGTTATATTTAATATTTGTCTTTTTTATGTTTTTGAAACCTTGAGCGATGGTAGAAATAGTGTGCATTATTGATATTAAGTTTAGACTAGTTCTATGAGATTTGGTGTATTAAGATATGTTCTCTTTTTTTCGGTTTTAAATGAACATTGGAGTAATTGTTGTTGGAGTATGCTTTTCTAATGTCGAGCGGAGTATTCGTTTCATGACCCATTGTGGCTGTATGGCTTGTGTAGATTAAGTCAAGACATTTGGAACCTAAAGTGAGACTAGATTTCATTTGATTAGAAAATTTGGGCGTAGATACCCTCCTAAAAAGTCAGTGGATGGTTCGTTATGTCATAAATGGGCATAATTATTTCAAATTCTTTTATAAATGATTTTGAATATTTTTATATTATTTTGTATAGATTTTTGCGATTGTGGAATGTTCGAAATGAGAATTTGAAATGTATATGCATCCATTGTAATTACAAATGATTATGTGCCATATGTTGTTGGACATTGTATGCATGAATAATTACTATGGTTTGATAACCAATTGTTTAAATCATGGCACATCGAATGAGATTTGAATATTTGTGAAAGAATGGTGCATGTGATATAAATGGTTATAGTCATTCCCTCTATGGAGTAATCCGACGGGGTGACATGGTTGGGGTTTATTAGCGAGGGGTGGTAGACGTGCCCCTCTTTTACCCATGTCGTACTATATCTGGTTGCACCCCAGTGAGGTACAAGTCAACGCCAAGGAAGAGGGTGGTAGTGCTGTGAATGAATGGATTTAAAACCCCTTAACGGGTTTCTACCCACGTTCGACCAAACCTTAGACATAAGTGGTTTTGTTAGGGAGACCCCATGAATTTTAGAAAACATAAAATTGTGTATGTATGTCTTTTTAATTACTATGATTGTTCGGAACTATTTTATATTCGATAAATTATTTGCAACATATATTTTGACTTTCCCACACTTCTTATTTATTGTTACAAACATGTCATTGCACTTCACTCACTGAGTATTTTTATACTCACTCTTCTTTCTTTCATTTTTTAAAGGAAGCTTAGATTAGGAGATCTAGTTAACCCTAGTGTTAGATTTTGCCGAGCTTGAGTAGGTTTTTGTAGAGTTTTATACTACCGGTACTGGTTCTTGTTGTGGTTGAGATTTTGAGGAGACTAGCTGGGCCCATGTGGAGGATATTTTTTTTTTTTTACATTGTGTTTAAATTTCATTTTTTAATCTTTTTGGATTTTTAACTTTAAAGTGTTCTCAAACATTTTACGTTTTCTTTTACTGGACTTTCTGTTGAATTTGTAGAGATTTTATTGAAAATGTTTTATTGACCGAGTTGGCCTTATGTATGTATTGGATTTAGAATAACCGGATCGGCCTTATGCATGTCTTTTGAGACAGGGATGGACTAAGTTGGTCCTTTGGATTTTGTTAAGTTATTTTGGAAAATGATGAATTTTTTATGAATACTTTGCATTACCCCGGTGTACAGATAGGGCTTATATGTATTTCGAAGTGGCACGGCAATTGTTGCATACTTCACTCGAGGGTCGGGGCGTGACAATTTTATTAGTATCAGAACTTAAGCTTGATTTTAAACATTTTGAAAGTTTAAATAAATTCTTCCAAACATTTCAAAAAATTTTTGAAGAAAGCTTGGATGTTCAAAATGACTTGAATGATTTTTAAAGCCTCCTATGGGTCCTAGGACATTGACATACCTCTAGATATAGGTGTCTAGTGTTATCTTAGCGTAGTAAGCTAAATATAGCTTTTCTTTTGTAAATTATTATGCCTCCACGTAGAAAAATAAAGAATATAAGCAAGATTCCTCCCCAAGAGCACGAAGATGAGTCAATCTCGCATGTTCTACCTCCTTCAGTATCTACACACCCAGCTCCTCCAACCAGGATTCCTGCTTCTCCTATAGCCACCCTTCAGCAAGTGATGGAGTGGTGGAACACCTATGGAGTGCAGTTCCAAGCTCCGCACCAAACTTTAGCTCCTTTGTTGGCTCCTTCTCTAATGTCGGCTGTCACACCAAGTACTCCTATAGCACCTCCACCTTTGGTTGTTGCATCAACCGATCATCCTACCGTTGAGTTGTCAAAGTTAATCAAAGAGGCGAGATAACTCGGATGTGAGACTTTTTTTGGCACATGTGATGCCTCGGTGGCCTAGGAATGGATTGGTTGAATTCAAGAGACCATCACCAATATGAAGTTGGATGACAAGATGAAATTACGGGTGGCTATAAAGTTACTAGACAAGGGTGCACGAACCTGGTGGGAGAACGTGAAGGGCAAAACTCCCACACCTCTTAGATGGGGAGAATTCCTTAGAACTTTCGAAGAAAAATACTACACACGATTTTATAAGGACGAAAAGAGAGAGGAGTTTTTTAAGTTAGCTCAAGGGAACAAGACTATAGCTGAATATGAGACAGAACTGAGGGAGCTTGCTACTTATATTCTAGAGTTTGTGAACTCTGAGGAGTCCCTATGTCCGAAGTTTGAGATGGGACTGAACTTGAATATAAGGGAGAAAATGTCAATAACTAAGAAGCATACATTCTACGATGTGTTGGAATTGGTCTTGAGGATTGAGAAAATGTTGCTAGAGAGGGGTAAGATTAGAGAGCACCACAGGAAGAAGAAAAGGTCCAGCGAGTTTATATCGGGCCAAAACTCCAAAGAGAGTAGAAACACGGGCTCCTATAGTGGTGGTTCAATCTTAAGATCGATTGGCTCTCCCCATGGCTAATCATCTTTCAAGCCAAATGCTCCTAATGGAATTGTTGGTTCAGGAATAAAATCGAGACGAAGTAGAGGAAAACCTTGCTCAAATTGCAAGGGATACCATTTGGATCCGTGTAGGAGACCCAAAAAATGTTATCATTGCGGGAAGGAGGGTCACCTTCGATACTCTTGTTCGGAGTTGAATGTGGAAGGGCAGGAGAATCGATAAGTCTAGGATCCCCCTTGTGGCTCCAAAACAGACTCGACAACTATTTCAATACCTTCCACTAATGTTACCCTAAGAATGAGGATGGGAAGTAACACCATAACCACTCCTACTCAATGACCCCAACCAAGAACTCAGGCGAGAATTTATGCTATGACAAATAAAGAGGCCCAAGCCAATCCAGAAATGGTTACAAGTAAATCACTTTGAAACTTGAATTAGATAATCTAAAGATATGATGTAAATGATATATGACCAAGACTTGAAGTTTGTTGAAGATGTGATTTTATTTATGGTCATTAGTATAATGTTATGATTATGTCAGTAATGTGGATTTCTATGATAGGTGAATATATATAATATTCATGGTTGTATAGTGTGATGAAATGTTATAAGGGGTCATATATGGTCTATACTGATAAGTACAATAAAAATCTTTGATATTGATGTTCATGTGCTAATAGATACTGGGTTTAATAATTCATTTGTGAGTGCGAGTTTTGCTAGACATTCTGATAGACCTCTAACTCCACTTATGGAGGAGTTGTTGGTTATCACTCATTTGGGAGAATAACTGATTAGGAATACCATGTACAAGGATTGTGTGGTGAAGGTCGGTAAGATAACTCTTGAAGGGGACTTGATTCCATTAGAGATGAGAGATTTTGATGCCATCCTAGGTATTGATTGGTTGCATCTTCATCTAGCATCAGTGGATTGTTTCATGAAGGAAATGGAATTTTGAAAGCCGGGGTGTCCAATACTTATCTTTGCTGGTGAGCGTCGGGTGTTGCTAAGTTGTGTAATTTCGGCCCTTGAAGCATGGAGATTAGTGCATAAAGGGTGTGAAACTTACTTAGTTTATATTATTGACACCACGGTGGGAAATCCTAATCTGGATGATGTTTGTGTGGTGAATGAAATTCTAGACATTTTTCTAGAAGAGTTGGCTGGGTTGCCACCGATCTGAGAGGTCAATTTCACCATAGATCTGATTCCTGATACCACATCGATTTCTATTCCTCCATATCGAATAGTACTAGTTGAAGGTTCAACTCCAAGAGTTGTTGGACAAGAGGTTCATCTGATCAAGTACCTCACCTTGAGGTGCTTTGGTCTTATTCATGAAGAAGATGGATGGCACCTTCCGATTGTACATAGACTACTAGTAGCTCAACAAGGCAACGATCAAGAACAAGTATCCTCTCCCGAGGATTGATGATCATTTCGATCAACTTCTAGGGGCTAATATATTCTCAAAGATAGATTTGAGATCGAGTTACCACCAACTAAGGATCAAGGGTGATGATATCCACAAGACCTTGTTTAGGATATGGTATGGGCACTACAAGTTTTTGGTGATGCCCTTCAGGTTTCATGAATACTCTTGCAGCCTTCATGGATCTCATGAACCGAATGTTTTATCCCTATCTTAACAAATTCATCATAATCTTCATCGACGACAACTTGGTGTATTCCAAGAATGATGAAGAATATTGAAAACTCTTAGGGAGAAGAAGTTGTATGCCAAGTTCTCCAAGTGTGAGTTTTGGCTAAGGGAGATTGGCTTTTTAGGGCATGTGGTTTCTAGAGATGGAATTTTTATAGATCCAAAGAAGGTAGAGGCTATTCTGAAGTGGGAGCAACCTAAAAAAGTCACCGAGATAAGAAATTTCCTAAGATTAGCAGGTTATTATCAAAAATTCATAGAAGAATTCTGAAAGATAGCAACTCCAATGTCCAATTTGACTCGACAGGGAATCAAGTTCGAATGGGATGAAAAGTGTGATGGCAGTTTCCAAGAGCTTAAGTGAAGGTTGACTTCTGCTCTCGTCCTTGCTCTCCCTACTAATGGCGGTGGTGATTATGCGGTCTATAATGACACCAGTAAGCAAAGGTTAGGGTGTGTATTGATGTAAAGCGATAAGGTGATTGTTTATGTCTCTCGCCAGCTAAAGAAGCATGAAGTGAACTATCCTACTTATGATTTGGAGCTAGCTGTCATTGTCTTTACTTTAAATATTTACCGACATTACCTATATGGGGCCACATGCAAGATCTTTACCAATCACAAGAGTTTAAAATACTTGCTCACCTAGAAGAAACTCAATTTGAGGCAACGAAGGTGGTTAGAATTGATCAAAGATTATCATTTGGTGATAAATTACTACCACGAAAAGGCAAATGTGGTCGCGGATGCATTGAATCGAAAGTCATCATCTAGTTCGGCATCTCAAGAGAGCTCCTACCTCTCTTGCCTTATTGGACTTCGAGCAATTGGAATCGAATTGGTTAAGATGACTATGGTGCACTATTGGCCAAGTTTATAGTGAGACCTACCTTAGTGGACCGCATTCGGGAGTTTTAAGTGACCAATGAGGAATTGAAGAGCATAGTAGAGAAAATCTATAAAGGAGAAGGTAATGAGTTCCAAATTCGAGAAGATGGAATTGTGACTTATAGGAGACGCATTTGTGTCCCGAAGGATAAGGATTTTCAAAAGGCCATATTTGAAGAGGCACATTTCTTAGTTTATGTCATGCATCTGAGGAGTACCAAGATGTACTGAACTATCAAGGAGTCATATTGATGGTTTGGGTTGAACAGAGAGAGAGCCGAGTATATTACTAGATGTCTAGTGTGCAAGCAAGTTAAAGCCGAACACCAAAAGTCAGTCGGTGTCCTCCAACCACTATCAATTCCTGAATGGAAGTGGAAACACATCACTATAGATTTCGTGATGGGTTTGCCACGTACTCCGAGCCGTCATGATACCATCTATGTAATTGTGGACCACTCACCAAGTCGACTCACTTTTTACTGATTCAAAACTCTTATCCCTTAGAGAGGTTGGCCAAGTTGTACATCAACGAGATTATAAGGCTTCACGATGTTTCGATATCTATTGTATCAGACCATGATCCTCGATTCATTTCTTGATTTTGGCCTAAGTTGTAACCTGCTTTGGGGACCAAATTGAAGTTCAGCACAGCTTTTGAACCTCAGACTGACGGACAATCCAAGCGCACTATATAGACCTTAGAAGACATGCTTAGAGCATGCGTTATGGATTTTCAAGGCAGTTGGGATCAGCATCTCTCATTGATTGAATTTACATACAACAATAGCTATCAAATTAGTATTGGGATACCACCCTACGAAACTTTTTATGAAAGGAAGTGCCAGACTCCGTTATGTTGGGATAAGATTGGTGAGAGGAAAATTGAAAGCATAGAATTGATTGTGGCCACCAAAGAAAATGTGAGAATGATCTAAGAAAGAATGAAGGTAACTCAAGATCGATAAAAGAGCTACGCCGAGAAGAAGAGAAGACCCTTGGAATTCGAAATAGGAGATATGTTATTTTTTAAGGTATCTCCTTAGAAAGGCATAATCTGATTTTAAAAACGGGAAAAATTGAACCCTCATTATATTGGTCCCTTCAAGATCCTTGAAAGGATTGGAAAAGTGGTCTACCGACCTGAATTGCTACCGGAGTTACAAATGATCCATGATATTTTTCACATTTCAATGTTGAAGAAATACTTGGCGGATCTCTCACATGTATTAGATACTCCTCCGGTAAAGTTGAATCAAGATTTAAGTTTTAAGATACAATCAGTAAGGATCATTGATTGACAAATTAAGCAATTGAGGAGTAAACAAATTCTCATGGTCAAGGTATTGTGGAGAAGCAACCAAGTAGGGGAGAAAACTTGGGAGACCGAAGAATCGATGCGAAAATAACACCCCCACCTTTTTTATGTATAATTTTCTTTTAAATTTTGAGAATGAAATTTATTTTTAGGGGTTTAAATGTTGTAGCACCAAAATAAGTCAAAAGAAATGAGAAAAAAAGTCAAAAAAAAAACCTCACCCCACCTTTACTCTTTTTTTCTCCTCACCTTAATTCATTCTTTCCCTCGTTTTCTCACCTCTCCCTCTCCCTCTCAGTCTCACAGCTCTCTCTTCCTCTCAATTCTCTCTTCACATCCTCTGCACAGTTTATCAAAGATCAATTGATTCTAAGTGTGAGCAAGCTTTTGGAAGTGAAATCAAGCCCCGAATTTAATCTTTTCTCTCTCCCCTCCATTTGAAGGTAAGTGGGGTTTTCTAAAAATTTCTTAAATTTCTTTGATTTATTCACGTTTTTCTCTTAGGTCCAATTAATTTCCACAATCAATGATATTTTTAGATGTTTTTCTATTCGTCAATTTTATCCGATGAAGCTTAGGTTCTCTCCTCCCATTTTTCTTAATCGAGACACCTCAAGTAAGTGGGCATCCCTTTGGTTGTATAGAATCTCATCTTAACTAGCCGAGCAGAAAGAAAAAAAAAATTAAAGTTTATACTGATCCATAGAGACTATTTATTTGAGTTTTGGCTTAATAAGCGAATGAAAATTTGGTAGCATCCTCTTAGAATGATGTTATTTGGCATCTGTGGAAATTAGATACACATCTAAAGATATTTTTTATTTTTTTTTTATATTTGTGTTTTAGGGCTTGACAAGCAGAGTACTGTGCTGGCATGACCTTGAGATTTTAATGATTTCAAATTTTAATTTAATATTGTCTAGATTGATATTGATCTTCCTCTTCATCATTAGGCATGGTGTTTGAAGAAACTTCATTATGTTCTTATGTAAATATGTGGCAACAAAATGAAATTTCTAGTTTTGAGAGAAGGGGAGTTAGCCAGTTATTTAGGTTAGAAGTCATACCCTACAGAGTAAGGTTAATCCATACTTTCTACTAATGCCTTAGAAAGTTCCTATACCTCTAAGATTAATTTGGGAGCAATTCCATTTTACAATGGTTTCTCTGATTTGCAGAACTTTAATAACTTTGCCATGCTTGGGACATGCTAATGAGGCAGCATGTCAACTGGAAATTCATAAGTTGATGAATCATAATTCTGATAGTTTTAGCAGTATATTTGCCAAATTCACTGGTAAATGGCGTTTTTTTTTTTTTTTTTTGTTCCTCCTTTTCTCTTGATTGGGTATTGATTCTTGGGAGATTTTTGGGAAGTTGCAGTGTTATATTTAATATTTATTTTCTTTATGTTTTTGAGTCCTTGAAGGATGGTAGAAATAGTGTGCATTATTGATATTAGGTTTAGACTAGTTCTATGAGATTTGGTGTATTAAGATATATTCTCTTTTCTTTTTGTTTTAAATGAACATTTGAGTAATTGTTGTTAGAGTATGCTTTTCTAATGTTGAGGGGAGTATTCGTGTGGCTTTGTGTAGATTAAGTCAAGGCATTTGGAACCTAAAGTGAGACTAGATTTCATTTGGTTGGAAAGTTTGAGAGTGGATACCTTCCCAAGTGGTGAGTGGATGGTTCATTGTGTCATAATGGGGAAAATTATTTTAAATTCTTTTATAAATGATTTTGAATGTTTTTATATGATTTTGTATAGATTTTTGTGATTGTGAGATGTTTGAAATGAGAATTTGAAATGTATATGCATCTATTGAATTTACGAATGATTATGTGTCATATGTTGTTGGACATTGTATGTATGAATGATTTACTATGGTTTGACAACCAATTATTGAAATTGTAGCACATCGAATGAGATTTGAATATTTGTGAAAGAATGGTGCATGTGATATAAATAATTATAATCATTTCCTTTATTAAGCAACCCGATAGGGTGACATGGTTAGGGTTTATTAGCAAGGGGTGATAGATGCGACCCTCCTCTGCTTATGTCGCACTATATGTAGTTGTATCCCGGTGAGGTACGAGTCAACGCCAAGGAAGGGGGTGGTAGTGTTGTCAATGAATGGATTTAAAACCTTTTGGCAGGTTTCTACCCAGGTTCAACCAAACCTTGGGCGAAAGTGGATTCAATAGGGAGAGCTCATGGATTTTGGAAAAAAATGAAATTGTGGATATATTTTTTTTAATTACTATGATTGTTTAGAATTATTTTATATTCGATAAATTATTTGTGACATATATTTTGGCTTTTCTACACTCACCCCTTATTTATTATCACAACCATGCCATTAGACTCCACTCTCTGATTATTTTTATATTCACTCTTCTTTCTTTTATTTTTCAGAGGAAGATCAGGTTGGGAAATCTAGTTGACCCTAGTGTCAGATTTTGTTGAGCTCAAGTTAGTTTTTGTGAAGTTTCTTACTATCGATATTGGTTCTTGTTGTGGTTGAGATTTTGAGAAGACTATTTGGGCCCATGTTGAGGATTTTTTTTTTTTTTTTGAAATTGTATTTAAACTTCATTTTGTCAATCCTTTTGAATTTTTAACTTTAAAGTGTTCTCGAATATTTTACGTTTTCTTTTGTTGGACTTTCTGTTGAATTTGTGGAGATTTTTTTGGAAATGTTTTATTAGCCGAGTTGACCTTATGCATGTATTGGATTTAGAATGGTCGGGTCGGCCTTATGCATACCTTTTAAGATAAGAATGGACTGAGTTGGTCCTTTGGATTTTGTTAAGTTATTTTGAAAAAGGTTGAATTTTTTATGAATGCCTTGTATTATCCTGATTTACGGATAAGGTTTACCCATATTTCAGGGTGGCGTGATGGTTGTTGATACCCTACTCAAGGGTCGGGGCATGGCATAAGTGCTCGGCAGTAACTGAGAATCCTCTAAACCAAAGAGTTTTAAACCCTGCTAGACCATTATAGCTTTTAAGCCTAGAACCGTAAGTCCCAAAGCCTTACATATGTATATACACATGATTTGTATGATAGTAAAAATCATGTCCAGAAGTAAAGATCCTTATTGTAGGAAAAACATATGATGAGTTTATGATTATATGATGTAATGTTATGATATGAGGAATCATTTATAGAGCATATATTTTGAAGGTTAACTATAAATTTCTTGATGGTTTACATTAATAAGTATGATGAAAATCTTCGATGTTAATGCTCGCGTGTCTATTGATACGGGTTCTAATAATTCGTTTGTGAGTACGGGATTTGCTAAGCATGCCAATAGACCGTTGAGTTCTCTTGGTGAAGAATTATTAGTGATTACTCCATTGGATGAACAGTTGGTTAGGAACATGATGTATAATTTACTCTCACACTTACCCAAAATTACCCATTACTCTCCACTCTCATATTTCATTTTTTTTTATTTTCTTTTTTTAAAAAAAAAATATCCATTACTTATATAAATAACTAAATAAGTAAAAAATATATATAATATTTTCATTATTAAGTTATTTTTTTTTTAATTTTTGAAAAGAATATAAAGTTTACTTGATAAACCATATAATATTTATTTTTTTTATTATAAAATTTTCTATTACCCATTACTCATACAATATTTTTATAAAATTATTCATTACTCATAAATATATATATATATATATATATATATAAATTAAGCAAATGAAAAAATATAAAATTTTTATTATTAAGTTATTTTCTATTTTTCTTTTGTTTTTGAAAAAATATAAAATTTATTTGATAAACTCATATAATATTTATCTTTTTCATTATAAAATTACCCATTACTCATATATATATATATATTAAAAAAAACTAAACAAGTAAAAAAAATAAAATTTTTATTATTAAGTTACTTTATTTTTATTTTTGAAAATAATATAAAATTTACTTGATGAATTTATGTAATATTTATTTTTTCATTATAAAATTACCTATTATTCATTATTCATACAATTTTCATTATAAAATTACCCATTATATATATATATATATATATATAAACTAAACAAGTGAAAAAATATAAAATTTTCATTTATAAGTTTTTTTTTTAATTTTTGAAAAGGATAGAAAGTTTACTTAATAAATTCATATAATATTTATTTTTTCAAGTGAAATTAATTCATATAATATTTTAAAACAGTTTATTTTAAATTATTTATAGTTTTTATTATATATTGGAATAAGAGTAAAATTGAAAAATGATTAATTACTATTCAAAAAAAAAACCAAACACTAGGTATAGTAATGATACTCAATCCAGTGTATTGAACCAAACAAATGATTTGGAATAATTCTGTCCATTTCGATTCCAGAGGATATAATTCCGATTCCGATTCCGATTCCGATTTCCAGAATTGAACCAAACGCCCCCTTAATCTCATATGGAGTCCTATGGAAATTCTTATTTTTTGTGTTTGGTTAGCACTCGAACCCTTAAAGTCAAATTAGCAAGTGATGAGCAAAGTGCATTACTTGTAAGGTTTGAGGTAAGACTAACTTTAGTGGATCGTATTCGAGAGCTACAAGCTGCCGATAAGGAATTGAAAGTGATAGTTAAGAAAGTCCACAATGAAAAAGGGAGTGAGTTTAGAATTAGAGAGGATGGAATGCTTGTGTTTAAGAACAGAATTTGTATTCCCAAGGACATTGATCTCCGTAGAGCTATTCTTGAGGAAGCACACTCATCGGCATATACTATGTACCCAGGAAATACTAAGATGTATCAAATGATTAAAAAGACTTACTGGTGGTCGGAATGACAAAAGAGATTGATGAATTTGTATCCAAGTGTTTGGTGTGTCAACAGGTGAAAGCTGAACTCCAAAGGCCTGCTGGTATCCTCTGAACTCCAAAGGCCTGCCGGTATCCTCTAACCATTACCAATTCCCAAGTAGAAATGGAAGCATATTACTATGAATTTTGTAATCAGTTTGCCTCATACACTGAATAGGTATGATTCTATTTGGGTGATTGTAGATCGATTCACCAAATCAGACCACTTCTTAATGATTAAAAATACCTATTCTTTGGAGAAACTAGTTAAGTTATATATTGATGAAATAGTGAGACTTCATGGAGTTCCGGTATCGATCATGTCTGATCATGACTCTTGTTTCACCTGTCGATTCTAGCCAAAATTACAAAAATCGTTTGGCATTCAATTGAAGTTTAGTACTGCCTTTCATTCTCAAACCGATGGGTAATCTGAATGTACAATCAAAACATTAGAAGACATGCTTGAGCCTGTGTAATGGATTTTCAAGGTGACTAGGATAAACACCTTTCATTAATAAAATTTGCTTACGATAACAATTACCAAGCTAGTATCAGAATACCTCAATATGAAGCTTTATATGGATGGAAAAGTAAAACTCCACTATGCTGGGATGAAGTTGGGGAAAGAAAGATTGAGAGTGTAGAGCTGTAAAAGGTAACTATTGAGAAGGTGAAGTTGATCAGAGAGAGAATAAAGGCGGCTCAAGACCGGCAAAAGAGTTATGATAATAACAGGAGACGGCCATTGAAATTTCAGATCGGTAACCTAGTGCTTTTGAAAGTATCTCTTTGGAAGGGTGTAATTCAATTTCGAAGAAGGGAAAAGCAAAATCCTCATTACATTGGTCCCTTCAAGATCATAGAGAGGATAGGGAAGGTGGCTTATATCTGTAACGCTGGACAAGTTCGGATTGTAATGTCGCACCTGAATGAACTATTCAATAATTTTTATATTCTGAGAAAGTGTGAGATAATAATTAATTTTAATAAAAATGTAAATTTTGTGCTTTCGACTGTATAGGAATCATTTAGACACTTAGTCGATAGACTTTTAAATTTTTAAGTTTCCGATCACCGGAGTCATCGGTTGCTTAAGTGCTTGGTGTTCGGTACTCAATAGAATTTAACTGTTCAGTATTTGATAGAATTTGATTCTCCTATGAGACCTTAGTTGTCCGGTAAAGGCTTAGCAATCAGTAAATAATTCTTTAAGTTTTAATTTCCTGGTCGATAGTCGATAGTGATTATCTACTATTTTATTAGTGAAAATTGTGCTAGTGTATTATAAGGTGATAGTTTGTCAGTATATTGAGGAGTTTATATACGGTCAGTACATGGTGGAACATGTAGTCATTTGAATGGACCCATTATTTTACAATTTTTATATATCTATCGGTATTATTTCTTGGTCATGGTGTAAAATTTATAATCTATCAGTGCCATATTTCTTTGTCGGTATTAAGTTCCCAAATTCCTATTGGTCATCTAGCCACCTATCGGTGTTGCGAGAACCCCATCAGTATTAAAATTGTGAGACTCGTCAATATATTAAATTGCCTTGATTCAACCCATCGGTTAATAGACATACATCTACCTGTTCGGTAGTAGAACACTAACACCATCGATATATTGTTGAACTCATTTTTATATACCTATTTGGTCACTTTGCCATGTTTGGTCATTGAGGATTCAATTTTGAACTTATCATTTTCTTTCTGTCATTTTGCTTTTTCCTATACTTGCTACCCTGAGAATTCAATTTCTTTGCAATTGTCATTTTCCCTTCGGTACATGTGCTCCTTGTGAAATGAACTTTTTGGTGCTACTTTCTAAATTTCTTAAATTTCCAATCTGTCCAAATTTTTCAAATTTTCCATCGGTTACAATTTTTCAAATTTCTAATCTGTTATATGTAACCAACACTTGTATTAAGCCTCTCATCAGTGCTCCTGCTCGACATAGGTTTTCCTATTCAGTATAACACTTCCTTGTCGGTACACCTAGCTGTCTATCACTACCACTTACACTTGGATGATGAACTTTTCTTGTCGGTTGAGCCTCATCGGTTAGCATTGACCAAACATTGAGAATTTGTCATTGCCTTTCGGTACTTGTTTAGCAAAGTGGAATCACTTGTGTTGGAAAAATTCTTGTTGTTGCTTGCCTTGATGAAGAATTGAACCTTGGACCTTAACTTTCCCCAAAAGTTCATTACTCTCAATCATATTATACTTAATTATATTAAATCACATAATTTTAAATACTCCAAATTTTTCATATTCTATAATTTATTTTCGATAAGTTGCATATTTATCTCAACTTCTCTTGTCCAACACCGAGCACAATTTCTCAACAGAACACAAGTTTAAGTGTTTAAAGCAATTGGGTGACCTTCCCAATAACTCAAAAGCAAAAAATTGGGCATTTTGTGCAAATAGAAAATGGATGAGGATCACTAAGCAATTGTTGAAAATTAGTTTGAAAATAAATTGAGTATTGAGGTTTTAGAACCTGTGAAACCCAAATTTCACTTCCTCTCTAGACTATTTTTTTCTCCTTCCAAACCCAATCAATCAACTAACAAATCTCTAGATCCAAAACTCTAAACTACTCATCCAACTCCCCAAAGTTAGAATATGGCCTTGATTTAGTAAGAACTTAAAGATTTGGGGTTGTCACAAAGAAAGAAAATCAAGGGTTTTAGTGTAACCCGAACCGGAACAAATCTTTGGAGACGATTAAGGTATTATTATTTTTTTCCTATTCAAATCTTAATTTTGATTTCCTATTTGTCTATTTGGATTTGGAGAATTTTTAAGTCATTGTAAGTAAGAGAAAATTAGGTTTTTTGAACATTAGGGTTCTTAGGTTGATGTGAGATGATCGTAGTGAAAATTTTGATTATGTGATGATATCTCATAGAGTCTGGAAAAGCTGGTCAAGACAAGACCTTTGCAGTGGACAGATCTGAAAGTGACTACCCTCCCTTACATTGTGAGTGGATGGTTTGTTGTATTTGTAAATGAGAAATATTTTTCATAATTTTTCAAAATGATTTTCTTAACTTGATTTTATAAAATGTTTTGTGATTATGGAGTGATCATAAAAATGTTTTGATTTGAGCCATAAAATCTTTACGATTACAAATATATTTTGAGACTTACTGAATTTTTCCTATGAATAATGTTGCTGGATTTATGAACTGTGTAACTAGATGATTTATATGGCACATGATATGGTATTTGCAAAATTGTTTATGTATTGGCTTTGGGGTATGAGCCTGAACCCCCATGGTGCATGTATTGGCTTGGGATATAAGCATAAACCCCCACTAATGGCTATAGTTATTCCCTACACAATGTGGCCCGACGGAGCAATGTGATGAGGGCGTTGTTGTTGTTAGTCGACAGGGAGGTGGTTGGATAGGGAGACACCTCTTCTATCCATTTTAGGGCTATTCAGTTGCACCTTTGAAGAGACCGCGAGCTAACATCAAGATTGGGATTGATATTTTATAACCGATAATAATAGAAACCCCTTAACGATTCCACCATCAGTTTGGGCCAAGCCTTTGGTAGAAAGATTTTTTAGGCAAACTCCTTGATTTTGGAAAAGTGTATATTGAATGCTCTTGTATTCTAGAAAATCATGGCTCTTGTTGTAAATTTTTTGGATGACTACTTAATATTTTGTTGGAACATAAATATGTTTTGCGATTATTGTTTGACACTTTCACACTCACCGCTCACTCACTTTCACAGCCATGTCATTGCACTCCGCTCACTGGGTATTTCTATACTCACCCCTCCATCCTCTTATTCTATTTCAAACAAAGTGTAGAGATAAAAGCCGTCTCGCCATTAACTAGATCCAGCCAAAGAGAAAGAGTTGTCCGGGACTAACCGTCGGTATTGGTCCATTCTAGTTGTGGATATTTTTGGAGCATTTAAACGGTCCAATCAGAGAGCATTTCTAAACTTTTTTGTATAATATTTTATGTATATGTTTTTCAAAAATTTAAACTTTTATTTTGGAAGTTATACTTTGAAATGTTGAATGATCACCTTCTTCTTAGATGTTTTGAGTTCGAGTATTTTGTGTATCAGATTTTCTAAACTTGAAGTGCTATTTCTCATAGTCTTATAGGATTTTGGGGTGCATGTTAGTGATGACACGTACTTCTAGATCACGCAGCGGTTGTCACATGTTCGGATCTACGGGTCGAGGCGTGACATTATCGATTAGAACTACCTCCAGAGTTAGAAATAATTCATAATGTCTTCCATGTCTCCATGCTAAAGAAATACTTGCCAAACCCCTCCTATGTCCTTAAGCTCCTCCCATTGAATTGAGAGAAAATTTAAATTTTGGAGTCCAACCGGTGGCTATCCCGGAGAAACAAGTTAAAAGTGTGAGATATAAGCAAATCCCAATTGTCAAGGTTCTATGGAAGAGTAACCATGTTGAGGAGATGACTTGGGAATTTAAGGAGACGATGAGAAAGCAACATCCCCAACTGTTTGAGGAATAATATGTAATGAAATTTTGAAAATAAAATTTTCTTCTAGGGGGTTAAGATTGTAATATCGGAAAGTTTGGATGGTAATGTTAACTCTAAATAGGCTATTAGAAAATTTTTATATATTTTGTGAAAGTGTGTGAGAAATAATTAATTTGATATAAATGTGAATTTCTGCCCGTTGGGTTATTTAGAAATCCCTTAAACACTTGATCGGTAGACCTTCAATTTTAAGTGATCGGTTATTAGAGTGTTGGTGTTTAATAGAATTTAATTTGTGTTCAGTAGTAATTGACTTTTTTGTGAGAAATTAAGTTATTCAGTAGAGTTTTAACATTGATTGGATAGTTCGTTTTAATTTTGATTTTCTTGATAGTGACCGCCCCTGAGAGATTGTTATCTCCGAACCGAACACTTTCATAAGATCTATATATACATAAAGATGAGTTCGTTTTAATTTGGTTCATTTTAATTTTTTGTGAGAAATGTTAATTGAACCTCTTGTCAATACTTACTTATCGGTGATTGTCATATGCCTCTCAGTCTTCTTGGTGTTAGAACACTTCTATAAATCCATCGACATTTTGCCACATTTATATATATATATATATATATTTCTCATCGGTATATTGATCGGGAATTAACATTTCCAATTCTCCTTGGTATATAGTGTAACCATGAATTTGTGAGACTTGGTCGGTACTCCCTCCAATTTCACTTCTTCATATATGGGAGCTGTACATTGACCGAACAACATTTTCCATTCCTCTTCTCCTTGGTGAATATTGCATTTTTGCCTGTTGGTAGAACTCCTCGGTACCCCAATTGTGAGGCTTCTCGCCATAGCACATCCCTCCAAATTTCCTTCTCTTTTTCTTTATCAAGCCATCCAAGTACTTCAATCATAACATGCATAATATATATTATATTTCATATTTTATTACTTCTTTTAATATATTTCTATGTATAAATGTGACTCCTTAGTGAACAACACTTTCTTTCTCTAGTCGTTGATATTGTGTTGGAACATTCATATTTCCCATTATGAAATTGTGTTCGGTAACCGATGGGAATTGAACCATGAATCTCCAACTCCCAAAAAGACTTTGTACCACCATGCCATTCAAACACCTTATTCATGATGTAAAAAATTTATATTATATTTCATATTCATGAACATTCCAAAATTTTATTATCTCAATTGTATTTCTCATAGTTTCCAACTTTCACTTCCACTTTCTTTGCTCATCACCGAAGACATAGTCTCAGCGAGACAAAGCTCTTAGGTATTTAAACTCATTGGGTTGTGTCTCCAAATCACCAAAAGGGGCATGTTGGACACCTGTGTAATTTGGAAGTGAATAAGGACAATTAAGTAAATAAGGGAAATGAATTATAGACAAAAAGTGGTGGTGGAACTCCAAAACCCACGAAACCTAAATTTTACTTCTTCTTTCACTCTTCTCCCTCCCTGCTCACACACTTGCTCTCCCTCTCTCCTTTTTTCCATCAAAGATCAATTAAAATATCACAAAACTCACATTCTAAATACTCCAAAACTCATAACCCAATCTCTAGAAAGTTAGATCTAGTGAAAATTTTGAGATTTTCTAGTGAGAGAAAACTTAGAGTTTGATGGTAGCTCGGCTTGAGACGAAATTAGTGATGAAAATTTAGATAATTTTCTTCTTCTTAACTTGGGTTTACTTTCCTCATTAAAGACTTTGGAGTTTTATGTTGAAATTTGATGAACCAAATTTGGAGGATTTTATGTCACCGTGAGTGAGAGAAAGTTAGGTTTTGGATGTTAGAATTATGGGTTAACATGGAATAATAAATATTGATGACTTTGGTTACTTGATAATGTCTCTTAAGAGTTGGACAAAGTTGATCAAAGCAAGGCTCTTGCTGTGGAGAAAACTGAGAGTGACTACCCTCCCCAACTCAGTGAGTGGATGGTTATGTTGTGTATGAATGATAGAAAGATTTTAAATTATGATTTGTGAAATGAATTTTGAAATGGATTTTATATGTTCTATGAATGTGGTGTGCCCAACTTAAATGATTTGATTTATCCATGACTCTATCCTTGATTTCTTGAATTGTTTGTATCATGTTACAATTGAATTAAGATTGTGAATTGTGAAATTTCATTCCATTGTAAATAGTTATGACATTGAAATGTGAAATGGATTTTGCAACATAGTGCATGAAAAAAGATTACAGTCTATGTCTGAGTCTTCCAAGGGCCGAGACCGACAGAGCGGCATGGTAAAAGCTGAGTTAAATTCAGCTTGGAGGTGGTGGAATGGAAAGCCCCTCAAGCTGGTTATGATGATGTGGTTGCACCTCATGAAAACTCCAGGCCAACGCCAATGGTAGGGGATTATTTTATGAAAATTATGAAAAAAACCCCTGGCGGATTCCACCAATAGCCATTGGTAGAATAATAATTTTGACAACCCCAAAGGAAATTTGGAAATAAACAATGAGAACTTGTTGTTGATTATCAACTTATGAGTCATGGAGTTTTGTTTCAAATTCATTTTTATGCAATTGATTTTCTTTGAATTGTATTGGATTATATTCTTGACATATGCATTTCGCACAACCACTCTCATCCATCATTCATGTTCAAAATGTCATTATACTCACCAAGTATTTTATACTCACCCCTCTCTTTTTATCTCTTTCTAGGGGAAAACTAGTTTGGAGACTTAGGCAACTTCTTGTGCTGGACCGAAGGAATTTCTTTTGTTAAACTTTAATAGGTACTTGCCATGTAAGCATTTTTGGAAATTATGTGGATCGGACCCATGGAGGGATTTTTGCAAATCATTAAAAGTTAATTTTTTTTAAATACTTGTTTACTTTGTCTAATATTGAACAATCTTTATTTGTTTACTTTGGAACTCTTCTTATTTGGTATAAAATTTCATTTGCAAGGTTTATTGTTTTTAGTGGGGCATTTGGATTGTTTGATAGATGGTTTGAAATTATTTTAAGATGTTTGGAATATAGGAATGCCTTGCGATACCTCAAGACATGGAATGGGCTCACACGTGTTTGGGGGTAACGTGGTGATTGTCGCGTGCTCGACTAAGGGGTCGGGGCGTGACAATCACTCCTTTGGGGGAACGGTTGAACAAGAACACTATGTTCAAGACATGTGAAGTAGTTACAGAGGGTGAGATTTTGGAAACGGACTTGATTCCATTGGAAATGAGGGGCTTTGATGCCATATTGAGTATGGATTGGTTACACCTTCACTGAGATTTAGTGAATTGATTCACTAAGGAGGTGGAGTACCGTCGACCAAGATGTCATCCACTTGTATTCACCGGTGAATACCTGATCCTACCGAGTTGTGTAATCTCGGTAATGGAGGCACGAAGATTAGTGCACAAGGGCTGTGAGGATTACCTAACTCATATCATCGACACCGCAATTGAAAGTCAGGATTGATGAATGTTCTAGTGGTGAATGAGTTCTCGGATATCTTCTCGAACGAGTTGCCCAATTTACCTCCGATACAGGAGTTCAATTTTGCTATTGACTTGGCTCCAGGCACTGCACCCATTTCCATACCTTTATATAGAATAGCACCTATAGAGTTGAAAGAATTAAAGGTCAAACTTCAAAAGTTGTTGAATAAGGAGTTTATCCGACAGAATACCTCACCTTGGGGCGCTTTGGTTCTATTCATAAAGAAGAAAGATGACACCCTCCGATTGTGTATTGACTATCAGTAGCTAAATAAGGTGACCATTAATAATAAGTATTCTTTGTAGAGGATTGATGATTTGTTTGATCAACTCCAAGGGGCTAATGTCTTTTCGAATATTGATTTGAGATCGGGCTATTGCCAATTGAGAATAAAAGGGGATGATGTTCACAAAACCACCGTTAGAATGCGATATGATCACTTCGAGTTTTTAGTGATGCCTTTCATATTAACCAATGCTCTTGTAGCATTTATGGATCTGATAAATAGGGTGTTCCATTCCTACCTCGACAAATTCATTATAGTTTTTAGAGATGACATATTGGTGTATTCCAAAAATGATGAGGAACACTCAGAACATCTTCGGATCGTGCTACAAACTCTCTAAGAGAAGCAGTTATACGCCAAGTTCTCCAAATGCATGTTTTGGTTAAAGAAGATTGGTTTTTTAAAGCACATTGTATCCGGAGATGGGATATTTGTTGACCCAAATAAAGTAGAGGCAATCTTGAAATGGGAGCAACCCAAGAATATTATCGAGATGAGAAATTTTCTTGGATTTGCAGGATATTACTAGAGATTTGTATAAAAATTCTCCAAAATTGCGACTCCGTTGTCTAGCTTGACTCGGAATGGAGTTAAATTTAAGTGAAATGATAAGTGTGAGCAGAATTTCCAAGAGCTCAAGAAGAGATTCACGTCTACTCCAGTACTTGCTCTTCCTACTTGCGGTAGTGACTATGTAGTTTATAGTGACGCCAGCAAACAAGGGTTGGGATGTGTTTTGATACAAGACCATAGAGTGATAGCCTATACTTCTCGACAATTGAATAAATATAAGTTGAATTACCCCATTAATGACCTAGAACTAACTGCCATCATTTTCGCCTTGAAGATTTGGTGGCATTACTTATATGGAGTCACATGCAGAATCTTCACCGACCACAAAAGTCTTAAGTACTTGCTCACACAAAAGGAGCTTAATTTGAGGCAACGAATATGGTTGGAGCTGATTAAAGACTGACCTGGTGATTGGCTATCGCCCGAGTAAAGCAAATGTAGTATGGTACACTTTTGGCCAGATTCGAGGTACGACCAATCTTGGTGAACCGTATTAAGGAGCTCCAAGCAATCGATGAGAAGCTAAAGGGCAAAACAGAATAGGTTCATAAGAGTGAAAGTGATAACTTCCATATCTGAGAGGAAAGCATGGTGGTATATGAGAAACGGATTTGTGTTTCCAAAAATAATGAGCTTTGAAGAGCTATACTTGAAGAGGTACACTATTCGGCTTATGCGATTCATCCTGGAAATACTAAGATGTACCCAACTATTAAAAAGACCTATTGGTAGTTGGGATTAAAGCGAGAGATAGTCGAATTTGTGATAAAGTGCCTTGTGTATCAACAAATCAAGACCGAATATCATAATCCAACCAAAACACTACAACCATTGCCTATACCCGAATGAAAATAGGAACACATCACCATAGACTTTGTGGTGGGATTGCCACGTATTCCGAGCCAACACGATGCTATATGGGTGATAGTAGATCGTCTCACTAAGTCATCCATATCTTACCCATTCAGAATTCCTATCCTTTGAAAAGGTTGGCAAGGCTCTACATAAATGAGATTCTCCGACTTCAAGGATTCTGGTGTCAATTGTATCAACCATGATCCCCGATTTACTTTGCAATTTTGGCCAAAACTATAAGTGTCCTTAGGGACTAAGCTAAAGTTCAATACTGCTTTCTATTCTCAGACTGATAGACAATCGAAGCATACAATTCAAATGTTGGAAGACATACTTAGAGCATGTGTGATGGACTTTCAAGAGAGCTGGGATAGGCACCTCCCATTAATTGAATTTGCATATAACAATAGCTATCAAGTCAATATTGGGATGCCACCTTATGAAGCTCTCTACGGAAGAAAGTGTCGAACTCTGTTATATTGGGATGAGATAGGAGAGGGGAAGATTGGGGATGTAAAGATACTTGAAGCAACTGTAGGAAAAGTGAAGGTGATTTGGGTAAGAATGAAAGCGGCTCAAAATAGATAAAAGAATTATACCGATAAAAAAAATGACCTTTGGAATTTGAGGTCAAAAATATGATTTTCTTAAAGATATCACTTTGGAATGGTGTAACCCGATTTCAAAAACGGGGTAAATTGAATTTTAGTTACATTGGCTATTTCAAAATCTTTGAGGATAGGAGAAGTGGCATATCAGTTGAAATTGCCCCCGGATTTAGAGAAAATCCACAATGTATCCCATGTCTCCATGTTAAAGACATACTTGTCGGATCCCTCACATTATTAGAAACTCCTGCGGTAGAATTAAATCTGAACTTGAGTTTTAAGATACAACCAATATAAATTCTTGATCGACAACTCACACAATTGAGGAGTAAACAAATCCCTTTGGTTAAGGTCTTATGGAGAAGCAACAAATGGAAAAAAAAAATTAAAAAAAAATAACTTGGGAGACTGAAAAATCAATACGAAAACAACACCCACACCTTTTTTATGTATAAATTTTCTTTTAAAATTTCAAGGACGAAATTTCTTTTTAGGAAATTAAGTGTTGTAATATCGAAAATTTGGTGAATGAATTTTTGTTGAATTTTCAATTTTTCTTTCTAAAATACTGGGAGAAACCGGTTGTGATCGATTTTGGACTTTGGATGTAACACTAAAAAATTCAATGTTTAAATTTTACAATTTATTCTCCCACATGATTCTCAAAGTATTGAATAGCATAGTGGTAAAAAATTTTTTGGAGAACCTTGAGTGCATGGGTTCAAATCTACTTGGATGCAAGTGACCGAGAGATTAAGTTTGACAAGTTGGCTTGTGGGTATGGCAAGTTGGATTGTGGGGATAGCAAGTTGGCTTGTGTTTAAAAAAAGTGTATGACAAATCGACTTGTGTTGAGGGAATGTGAAAGGCAAGTCGACTTGTACAAAAGGGGCAAATCAATTTGGTAATAGAGCAGGTAATGGTTCTGAGACTTGGACGTACCAAGTCGATTTGTGCAACTAGACAAATCGACTTGGTAAGAGAGCAAGCAATGGTTCTGAAATTTGGAGGTGACGAATCGACTTGTGCCAATAGACAAGTCGACTTGGCAGGCATTGATTCTAAGACTTGGTGATAGCAAATCAACTTGGCCTTACATGGGAAATGCTCAAGTCGACTTGATTTCATAAAATCAAATCAATTTGCTTGTATCACAAGTAAACTTAACCCCTAAAGACCCTAGACTCATGAATCGACTTGTGGGGCTTGCAATTCAACTTGTGCACATGAAATACAGTGAAATGACGAAAAAGAACAAGCAAACTTAATTAAAACTTAACAATAAGGAAGGGCCAATTGGTAATTTCATCCCCACAATTAAAAAAGGCTTGAACATGCATTCCATTTCATTTAACTCTCATCTCTCTCCCGAACTCTCATCTCTCTCTCGCTCACCTACCTCTCTCTCAATCTTTCTCTTGAAATCAACTCAATTCTTCCCAAAATCACTCCGTTAAACTTCCAAAACCTTAAGCAAACTTGTGACGAAGTTGGTTTTGGGAGAAGCTTAAGGTTTGCTCCACAAAGAGGAAAATCTAGGTTTTTGAAACCGAACGCTCAAGTCTCAATCCAACAACAAAATTAAGGTAATTTTCTCTCCATAAACTTGGATTTAGCTTTCTCATAACTAGATTGCAATTTATTTTTTAGATTTGAGAAATTTTGTTGGAGATTATAACCTTGGAGTTTTTAAGTGATAGAAATTAGGGAAAATGGTAAACGAAAATTTTATACAGATACAAATGACATGTAAATGATAGAATAGGAACATAGATTCATGAATTTGAGAAATTAAAATTTTTGCTAAGTTGAGGAAAACTCATGAACCCTAGAAATAGACATGATTTAACACTAAATTCATATTTATTGCTTTAGGATAAATCAATTAAAATCCGAAAAGGGATTAAATTCATGAATTTGAGAAATTAAAGTTTTTGCTAAGTTGAGGAAAACTCATGAACCCTAGAAATAGACATGATTTAACACTAAATTCATATTTATTGCTTTAGGATAAATTAATTAAAATCCGAAAAGGGATTATCTTGGAATTGAATTGTAGATTTGGAGTGATTACCTCCCAAGAGGTGACTGGCTGGTTATATTGAATATGAATGATAAAATGCTTTCAATTATAATTTTGTAAATTGAATTTTGAAAGGAATTTAAAATGAATTTGAAATATTTTGTAATTGTGGTGTGTTTAAAAAGAAATGTTGTTAAATCCGTGACTCTTTTGCTTGAAATTAAATTGTTGCATCATGTTACAATAGATCTTTGAATTATGGATCATGAAATTGCTCTTCTATGTACATGGGCAAAAATTTAAATGATGAAATCAATTTCTTGTAACATGGTGTTAAGAAAAAAACTATAGTCTAAGTATTTCACGGACCGGACCATCAGAGTGTGTGGTTAAGGCTAATTTAAAACTACTGTTTGAAGGAGGCAGGATGGTGAGTCACTCAAGTTGGTCGTTATGACGTGGTAACACCCCACGAAAACTCCAGGCCAACGCCAAAGATAGGAGATTATTTTATAAAAATTATGAAAAAAGCTTGACGGATTCTACCAATGGTCATTAGTAGAAAAGTGGTTTTGACAAATCTTAAGGATATTGAAAAGAAAATTCAATTTATTTATTGAATTGGAATTTATAAGTGATGGTAGATTTGTTCTGAATTCATTTCATGCAAGTGACATTATTTATTAACTTGGAATATATATTTGATATGCATGTTTGGTATCACCACTCTCACTTGTCATTCATGTTCAACATATTTTTGCATTCCACTCACTGAGTATGTTATACTCATCACACTTTCTAAATTTTTCAGAGGAATCTTAGATCGGAGATATAAACTTCAACTAGTGCTGGTTGGAGAAGATGTTTGAATTTGTTTTGTTGGGCATTTGGAATTAATTGATGAACTGTGAACCGTTGAAAAATTTATAAATTTATTTTAACTGTTTGGGATTGGTTTGGAAGGTCGAATTGGCCTATGGATAATTTAAATTTGTTTTTTTAAATAATTGGGATATTGAAATGTCTTGGGATATGGAATGGGGTTACACGTGTTTCAAGATAACGTGACGATTGTTGTGTACTCGACTGGAGGATCAAAGCGTGACATATGAGGAGGTGCTAATGCCACTTTTTAATATATATATATATATATAAAAAAAAAAAATTAAGTTTGCCAACACTTGAATGACTGCCACCATTTTTACCCTGTTTGTTTGATTGTTTAGTAGCTGGGAATTAAGCATTTGTGAAGCACCAAGAATTTTCCTAAGTATCTTAATTCTACATAGGAAATTAAAAAGCAGAGTGCTTGTCTCATGATGATGAAGTTACATACACACTGGACTACAGTATTTTTACGGGATACACATAAATTCTTGAAAGACTCCCCAATCACAGAAGTTAAAAGCCTTGATATTGCTGCAAGATCCCGTATGATGTATTTTAGCTTGTTTCTCAAGTATTAAGCTTTTATCTTGTCACCAAACTATTTAATTTTTTAACATCTATTTGTTTCAGGGGAAGACATTATAAATTAGTTATGGACATACCTATTTGTTAGTGGGAGAGAGGGAGACTTTGCACTGGATCACATGTGTTTGTTCCCTGAATAATTGTCTGTATCTGTGGTTGAGGTTTCAATGGTCTATCACCCTTTTAACTCTTATTTAATTAAAACAAACCCCCCCCCCCCCCTTTGTTCGGTTTTCTTGTGCAGATGGCTTGCTTTTCTCATATCTGACCAGTGAAACAACTTTGCACGTCCGAACTGTAGCACTTAGAAGTCTCCATTTTATCCTGGAGAGAGGACCACGCATGTTTCCTTTTACAGCTGATTCCATCCAGACACTATTCAGCATCTTAGATGAGACTGAATGTCATCTTTACAACTACAGTTCTACAGATACTACATAAGGTCATTTATCGTTTTTTTTTTTTTTTTTGAGTTCTAAATGTGGTTATTATATTTATAGTACTCATTAATCTTGTTACATTCTTGCCTATGGAATCTACAGGTTCTCTTCTGTACCTTAACCTGGATTGGCTGGACATATTTGAATTTTCTAAGCTGTTAAAGTTTGTTCAGTGTGCAGCCGATTCTAAAGTTTTGTCAGTGAGACTTTTAGCGATCCGTTTTCTAGTCGATATATTAGTCAAGAAAGCAGAAATGGAATTCATGAAGTATCTTCCAATCTTCCGCCAGCACAGGTCATCTCAATTATCCAGGATAAAATCCTACTCTTGCTGAAAAAGTCCGTGCAGGATTCTGGGTCAGTTGATTCTGAACTGAACAGTGAAGTTCAGAGTTTACTTAAAACTCCTCCTAGTGGTAGAAAAATATCAGAATCGATTTGATTTGGTTTTAGACCACTTAGCTTCCATCATCAACTATATATTTAATATACATGATGTGCAACTGGGGCGGGGGGGTTGCATTTATCTACAGACATGATTTTGGACTTTGAGGGAGGAAAATACTCTTTCATCAGGTCAAAGTTTCTAAATTATATCCACAAATTTTTAATGGCTGTCCTCAAAATTGGGATTGATGGATTGGTGATTACAGAACAAATTGTTCATAAAGTGAAGCTTTTGATTGAAAAGGTGCGCAACCATCACTTATTTGACACATTCTCAGATAATGTGCTCACTTCCACTAAATCCTGTCATATTGTGGAGTTTTCAGGAGGATGAAAAGATGGATATCTGCAACCTTGACAAAACCACAGCCATGGCGCTTCCATGATTACTTAATGGAGAGTGAAGCATTTGCTGCTGAGTGTGCAAAAAAGTTATTGGCAAGTCGGGATAACTGGAATGCTTATAGAGTTGGAAGATATGCTGCTTGTCAGGGTGCATGGACAATAGCTGCTTCTGTTTTTGAGCAACAAATAGCAAGAGTTCAATCCAGTGTCTCCCTGTATTTTATAAAGAAATTAAATAAAAATTTTCAAACACCGAATTTTCGGCGTTACATTCTCTCTTGCAAAAAGCCATTACAAATGTCTCGACATGGTGGACAATCAATATTGGGGGCGAGATTTCGAGCCTCGGAAGCCGATGAGATCGTCAATTTGAACAGAAAGCTGTTCCACTTTGTGACAGTGCGGTGGAGGAATTAACCAGGCATTATAAAGGGCAGTGTGAATGGTGACCAGGTTGTGAGTACGTACATATGGTTTGAGCCTAATGAGAGGGGACAAGGGTTCTCTAGATGCACACTCGATGTTTCTAGTTTCCCGGTGGTTCATATTTGATTAAATTAAATGGCATAGTTGTTGTGTAGACAACATGGGTAATTAATAATTATAAGAGTCTCCTTCCCTTAAACTCTGGTCCTTCATTTACTGTGCAGTAAATAAATATTTGATAAAGGAGTGTATATCAAGAGATCTCCACCTTTTTGAACAGCTTGGTCTAAATTTGCAGCTTCTAAAGAGGGCAGATTCTGGTGATTTCTTTTTGTCTAAATCGTTCAATTTTTATAGATTCATCTATAGATTTTGAGAATTAGCAAATTGGGTGTTCACCAACAATTCTAGTAGTAGTGAGAAGTTATGGTGCTCACAGGGTGTGATTTAACATTTATTATGGCTTACCGCAGGGGGCGAAGTATTTGTCTTAAGAAAGTGATATATTAAATGTAAAGGAACAAATTTCATAAAATTTAAGAACTTAAACAAATAATATTTTTAAAAGATTTTGATAACATGATATAAGATTTTTACCCGTATTTTGCAACTTTTAACGACATTAACTTTTTTAGAAATAATGCTAAATGTACACTTATTATTATTTATTATTATTTTACAAAATTTCAAGGTCGCAATCCCCTGCTCCCGCACGCACGGGGACTATATATATTTTGAATTCACCACCAACAAAAAAATGACTTCAATGAAGGCCATTTATACGAGTGTTTGCAATGACAACCAAAAATGACTATATATATATATATATATACACACGATCTTGCAGCCCCTGATTCCAGGCATGCACCACATAAAATGATAGATGGTTGATGGATGTAGTGAATCAAGCTCTAACAAAAAAGAAATGAATGAAGCATTTTATATAGTTTTGCCAATGAGTAGCGTATCAGAATTGCCCAGCCATAACGAAATATACATTATTCTCAGCTCAGAGAGCCATTAACAAGATTCTGAAATTTCTAGATTGAATATAATTTACATTTCCTGCAATTAACACTATACGGCTGCCCGCATGGTTATATGCTCCTGGCAAATGCTTTCTGTAGAGACCAATATATCCAGTCATGCACACGAACTTCGCTGTTGGGAATTTCTTTTCGTCCCTCCATTTACAGTCGGCCTGAATTTCTTGTTTTCAATTTTCTGCATATTTTGCACATAAAGTCAACAGATCTTGTCAGCTCCTTCCTTTTCCAGTTAAGCACGAGACTGAAAATTTTAGCTGTTAAGGATCAGGGCACAATTGCTTTAAGCTGACTGCAAAGACACCTCTCCTGTTGATATTTTGTCATACTCAGCAGATGCCTCGGGGGTGTCTTCTTCACTAGGAGGAACCAGCTGCCAGAAGAGTGGCAAATACTTGTCCCATTCATCGAGCATGGACGAGCCTTTGGTGCTACCAGTTTTTTCCTTCAAGAAACAATTGCAGTTCATTTCAATCAATTTAGAGATAGTAACAAATACCAGATCACTTGAATTGTATGCACTGTAAGGAAATAAGATAGAATACGCAGATTTTACTTGAACCATTTTCATTAGAGAGTTGATGTAAGTGAAGAATGATGGTCACATTCCTGACCACACTAGTGGTGAAGCTAGTGGTAAGGAAGGAATAGACATTCAAGAAGAAAAAGAAGAATCAGGATTAAAGAAGAGCTACTAAATTATGTTTAAAAAAAGAAGAAGAAGAAGAAGAAGAAGAAAAACCCATATCTAGGACTAACGTAAATATCAAATAATAATCTCTTATAATAAGGGGAAAGTCCATGGTTTGTGCATCAATAAACAAAGTCTATAAGGGGAAGGTCCAAATTCATTAGAAAGATGATGTGTTGCAAAGCATACTGTTGGATGAATGGTACAGTACATATACTTACAACATGGGCTTCAATGAGACTCTTTAGTTGCATCTGCCCCACTGGGGCCTTCACTCTCTGAATCTTGACAATCTCCCGATTTACCTGTTTGTGATTCACCAGGAAAAGAAAAGATATAAGAGAAGAAATGGTTAAAGATCAATTGCAGTCATAATTGAAAATAACTCTATCTAAGAATCAATTGATAAAACTAGCTTATGGAAAGTGAGGGCTTTAGGGCCTTGTCAATAATGCAGCGAAATATAATCCAGAAATTATTAGTTTCCCATATCATTAAACATATTAAAACTATAGTAATCTATACATTCTGTACCGCAGTATGTCAAACTCTCAGTTGAATAAAACTATGCAGTTAAACTACGAGTTGTAGAATATCCCAAAGGCAACGTCCTGTAGGAGGAGACTCAGATATCATGGGGCAATGTAATAAGAATAAATAGCAGGTTTATGCAGTCAAGATGGCTTATTTACATGGCCCAAATTAGAGCTTGCAGTCTGCAGCCGGAACACCAACAAGCCTGTTAGTACCTCCCGAAGATTTTGTGCAGGTCTCTAGACAAGTTACTAATATAAATCTCAAGTAATCTTATGAATTAGAAGGTGCAAGTTAGAATGAGATTGTTTTAGCAATTGTACACTCAAAGTTTTCTCACAATTAGTGGTGCTTTTAACACTTAAGTGATCAGTATAACCGCTAATGAGACATGTTGCACCGGAAAAGGAAGGCTAGAATCAAAAGCCCATAAGAACAATATTTCACTAGTAGTTTGCCCCATTTTCCTTGACTAATCAAGTTTTAAGTGCCGTGAATTTAATCCTAGTCTCAGCTTTGACTGCTGTCTTCATGTGAGTTGTGCTAAACAATGATTGCCATTTAATGCCTAAAATAGGCATGGACCTAATGTCTAGGCAAGAGAAGTACATGCCAAAGGAAGCTATATATCAATTTGTTTAATGTCTCTGCTGTGAAGGAGAGTGACCACACAGTTGATGAGTTCACAACCCAACTAATGATCCTCAACAATAAGAAATATATAGTTGACCAGCTGGCAAGGCTCTTGATAGTGGTGGACAAAAATCACGACTATTATGTGACCTAATTTGACCCTGTTGGTATCCATCACAGATTCAAGATGGTACTCACTAAGAATATTCACAATAACATTTATCAAAATTTCAATGTCGCATCCTGTGTCCACATTCATAAGCTTTGATTCCAAACTAACATGAAGAGAAGGGTTCGTGGAGACAAACCTTTGGAATAAGAGTATCATCCTCATCCAGAATGTATGCCAAACCACCAGTCATTCCAGCAGCTACATTCCTACCCACTCTGTCAAACACAGACATGACCTCAAATTTTGGTTTAATTGTTTTCCTCTTGACATCTATGGAAGATCAGAAAATACACTCACTTTCCAAGTACAACCACGCAGCCTCCAGTCATGTACTCGCAACAATGGTCTCCTGTACCCTCAACAACTGCCTCAGCAAGTGAGTTTCTTACCGCGAACCGCTCTCCGGCTTTTCCCCTAACAAAGACTTGACCACCAGTTGCTCCATATAAGCACGTATTCCCTACTATAGTTGCTTCCTCAGGGCAGAACCCAATTTTCTCAGGAGGAGTAACAACCAGTTCACCTCCAGCCATACCCTTAAAAAAATTTTTTACAGCAACTATTAGTCCAATGGATACAACGTATAAAAAAGGGTTTTATTTTTTTAACGTAAAAATGCTCTGCTGTCAAAACGAACAGCCATTTCAAAGTACAAGATCAATTTTTGGGTCAGCAAAATCCATTGGCCAAGCAAACTGAGGCAAAGTTAAACCAGCAAAATCCTGAGTTAAAAGCCTTAATAAAACTGGACAGAAGGGCAAGATTCTGTCTGGTACAAAGGATGCAATTTTTGCTTCTTGATTTACATAATGAACATATGAAGGCATGTAACTTATGACTTTGCTTCAAAGCAACTAACTAGACTCAATTGAGAAAACTAGATGGAATATGGAATTGGTGGACACCAAGAAATCCAAAAGACTAAATATCAAACAAGCTACCTTGGGAATTTCATCACTTATGTCTTTAGTACATTCAATCACGTACCTTTCCAACATAATCATTTGCCTCTCCTACCAGCCGAATATTCATTCCTGGTGTTAGAAAACATGCAAATGACTGCCCAGCACTCCCCGTAAATCTGTAACAAATTTGAAATCTCTCAATATCCCCAGCTAACAAACAAGACAAAAACAGATATATTCCCAGGGTTCCAAAAGTAAGAAAGAAAAAAGCAAGTTTATACCACTCACGTTATATTAAGTTGCCCAGCAAAGCCTGTGTCACCATATTTCTTTGCAATTGCACCCGCAACACGACCACAAACAGCACGATCCACATTGTAGATTTTCACAGATTTGTTAACCACTTTTTCATTTTCAATTGCATCTGCTATCTGCAAAAAATTAAAAAAAAAATAAAAAAATTTTAATTTTAATTTTAAAAATAAAAAAAAAAAAAAAAAAACTAAAATTTCAAATGATTTTGAAGATTGGCTTTGAAAGCAATCCACAACAGCCATGCAGCATCACAACATATAAGTTACATCTGAAAGAATAAAACTCTTAATATACAACAACCATCAATTTATTAATAGTCATCAACTAAGTTTGATGCTGTCATGTTAGTCTAGGAAAACATTTGTTCTTGGATAGATGGAATGGCTAGCTATTCTTTTTCCTTGAAATCTCCTGCATGAAATCCATGGATTTAAATTGTTGTTGTTGTAACAGTATCCACCATAATATGCATTATTTAAGGAAATCAACATCACAGGCTAATTGTAACCTTAAATAAACTCATTCAAGCCCCCTTCCCCACCCGAAAAAAAAAAAGTTATCACAATGAGGACCTAATGAAAAAGTGACTTGAAATTGAACCTCACATCTAAAGTAGAGGTTTTAAGTTTGTCAAGCATAATTTCAATCAGTACAATTGTCTACTATTGGTAATGACTTCAGACTTAGGAAAGAGCAAGTAGAGAGAATTACAAAGAAAAGGGCCCAAAAACCTTTAAAATGACATCTGGCCTGTACAGGCCCAGTTACAGCCATAAAGGTCATTACAGCCTAATATGGGAGAAAAACCCATTTTTGACCCTATTGCAGCATGTAATATCCCCGGCAGGAGATAATGTTGTTACTCGACAGCTTTTACACTCTTTTTGGATCCTATATCAGGACTTCAATCAAATAAAGAATCCTTCGTAAAATGGGTATGGTATCAATTAAATTTATATAAGCAAAAAAGAGAGACGAAAAAAAAAAACAAAAAAAACAAAAAAAAACAAACAAACAAACAAATAATAAGTCAACAACTAAGACTTAGAAACACTACAAGCATCAGCACTCGGCAATGATATTTATGGAAATTCATCTGGACCAAAGTTCAAAACAGTTGTCACATGTTGCTAGTTAAAGCATTTTTTATATTACCGCCCTATGTGATTAGTTTTTAATAGAATTACAAACAGCCTGAGCCTTTAATAACTTCGGACCATGTTAGCCAACTTTTCTGTTAACCAGATATAAATTGTTAGGTCAGTACCATGTACAACAAAATACCACCAGAGCGCAAGCAACACTATTTTTGCAATATCTAATGATTACCTCCAGATCTGAAAGTAAGGTGTCATCGAGAACGAGGCCATTAGTGTGCACCTCCTGATTTCTAATGGCAGTACTGGTCCAGTTTGGTTGCCCAACACTCTGTAAATAATTCAATAAATGATAAATGTTCCAAGACCATGAAATTTCTGAAGGAATGCATGGTAGTGGACAGTGGAAACCAAGAATAGGCTTCTACTTACAGAGAGTATGTAACTGAGGTCAAGCTGTTGAGTTTTCATCAGTGGGATACTTCTTGGTTTCAATAGATCTGTTCTTCCAATTATGTCATCCAACTTTTCAAAACCCAGACGGGCCAGTACTCCTCTTACCTGTACAAAAGATTTAAAACAGTATTACAGCAGAACTCTGGGAGAAAACATGTGAACCTCACGGTTTTACTAAGACATAAGATGCAAATAACCAGAAATACGAAGGCCAGGAAGAAGACTGTTGCCATGGAAGACTTCTGCAAAGTAGGGGTTATGCAAATGGCACATTGATGGAGTAAAGTTTTAGTGTAAAAATGGATGGAAATAGAGGAATAGGATGATGCAATCAGGTACAAGGACAAGGACAGGAACTCTTGTAGGAATGCCAAGTTCAATCGGAGCATCTGTCTGACTCTAGAAATCCTTACATCCAGATTGCATCACTGTCAAATATAAAAAAGCTAATAAATTGTTGCACTGTGGTTGTATTAAGAAAGTTTAGAATACCTGGCCTAGATGACTATAATCTTGCTGACTATAATTATTAAGTGATGGCAAGATTGTTCTAACAGAACCTTCAGGCTTGGAGAGGGCCACAGTATAGCCTTTGACAGATAGAGGAGAAGACCATTCATGATCCTTGTGGTCTCTCCGGAAATGTTCAGGGAAAAAAGAGAATGAAAACTTCTCCAGGGAAGAGAAATGCAAGAAAAGAATCATGGATTATTGCCCTTGACCTTGAAAAATTTAAGCTTCTGCCATTTCTTTTCCCTTATTTTCTGACAACAGCAATACTATTTTAGTTATTTCTCTTCCCTCTTTTTCACACAAGGGTTGCACCATCAAAGTTTCATTATAAAATTTCTCTATCCATAAGTTCAAAGGACAGATAAATGAAAATATAAGCATCAAGCACAAAATCCACCAAGCATAAAAAAGCATACAACTCAGTTACCTCCTCAGCAACATATAAGAAGAAGTTGACAAGATCTCCAGGTACACCAGGAAAACGAGCACGCAGTTCTTCTCTCTGAAGCGAATTTAGTGTTCCAACAAAAAAAGGGAGTTAAAATTTGCTGTAATGTGCTATACTGGAAACTTGAACATCATATAAGAGAATCAGTCCGATACCTGACTTGCAACCCCAACTGGGCAATTATTTGTGTGGCAAATGCGAGCCATAACACACCCAGTGGCAATCATAGCAACAGAACCAAATCCATACTCATCTGCACCCATTACAGCTGCCATTAGGACATCAAATCCACTTTTAAAGCCGCCATCTACTCTAAGAATGACCCTTTCTCTAAGTCCATTTTTGATGAGGGTCTGCAGAGACAATATTGATATCATTACACATAACATAGGATTGAAGAAAATAAATGCAATGTTCACTTTGGAGTTGCCAAAGACCTGGTGTGTTTCTGTGAGCCCAAGTTCCCAAGGACCACCAGCATGCTTGATAGAACTAATGGGACTGGCTCCAGTGCCTCCATCATGTCCAGATATCTGCAAGCCCAAGTAGATACAAAATTATGCTTTAATATTTTAACAGCTTACAAAGAAATAACATGATTTCCTATCTCTGTGGCTGGAACAGCACAATCTCATTACATTCCCATCATCAATGACAATTGTAATAAAGACATACATGATGCAATTAATCAAAAAGGGGGAACTGTTCTTGTTTCAATTAGAATGCCTATATCATGTTTGCCACCATTTTAATGGCTCATATATGGTAAAATGTCCATAATTCCCATCTTAATGAGTCATATAAGGTACAAAGACATACATAATGAAATTAATTGAAAAAGGGGGAACCGTTCTTGTTTTTATTAGGACGCCTATATCATGTTTGCCACCTTTTTAATGGCTCATATATGGTAAAATGTCCACAATTCACATCTTAGTGAGTCATATAAGATAAAATGTCCACAATTCCCATCTTAATGAGTCATATAAGCTACAAAGACATACACAATAAAACTAATCGAAAAGGGGGAACTGTTTTTGTTTCTATTAGAGTGCCTATATCATGTTTCCCACCATTTTAATGAGTCATATATGGTAAAATGTCCACAATTCCCATCTTCAAACTTTTAACGCTGTCCAACAACCAGAATCACTGATGGTGTGCCTATGCTCCTCAGCTCGTGTTCTTTACATTATTGGATTCAAATGTAATTTGAAGGCAGACCTTCTTCAAGAATATAAGGAAATTAGAGTTGCATGAAATGAATAATGAACAATAATATAAATTAGTCTAATAGATGCGGAACTATTTCCCCAATAAAGACAAAAGATATAAGTCCTGGAATTTAATGAAGAAACATCACATCAATGTCATAGAAATTATCATGAATGTAAAAAAAACACAATTAACTTCAGTGACAGATATTCAAAGAGAATATTATAAATCATACCATGTCTTAACTTAAAAAGCATGAACATATAATGATTATTTATCTCATATGTCACATCCTGCTATTTTTATTTTTCTTATCACTATATCCATATCACTTCATGCATGTGTGGGATGTTTGTACCCATGCTTCTCCACACTTGTGCATATCTGTGATTGACAGCAAAAGGTCACTATGATCCTTTGCAGAGAGATTGTATCAACTTCCATTAAAGGTTGAAACAAAATGTGCATTTACTTGCAACTGTCATAATGGGTAATACCTGTATAATGTCAGCATTTGCTTTTGCAACTCCAGAAGCAACCGTACCAATCCCTGCTTCTGCAACAAGTTTCACTGAGACCTTTGCCTTAGGATTGACCTATCCAATACAGTTCAAATGTTTTAATGGAAAGTGAATTAAGTCCAAAAGTGTTAAGTCTGAATCAGATATCATTGCTATCATTGTTCTGGATCCTTCCATTAAGCAAGAAACATGTGCAGATCTAAGATGGACCAACAATCACCTGATGAAGGTCAAAGATCAACTGGGCAAGATCTTCAATAGAGTAGATGTCATGGTGAGGAGGTGGAGATATAAGAGGAACCCCAGGTTTAGAATTCCTTAATCTTGCAATGTATGCGCTAACTTTTTTCCCAGGTAATTGACCACCTTCACCAGGCTTTGCTCCTTGTGCAATTTTGATCTCTAACTGGTCAGCATTCGCTAAGAATGTTGGCGTGACACCAAAACGTCCTGAAGCAACCTGGAGGGAGGCGATAGAAATTAATGGCTAACACATTATAGACAACAAAGCAAAGAAATTACATCAACCTGTTAACAAAAAGGGAAAATAACAACAAAAAATGCAAAGGAACTTCTTATCTTCTCATCTCATAAACAAATAGAAGCGTGGTGGGGAAGGCACACAAACCATCGGCCTAAACATTGTATTGCGGTGTACATATGTTTCAAGAGGCACAAATTTTATCTGTCAGGATAGCAAATTTCTGAATTTTGGTTATTATCAATGAATCGTGGCTTATCCACTGGGGAACATTTTTCATGCCATTAGTTTATAAGCTTAATATTGAAAAGCATGTTACACTGTTATTAGGATTATTTAAATTACATTCTTGAGGGTTTTGTTTTGCATTTTTTATAGAAAAAGAATATGTCGTTGATGAAGAGAGAGATATGCATAAGAGCATAACAAATCCTCTCTTAAAGGGGAAAACATAAAAGACAAGGTAAATACATCAAAACATTAAAGAGCAGGCAACCACTAATGAAGTAAACCTCTCCAATCCCTTTCCACATCCCACAAAAGATTGAAGGTCCATCATTGCAAAGACCTTTAAAAAGGTTTTCTTTTGCATTTCAATGGTCAGAAGTAGTTAATGAAACTCCTAGAGGTTCATTAATATTTTGAGAAGTATTGAAACAGGGGTCACTCACTTCCCTATCTAATTCTAGTGGAGTACTGCATTTAACCACAGGGAAGGATGGGTTTATTTACAATGAATAAGCTGAGTCCACAATTTGAGAGCATCATCTACACTTCCACTTCTTATGATATTGATAATATATCTTCTGCTGCAGGCTGATGATCACATTTTGTTTATGTAAGGTCAATCTATATATACTTTGAGATTGAGGCTCTTAGGCTAAGATAAATCTTAATCAGGGTGAGTAGGTTCAAAAAGTAGAAGACTAGGATGTTTTTCTGCTATAAGAACACTAGCTCTTTCTATTTCGTTCTTGAAATTCTGTTAAGACTACAATGCTTTCTGCTATAAGTCATATTTTGATAATGACAGAGATTTGAATGGGGTGGGTGTGGAGGCATTGAAAGTTGGTATCTGTTAAAAAGAGAAAGCTCACTTGAAGAACACTTATCTTGCTTGCATTTTTAATGTTTATCTGCATGCACCAGCAATGTCATGTTGCCTAGAGAATTCAAACAAAACAGCGGCTTCTCTGCAGAGAAAGAATTAATAATGATTTTGAGTTCCATTCAAGTGGACTACCCTTTGTAAGTTCCCATAGAAATTGGGATGATGCTACGCATTAGATTGATCAAAATGTTCAACAAATTGCATGGGAGTAGAAGTTTCATCTTTCAATGAGGGAAGCTTTAGTTCATGCGCAATTTACCCAGCTTGCCAAATGCTATCAAAAATCAACTCACTCTAAAAAATGAAGCACCATGGTACAAGAGAGGGAAACAAAAGGATGGGATCAAAAATAATTTCCATAGGGTGGAATTAATAACTTTATTACTAATGTGGATCCGGCTTTGTTATGTTATCAAGAACAATATAGACTCATCTATAATATTTGTGACTGTTAGGAAAGATGAAAGAATTTTTGTATTTTGAGAACCAAGGAAAGGTTCTCCGCTGGAAGGATTTGTGGTAACAATTGTATCTGGAAGAGAGAAGGATCTCAGTTTGGTTAGTAAACAATTGCCTTTCTAATCTCTAATTCATTTCTCCAATCCATGGCATCAGAAGAATTTGGAAATTCGGATTTCTCTCATGGCTAGAAGCAATCAATGGACCTAGAAAAGAAGAAAATTTTAGCCAGAAAAAATCAAATTTATAAATGTATGCAAGTAAAATTGCCTAAAAATCTCCTCCATGTGCTATATGGATACTTTGGGGGTGGAGAGAGAGAGAGCAACAAAAGATCTTATTGTGGAAAGGATGATTGTTTCTTGAAAGAATGCTTATAGGACAAGAAACCAGAATGGAGAAGTTGTGGTGAAAAGTGCTCTCAGGCACATTATTGACACAACTATCAAGTTGAATAACAACACACTGCAGTTTCTAAATTGGAAGTGGCACAGGCTATGAATAGCTTTTCCTCATCCATCCAAAATTTTCAGCGCATCATTCCATGGAATTCAAAAGAGACTTTTGAGCTCTTTATTTGAGTTGCCCACTGCAGACAGCACTCACTACTTTTGAACCCAATCTCACGTCATAAACTACCGTCTCTACCTTTATATTGTCCCGATATGGACGATTCCAGTGCATTTGAAGTTCTTATCCAATAAAGATCAATCTTAGCAACCAAAAATATACACGAGTGCAGAGAGAGAGAGAGAGAACCAATTCTTTGTGCAAGTAGTACTTATAAAAAGTTTAAACTAATCAAACAATAAAAGACCACAATGCAACGAAGCAATGCTTGTTCCTACACTCTTTCTCTCCTCTAAGCATGAATTTCCCATTTTCTATAACTACTCTTTGCTAGATGAAAGCAACAGTTTGTTCTAAGCACTTAATATACAACTCTTTGCCATACAATTGCTATTGCTTATTCTGGGCACTGGCAAATGAATTTTATGAAGCAGAAGAGCAAATCCAGAAGCAGAAAATTTATAACTCGTACCTGTTTAATAGCACTTGTAGCGGTATCCCCATTTTGAAGTCCTTTGAGATGCGGCAGTGTTGGAGAGTACCCATCAACAACATCAGTGAGGGGGCTCCAACGAATAGGATCCTAAATGAACACATAGCATTGCAATTTTCAGCAGATACGCGGTTGGAGTTATCAGTAAACATAATAAACAGAAAATTTTTTATAAAAATCTTTGCCTGATTACCTCACCACCTTCACCAGAATTGGATTTCCCACCTAATCTATTCATAGCAATAGCAATTGCTTCATGTGTTTCCCTTGAAATAGCACCAAGTGACATGCCACCAGTGCAGAACCGTTGAACAATGGACGAAGCAGATTCAACCTTTCCTACTGGAATAGGGGGTCGGTCACTTTTAAATTCAAGAAGATCTCGAAGAACCTACAAATGAAGAGAAAATGTTCACAAGGCAGTTTGTTAGTTTCACACATTAGTCATCATGAAGTAGAAGAGATAAATAAATTCGGCAACTCACATTCACTGGTCTGTTAGCTAAATGTTGCTGATAAATTGAAAACGCACTTTCACTCTTTTGGCGAACAGCTTTATGAAGCAGTTTTGACATCTCTGGGTTGTTACCGTGATACTCGCCTTTTTAAAAAAATAAATAAAAAATAATAAAAAAAGATTATTGAATCAGTGAAAATCTTTGTAATGTAACATAAGCGTATGCTCAAAACCTTTTGTAATCAGTAAAAGTGTAAGGCACTTTCTGAGTAAAAGAGCAGTCATATATAAAGGTTTCTTCCATCACAAACTCTATGGAACATGACGCGGTGCTGAAGATTAGAACATTAACGAGAAGAATTTGAAGAAAGAATAAATAACTCTAATGACAATATAATGGCCTTCATAGACATCTATTTTAATCTATGTTCACGGCCCAAGACACACAACCATAAATATCTTAGATAAGAAAAGCAAAGGAAATTTTGCAAGATGAAAGCAACAGAATCTTCTAGAAATAACAAAAGAAATAGGTAAAATTTCATCTGAAATTAAGTAAATCCCTTCAAATGCAAAATGCGTCAAGTAAAACAACACCTGGACTTATCCACTAGTAAAAGTGGCACAACCTCTACAAGTAAAAGAGAAGTCATTTATACAAAGATTTATTCCGTCACAACCCCTGAGGAGCATGAGGCAGTGTTGAAGATCAGAACATTAACAAGAAGAATTTGAAGAATGAATAAATAGTTCTAATGACAACATAATGGCTTTCATAGACATCTATTTTAATCTTCGTTTATGGCCTGCACAAAACCATAAACATCTTAGGTAAGAAAAGTGAAGAAAATTTTTGCAAGATGAAGGCAACAGAATCTTCTAGAAATTACAAAAATAAAAGGTAAAGTTTCATCTGAAATTAAGTAAATCCCTTCAAATGCAAAACTGTGTCAAGTAAAACAACCCCTGGAGTCATATCCACCAGTAAAAGCGGTCTCTCTATCACTCCTTTCCATAAGACTGATCATAGCCTTTAAGTGCACAATAACAAAGACATCATTTCTGCTAATAACAGGGTCATATTTTACTCATTTTGAAACAGAAGAATGCAATATTAACCAATAAAAAATAAACAGAAAAAATACTGTCAGAAAATGGGGGGGAAAGTACAGCCATTGGTTAAATTTCATCTTCCAGACCAATAAATTCAAAAGTTAGGCAAATCAATGCTACGAGTATAAAGAAGTGCAACTATAGTTATTGACAAGTCTACCTCCTGGCCTGAATTGTATAAACCCAAAATTTTCAAGTCGTTTAGCTGTATCCTCCGAAAAAGCCTTCACCCAGAAGGATAATATTTCCCTGGCCAACTGAAGAAAAGAATATCTCAAAATCAAATCAGAAGAATGGTTAAAAATTTGTCACCAACTAAAAATGCAGAGTTCAAAGCAAAGTGAAAGGGCTTGATTTAGATTAAAAGACTTTGGGGGAACATTCAAGGATGAAATTTTTCAATTTTCAAGATGTAAAATCAGTCAAAGTGCTGCCACCAACCAAAATTAAATCAACAGTGAATAACTAAAGGTAGTTGTAATGCAACAATAAGCTGATGTTCAGATCATATGTCCATATCTTCTCCTCACAAGGTTTCTTTTAAGGAATTCTATGGCGGGCTGAGAAACTTAAAGCAACATACTCTCAGAATCTCTCACTTCTATAAGTTGGGGCTTCTTCTGCTATTTATACGATTGCATTTCCAATTTCTATGGTACTTGTAGGTAAGTTGGGGCTTATTCTGTTCTTTATTAGATTAAATACCTTTAGCAAATGAAACACAATATTAAACATTTTGGAGTAGAATATCTCAACCAAAGGCAACTTCTCTAGTTGGCAAAAGTCAAGTACCTTGGTGTGAGAAACAGTTTATGTAAAGTAAATAATCGGAAAGGAAGCACATTCAGAGACCACATAGTTTCAAACTAATATTTAGAAATTGTAAAATTGTGTCATCTATAATTCAAAAAGTGGCCAGCTCTGAATGCACACAAACTGGAACTGATCATAAAGAGGAAGAAGAAAAGGCCTTCAACCTCCTTCCACATGTAAACTTAGCAGTGTCATTGCTTTTAGCTTACCTCATCAAGACTTAGCCCACCAATATTTGAAACGCTTCCACAAAATGCAAGATCCACAACATCCTTTCCTAAACCATAAATCTCAAATATCTGTGCACCACAATAGCTAACAAAAGAAAATCCAGCAAGAAGATTGTCAAGATAACGAGCATACAAAGGAAGAAGTACTGCAAGGCTTCGATGGCAATGTTGGAGTACAATCTAGAATGAGGCATGGAAGGAAAATTGAGAAAATAAAATGAACCAAACAAACCTAGAAAGCAGTGAGATGCCCATTTTTGAAAGAATTTTAAGAAGACCAGATTTAACTGCCTGCATCAGTATTTCAAAACAAAGATGTTAACATCAACATATGATCTAAAACCCCATAATATTTTCATCGTCAAACAAGAAAAGCAGAAAGTTTGACCAGCCTAAAATTTTCAAACAAGAAAAGCAGATTGTAGCAACACGTTGAGCTACAAACAGTAGTGCAAATTTTAACAGCAATGCTCCATATGCAGTTGTTAATTTCAAAGTAACAGAAGTACATCAGTGACACAAGAAACCTTCAATAAGGAGAACAGACTGCAAAAGATAAACTGAAACTATAGTAAGTTCATCTGCTTTGGTCTTAAGAAGCACACACAAGCAACACTTCTTACTTACACATGGCTCATGAGAACATGCTCCTTAACATAAATTAAATACCTTACAAAAGTTCTTCTGGGCTTGTTCAATTGTTACAGTAGGCATTTTTCCATTCCGCATTAAGTTCACAGTTTTAGTGCTCAAGCGCCATTGCCGGCATGTCTCCAATGCCAAGTACGGACAAATTGCACTGAAAAAGTTATGTAATAAGAAATACGCGATTGTCAACCATAGTGGAACATATAATCTAAATATTGCATTAGGATTTGTGATCCTTTCCTCACAAGAACGAAGAACACAAATCAACAGACATAGGAGCAATTACGACAGCAACCAAATGAATGGGCAACTGGATAAAATTTGACAGTATTCAATCCTCAATAGAATTTTGGGAGCAGAGGCATGAGATAAAAGACAGTCAATAATAGTTGATCGAAATTAACAATGGCAAAGAAGAAGATAAGACTTCAAAAAGATCGTTCAGCTAAGTAGTAGTCCAAGAAAAAAGAATGTGTCAGATGGACATTCAGGAAAAACTAAATGTAAGTTAATTCCCCAGTATGAGTGGAAACTTTGTGTGAACTTTCTAGCATATTACCCAGAAAATCAAATTATCTAGATAGAAACCCCAATTCGCACTGATAGACTAAATCACTGAATAAAACCACCCTCACTCTTAAGAAACCCTAGAACTAGGATAGTCATTGCTAGTCCAAGTTCATAATCATCAAATTCCTACCTTCTCAGATAAAATATTTCAGACTTTTCACAACCAAACAACACCTCCGAAGAGAAGAAAGTGGGAACTCTTTTTCTCTTAGCATTCTTGCTGACCCAAGAAATCACAAACTCACCTCAAACAACCCCAATTTCAAATTTGAATGATTTGGATAAACTATAAATGTACATCATAAATTTGAGCCCTTTTCTAGAAACTCCCTGAACCTTTTGTTTTGAAATTTATGAGATTAACATTCCAACGAACTAATGAATTTGTTAGATATTTTCAAATTCACATTCAGAGTGACACGATATATTCTAAAAATTTTGGGTAACTTAAATATAAAAAATGAGGTCTTATTTTAGACATGTTTTAATATAAGATATTGTTTTTCTTTCTTTGAAGCCGACCTCAATTGTTGGGACTAAGGCTCTGATTGATTGATTGATATATTATTTTTCTTTCTTTGATAGAATAAGATATTGTGTAACACTCTAATGCTCAATTACTCACAAGACACGAAGAATGACTATTCGTAACACCCATCCACGAGCAAAGTGCATCAATATTATTGGCTACATTCACTAGAAATTTCAACAAAACGTGTATACCGCGATATACTCACCATCTAATCACAAAGCAGTAAGCACTAAAATATACCACTTTAAAATGAAACACAAATTTAGCACATTTCACTAATAAAGAATAATTATCCAAACTTAAGGCACCTAAACTTTCCAAATTTGTGTTTTTCAACTGCAAAAGTACCATATTTCAATTCCATTTTTCTTCATAAATTTGAAATGAGAAGGTTCTAAATCTTAACATTTTAACTAAAAGCATTTGACTAAGAGAACAATACAATGCCTACCATGTCCATTCACATGACCCAACTACATTTGTGTTTTTCTTTCTAGAATAATCAAATACTAGGATTGATCATTGTGTATCAGATCCTAATGAGCTCCCATTCTATGAGTTTTGTAACTTCATAAATGGCAAAGAAACAAACGCCTAATTGAGAGGACAATCTGAAATCTGATGCAGGCTAAATGCAGCTTCAAATATGTGTAGAATTACCTTGCCCCATATCCAATTAGACAAGCAAATTGATGAGTACTGAAGCACTGAGCAGTGTCTGCTACAATAGAAGCTGACATTCGCAATCCATTTTGGATTAGATGTTGGTGAACGGCTCCAACAGCAAGAAGTATTGGAATTGCAGGGCGGGTTGGTTCCTTTCAATAACAACCACCAAAAAAATGGATAACTAAGAAACGAAGAAATAAAGAATGTCATTCCAAAACAATAATCATTTTACAGTTTCTATGCATGAAAAGAAAAGGAGAATGCCCCAAGAAACAACCATCCCCCCGAAAATGTATTTTCAGAAATCGATAGTACTATCTTTTATTGAATGGTTTTCAATGTGTGTGCCTGTAAAACAGGCTATATTAGAGCAAATTGGGAAGCTAATTCAGGAATTAATGCAAGGATTAACTAGGGTAACTTTAAGAATTTCATAGTAGAACAAGGTGAGCAACAGTATGAAGATAAAGAAACCAGACAGGCTTGTATGGGAAGCTTGTGAAATACAAAGAGCAAGTATCACATAATGGAAACTGTTGGTTATGATAAAAATCAAATACATTTTAATGCTAAAACCTCTGCTGAAGCTAGACTAACATTAACTTGCAACAGCTGCCACAAAAGAAAAAATAAGTATGAACAAAAATGTTCAGCAAAAATATAACTGATTTGTAGGACATCCTATAAAATTGGGAAAAATAGCAAGATTACCAAGAGAAAAATAACAAAGAGAACCTATTTGTTTAAAAGACAATTAGAAGATTAACCTAAATGATTTCCAAGAATTTATATCAAGATTAAATAGAAAAGCAACAGTGCTTACCAAGTCATCTGACCGGTCAGAGAGAACAAGCAATTGGCAACCATTTCGAACAGCTTCATCAGCTGCTTCACAAAGTTTGTTTATTGTTCTCCCCAGGGAACCTTCAACCCCTTTTCGTATATCAAAAAAGGTTGGTAAAACATGGGGTTTCAACTGAGGATCCTTCAGCAACGACTCAAGCTCCCCTTCATTCAGAATAGGGCTAGACAAGATGACCTGGTTCAAATTACAGAACCATAAACCAAATTTCTGAAACTCACAACTTTAAAGTTTTGACATTTTCCACATCTGTGAAAGGGAGAGCTCTTGGAAACTTTAACAAACCTGGGAAGCATTCTCTGGGCCGACCTGTAATATGTTCCCACGCTTACCAATACTAACCTCAAGAGACATCACTAATCCTTCTCGAAGAGGATCAATGGCTGGATTTGTCACCTGGACAAAAGAAAAATCATGGGTGAAAGTTCTGTTTGCATATTCAAAGATCAGAACTTAAGATGACTACATATAAATCACAAAGGACAACATTCTACAAAAATGAAATAAAATAAAAACAATGGGCACAAAATTAGTGTGTCCAGTTCTAACTGATATCACACAGCACACTTACCATTTAAAGTTTCTTTGGACAAAACCTCAAAACTTCTGCTACTTTGTAGACCACAAAATGAGATGACAGATGGATAATAGCAAATTTGGAAAAAGATATTACTAAAACAATTATGCACATGCATAAACAAATCTCAAGGAGACCAAAACGGAGACACAAAATATAGTTCACCACAGTGATCAGCAATATCTTCAAAATCAGTAAGATCTTTTATTTATTTGAAGTTAAAAATGCTTCAATAACATACCTGTGCAAAGCGTTGCTTAAAATAATCGTAAAGCATATGTGGTCTTTGAGATAATACTGCCAACGGAATGTCATCACCCATGCAAAATGTGGGTTCCTTTCCTTGGGCAGCCATCGTTTCGATAACCATTTGAACATCCTCACTTGAGTATCCATATGCCCTGGTTAGATTAAAGTAAAAGAACATAAACAAGTCACTTTGCCAAACAGGAAATATAGCAAATATATCTGATAGAAACTGCAATCATGACTAAACATTAGGCCTTGAGGTATTAGGCTCATTTGAATAGACATTGACTAAGTTTCAGCTCAAGCTTCTTATCATAACATGAGCATAAAATGGGCCATAAAATTTGGATTTTAATATTAAAGCAATAACTTTAGAATGTTATAGATTTCAAAGTTTTGATTTTGCTTCAAACTCCTCATTTCTACAATTCTGAACAGCTTATATGCGTTCTTATTTTCAAGTATAACTACCATCTCATCTATCCACGGACATGATTTCTTTCAACCATCACCTCACAACCTTTGTGGATGGCACAAATCATAAATGCTTTCAACAATATCCTAGAACTTACATCAACCGAGAACCATTTAGCAAGACTCACTGAACATCTCAATATAAAGTGAAGAAATTTTCAGAACCAAACAGTCAGCAAGATACTAAATGATAAGAAAAATAAGAAATACGCATCTCAGAACAGCAAATGCAAGCAGAACACTTACTGCTGATGTCTAAGTATTGTTTCATTGTCCATAACCATTACGGAGAGGAAGTTTGTGGGCTTTAAGGATCGGAGGTTTTCCTTTACCCACTTTCCATATGGATTGGATGAGGCTACTCGTTTTTTGACATCTGTGTTCTCATAAACCTGAAAGAGATATAATTACAAATCATGTTCTTCAGGAAATCAAAAGGGAGAAAAGGATCATCTCCAATCAGGTCCATTACATTAAATAAATTAAGGTTGTGCAATTCATGTGTTGCAGAGATAAAGCAAGCATCAAAATGGTCATCAACAATAAACTTTAAACCCACTATCTATGAGGTATTTTTCAAAAAGAGAAATTCTACAAACCTGACCACTTGGTAGATCAACAGTTATCATCATTCCAGGACCAAGACGGCCTTTCATAATAACCTTTGATTCATCCATGGGTAAAACACCAACCTACATTATAGGAAATCGAAGACAAAATTGGACAAAATGACAAACATAACAAAGAGAAGAAAAAGACAAGTAATACAAGTATCAGATTAAACTATGGATGGTAAAGATAATTACAACTTGTTAATTTTGGTCACTGTCAGCTGCAAAAAGGCATTATATCATGGTCTATGTAGCCCAATAAAACCATCTGCAATGAAAGGAAGGCACAATAGAACAATCAACTCCACCTCCATTCCTTCCAGTTAAATAGAAAGCAAACCATATGGTCGATATGCAGCCAAAATTTTAGCACTAGAATATGCCCACCGGAATCAAGTCTCCAATTGGACATTGGTACTCATGAGACCTTCAGCAATGGGGCTTACAGGACAGCTCAATCAAAAACTTCAAACACAAAAGTTTCATCTATCAACCATAGTGCAGAAATATCACAAGCAACACCATGGCCTTAATTGTTTTGGACAGTCGGTCCTATTCTATAAATCATGTGAGGCTTAGTTATTCCAAAAATTGCTAATGGTATATATTTGATAGAACACTAAGATTACAACATTTGTGACACGAGGGTATCTATCTGTATGTTTGAACTCTCTGTACATCCAATGGCTCCTAAGCCAAACTGGCTAAAGTGGCTCAATACTCTTGTACTAGGCCCACCCTTTCCCTCAACATCTCTTATGGATTGGGCTAGTCAAAGATCTTAGACAGTCAGTCTACATTGGTCTCACATCCACTGCTATGGTACCTAAATCAAAAAAGTCCAAATTATTAATTATTTGAAAATCAATATTGCTGGAGTATGAATAATCAAATCAAGACATATCTAGATTCTGGATAACAGACAATACACACTTGTGAGGCCATCTTTACATGAATAGAGCCATAATAAGTGTATTACCATTGTGTCACGTTTAAGTGATAAACAAACAAAACCAAATAAGCATCAAATACAATTTTAAATAACTAGTGATCAGAAAAACCAAGATGACAATCACGTTGTTGGATTCCTATGCTTAAGCCCCAATTCTGCAAGTAACTGATATAAGAAAGTAGAGATGTTGGTATAGAAACTTCAAGGCTAGTAAACACTTGGTCCAAGGAAGAGAGAATGCCAATAAGGGCCCCCCCAACCAAAAAAAAAGGAAAAATAGAAAAAATAGATGAAGAATATGACACAGCAGATGTCCACAACAGCCTGAAGAGCAAATACAACAGATGCTTACAAAATTTGTAGCCATTCTCTCATGGATGACCAAATTCAAAACACAATAAAATTTTCTCATATGCAAACAATATTTTGATAATTCAGAGTTTATGGGCCATGTATGATATTACAACCCATTTGCCAGAAGCTGATACAGGAATTTTGCAGCCTTGAAGCTTCCTCTCAATTATCATTAGAAGGAAAAGGTTTTCCACTGAGAATGTATCATTTAGGTGGCATATGACCTCAGAACTCTATTTGGCATCCTATACATGAAATATGAACCTATACAATATAATGAAAATTTCTCTAAAATTATGACAATGTGAAGGCAATATGATTCAACTATGAAACATTGGATCACCTCGGATGCAACATAAACGATATTGTCTTGGGTACGCCAATATCTAGCAGGACGAAGTCCATTGCGATCGAGACAAGCACCAACTGTCTTTCCGTCACTGCATCATGTAACAAAAGTAGTAGGCAAGAGGTATAAAAGGCAGGATGGCTATTAAAGGAAAAAATTACAATCATAAAATATTTGCATAAGATAGCAGTCAAGGCAAATCATATAACAAAGGGTGATATTAGTTCCACTTCTCCCTTTATTTGAACTAAATAGAAAAGGAGGGAAGCATTGAGGTAGCTTAAAGGGGGAGAATAAGATCTTCATGCTTCAGCCCTTGTTGGGAGACAGACGATCAGAGAGAGAGAGAGAGAGAGAGGATCAAGATGATCACCAACAATCTCTTTCCATCACTGCATCATATAACAAAAGCAGTAGGCAAGAGGTATAAAAGGCAGGATGGCTATTAAAGGGAAAAATTACAATCACAAAATATTTTCATAAGACAGCAGTCACTCTCCAGGCAAATCATATAACAAAGGGTGATATTAGTTCCACTTTTCCCTTTATTTGAACTAAATAGAAAAGGAAGGAAGCATTGAGGTATGTTAAAAGGGGGAGAATAAGATCTTCATGCTTCAGCCCTTGTTGGGAGACAGACGATCAGAGAGAGAGAGAGAGGATCAAGATGATCACCAACAATCTCTGTGAAGGCAAATTTCTGGAGGCAAAAACTTATGACTCCTCTACCTGGGCAGATTTGCGAAGAGCCCAAAAGACCTCTAAATATCTCGCCAATAGCTCTTACATGGGCTAGCAAAATGCATTTGTAGAACAGGAAATATTACGAAATTTTTTTCACCATCTCGGTATGATAGCAACTTTTAATTTGTATGATGCAAATAGAAAATCTTCACTAAATGTTCTCCCAACAACAGAACAAGAAGGGAGACATCTGTCAATTGCAAAGTCATCAAGGCAACAGGCATTTACCAATTCCAGGTCTATTTATTGTCAAATAATATAACTGCTTAAAGGCAGAACAGTCACAGGTTCCACAGCTAGCTTCTCAACAATAAATGTAGAAGACAAAACATTTCATATGGGATAGCGGCACTTTAATGTGTTGACCTCACTCTAAGCATGGTATGTATGTATATATAGGCATTTTAACCAGCCATTTGTAAAAACAGCAACTTTAGCTAGAAGCTTGCACAATGGAGGATTTCCGTCCCATATGCCTTTTTTATCTGTTATTTTCGTCTAGAAAAAGAAGTTTAATAAAGACAGAAGAAGATTAGAAGAAAAATCAGAGTATGAGAAATCCTCGAACACAATAACAAAAAGAAAGACAAAGAAGAAACTAACTGGGACTACTTGTCAATCTCTTTCAAGTCCTCTAGACTAAAGCTTTCAAAAAAGAAAAAACCTTGTGCTTGAACCCAAAGCAAAGCATAATAAACATGTTTATCCGAGAAGGATCATTAGTCTCAATTCCTGAAAATTGTAGCATTCCACTGCATCCAAATAAACCACAAAAAAGCATGACGCAAATAGCCCTTGCTATTATCACTGCAGCATGTGCAATGAGAGGGTGAATATTAAAGGCATGTGGCAGTGGAAAGCAAGTATTTGAGTTTGTCCCTGATGGTAGGGAAACAAATCTGCTGAGGATCTCCAGGAAAAGAAAGCAAAGGAAGTTCCAATTCAACTCTACCCTATTGAACATGGTGATTGCTTCATGGAAGACAATTCTGTTATATTTCTTTACACTTGTAGCAATCATAAATAATTCTAGGGAGCACATGCTTCCAGTAGGAAGTAAGGAGACACGATGGTGGCATGCCTTTAATCATTTGAAGATTTGTGCAACCATTTGATGTAATCAAGACTTTCCTGAAGGAAATGGTAACCTCACCTTTGAAGGTGGTGTACCAGAGGAGGTTTGATCTCATTTCAAGTGGTGGACGAAAAGAGAATTCCCATGGCACTGGCAGCAAAGTCAATGTCGCATTTGCTTTCAGATGTGCCATTATTTTTAGCATTGCAAGAGGTCAGATCATGTTTCATCAAAATCCTTGGAAGGACAAAGAGGGTTCAGAGGACAATGCCAATGTGTAGAGAGAGGCACAAGGAGGGAATTGCTAGGGAAGGTGTGCATGGAGGAAGAGACAAGGTTAAGTATGCAGGACAATCAAAATAAAAGTTTGAATTAAAATGAGTTGGCAGATCAGATTTTTACTCCTAGTGAGCTTGGCTCTAGGACAAATCGTGTCTTGGACCAACTAGATTTAATGGTAGGACCCCATCAACTCAACTAAGCCTTAGTCCCTATACTGCAAAAAAATGAATAAATTAAAAATAAAATACTGCTAAGCCAATGAACATGCCAAAGCACACCAAATTTTTACCTGAATAAAAGCAAGGCAGGCCCATCCCAAGCCTCCATCTGACCCTTGAAATAATCATAAAAGTCAACAACCTAAAGAAATAAAATTGAATAAAGCATCAGAGAAACTTATCAAAACCACACAAAAGCAGCACCAAATTTAACTAGCAACTTTCAAGATAAATGCTATCTTGATTTAAAAAGGTAGGAAGGTTTAGTTTAAATGTAGAAGAAACCATTTGTGGATCACAGGATGGAGACAGACATAGGAGAGTGCTTGCACTCAAATTTGAAGAGACAAATTACCTCTGGATATTTAATTGTCAAAGTAGGATGATTCTTATATGCTTCTGGAACAAGAGTCATTAAAGCTTCCTCTGGAGTTCGTCCACTTCTTATCAACAACTAAAAGGATAAAGAAATGCGGAAAGCAGACAAACCTATTAGAATTGCAGAGATTCAATATACACAAAGAGAATGAAGTAGTGTATGAGGAAAAACATTATGGCAAGCAGAAAGACTGTATCCCGCTCTCTCAAGATACTATAAGTTGAATGAAGTTGCACAAATCAAATTGAGCCACATTTTCGCAGAAAAGAGGAATCAGAACAAGCCAAATTGGTTATAGTAGATTTCTTGATGAAAATGGTTACAAATACAATAAAAATGTTACCAGATGTTGGGTATCAGAATTCCTAAATTCCACAATCGAACATTTCATACTTTAACCATCACACGCATAATTAAACATAAAAAGCTAATACCATCATGTTAATAAAGGTACCTACAAGTCATTGGGTTAAACGTAGTTGGTCTGATTATAGCATGTAACAAATGTTATTTCTTTTATATTTTAATACACGGACTTTGCAATATTCATAGTAAGTGCTTACAATAATTCAACCAACTGAAATTTAACTATCTTTTTGAACGATATTTGATAAATGAAACTTTTAATTAACACTAAATCAGTTTTAACAATTTTAGCAATTACAAATTCCAATGCTTAATATTCAACTAAATATATGATAGAGTGGAACTAATTTTATAATATTTAAACTCTCACCTCCATGTTACCCAGGTATTTCTTTCACCAATTAAATGCGCAACTGATAAGTGGTCTTTCAAAAATCAAGGGCAAGTTTTTCTTTTTCAATGGATTAATAAACCAGTTTCATACTGGATCAAAGTTTCCTGAGAGTTTGTATGACCACATGCCAGGAGCATGTTTTCTTTTCATCTATTTTTCAATAAAAGAAAACTGCTCTTTTTTCTCATTCACCTAATAAACATGGAAGATGTGTGTAAGAATTTTCTGTAGCCAAAAGAAAAAGGGAACCCTAGATCATACCTCTGCAGCACTATCAAGATTTGCCGAGTCTGACGCTTTGGGGTTACCATAAGGACGAATCTCATTTTCACGACCACGCCAAACAGGGGATTTCAATGAGCACTCCCGAGATCGCATCCAGTTCAAATTCCCCTGCACATGGATGTCAGCTTAGTGGTTTAAATCCTATCCTCCAGAACTCAAGTATGCAAATACAGAATCATTAGAAACTTCCCAATATTTGTCTCTCAAATAGCCAACCCCAAAACTTAGGATTAAGGACCAGATTGTTTTTTACAGAATCATTAGAAATCGTCAAAAAAAATAGTTATAAAATTGTTCATAGCACCAAGCACCTGTATAGTGTTGATCTCTCCATTGTGCCCTAGAAATCTCATTGGTTGTGCAAGAGGCCATCTGGGGCTAGTGTTTGTGCTATACCGCCGGTGATAAATGGCAAATGGAGATTTATAAAGCTCACTTCGAAGGTCCAAATAAAATTTTCCAAGAACTTCTGAGCGAAGCATTCCTTTATAAATAATTGTCTGATTTGACAAAGAACAAAAGTAAACCTCATTTCCCCATGTTTGAGAGTAGGCTGCTCTCTCAATCAGTTTCCTACAGATGTACAATTCTCTCTCAATGTCATCTATGCTCTCCTCTTTGACAACTCTAACAAAAACCTGTTGTATGTTGGGCATAGTTTCCTTTGCGTAATAACCAACTATGGAGATATCCACAGGAACAGGCCTCCATCCTAGCACCTCAAGACCTTCTTGTTGAAATACACCGACAATAGCTACAAAACCATTTAAAGTGACAATTCAGAAAAGTATGCAAAGAAGCACAAAATAGATTCAGATTAGGACACCCAACACCAATTAGAATAGATAAATTTCCTCCCCCAATTTCTTTAGCTAGACAATCAGAATATTGATTCTAGAATAAAGATGGCTATATTTCCCAGCACAAAATATAAATAAATAAAATTAATTAATTAACAAAATTGCTTTCCTGAGCTTGACTAATTGAGAAAGACTTACAAGTCCAAATTATAACATTTCACAAACAGGCTGTTCGATAGGAAAAAGGATATTAGAGGCTTCCAACGAGCCCGAATTACAATTTCTTTGGTCATCCATCCCATAAGGTAAAGGAAGACTGGCAACCAAGGATAATTTAGAACTTAACATGCTAATAACTACAGAAATGAGGATTTAAAAGGCAGGACAGACAAAATTTTACTCAATTGTAGATCATAAAACCATCACCTTCTTTGGCTTCTTTCATGAGGACATCATCTTTAGGGAGAAAAATCATCCCCACACCAGTGTGTAACCTATCAAAAGAAGCAATCCCTTCTTCATTTGCCCAACTATTAAATAAGTCCCAAGGGATTGAAGTCATCACTCCTGAACCATCACCAGAATCATTGTCTGCTCCACAGCCACCACGATGTTCCATGCAACCAAGGGCAGTGAGGGCATCTTCAACAATTTCATGTGATGCTTTGTTTTCAAGGTGGGCAATAAAACCAACACCACAAGCACCTCTTTCTGATATAATATCGTCCAAGTTTGCAACCTTATCAGAATAAAATTATATCATGAGAACAAAACAGAAGCCAAAAGGAATAACCATAGATATACCATACAAACATCAACAACTAATGTGCAGAAATAGCCCTGATAGAGTTTGTCTTAAATTCTTCTTAGATTATGTCGAGCCATGGAAATACCCAAGAGGCTGGTAGGCCATGAAAAAGTTTTATTTCAGAAGAGAGATATTTACCATACTATATGGATCAGATATAAAGAGATACACACACACACACACAGCATGTAACATATAAGACTAATGTTTACAGGTAACATCTGGAGAAAGTAAGCATTTAATAATCAAGTCTTTTAATTCTTGGGATTTGAGTGGCACATAATCAAATAATACAGGCCAAAGGTTCAGATTAAAAGCAGTCCTCATTATCAAATATCAGCTAACAAAGCATTTAAAGTTTGAGATAGAGAGAGAAAATAATGTGTACCCAAAACAAAGTCGCTGTAAGAGCAGGAGCATTTTGATCTGCACTTAAGTTATTTTCATTTAGACAAAAAGATTTAGCCAACATTTTTAGACCCTAACTAAACAGGAAAAAAGAATTAGAGAATATTTAAAGACAGATTAATCATTTTTGTTGTTTAGGAGAAAGAAAGAGAGGAGAGGAAATTGAAGAGAGAGATTGGAGAACGTGATTCCTAATCTGGTAGTCTCCAATACTAAAATATCAAAGTACAAAAGGACAAGAATACCCTTTACCGTAATTCCTTAACAATTTTGTTCAGAATTCCTAAGTTCCACTTTCTGCTCTGTCAACTGGCTGTCCTAGGGGATTTTGCAACCATGAGCAAAGAAGGTCTAAACACATTTCTAAGGCTTATTTTTGTTTAGAATTGATATGTATTACTTCCTAACCTTTTCCAGCACCTTTACAACCAACCCTCCTAAAATCAGAGTTTTCTTTGGACTTATCCACTGGAAATATGTCATTTTCAACCAGTACAAACAACTGTGAATCTCCAAAGACACTTTCCCAAGCAGTACATGAATCAGACCAAGAGGACTCCAACACCTAACATCCTGAAGTAGTACTGTATACCATACAAATAACAGTCAGAAGGCCTATTAGCTGCCTTGTAGGGTAAAAGCAACACAACCCAAATCTTAAGTAGGAGGAAATGTGCCAGCAAGTTAGCAAAAATACTTTTTACAAATGGCCTCTCCTTGTGTATACGCAAATGTTGTCTTTGCTAAACCCCAGGGAAAACATCTTCTATAACATCCAGTTTGGTAGATATACAAATGCATAGAAGAACACTACTTTTTTTTAGTGCAACCTTTCTTTTTCTTCTTTTCCTATTTCTGAGTCGTTATTTTATTCTCATTCACAAAAAAATTCTCTCTCTAAATCAAAGATATCTTCTTTCTCCATCAAAGACATTGTCCCCCTGGCAAATCCTCTCATTTCTAAGTGTTCTTAGTTCTTCCATATATCTTATGCTTATGAAGAAAACTTGATTTATAAAAGACTCAACAAAATCATCTTTAGAACATGGGTTATATTTAACTACAAAATCTTGAAAGAACATACCTGAGTTATCCAACAAAATAGAACAATTTATTCCAAAGAGGCACCATGCTATCCACAGAGTTCTAAAATTGACTCTGCCAGTTCACTGTAGAATTTCAACTTAAAACTGTTGACAGGTCAATTTACTCATTCCAGAATAAATGGCATAAAAGCTCAAGGTCATTAGCCTACTACAAATCCATCTAAAAGGTTGTCCCTTCCATGTCTCTCATAGAGAATTTTGTGTCTGTCAAGCACCAATTCTCCTTGCAACTCCATAATCATAGGTTGTCAACAAAAGACCAGAAGGAAGGCACCCTATTCATCTTCTCTAAAACTCACTGTTCTATACCTTGAAAATTATTGCCCCAACCTCTTTGGGACACTAGAAAATTCGTTTAAAAATAAATTTTGATCCAACTATTTCAAGTTAGTGCAACAGCAAATCTATTCTACAATGATCTGAGACAAACTCTAAAAACAATAATAACAACAACAACAACAAAAAACAGACCTTTTTGTCAAGCAGAGTACGCTTTATTGATATTGTTCTACCAAGTCATCCCAAAAATCCCATCTCATGTATGGCTTCCCCCAGGATGGTTCGCCAATTTTCATTTAGAGTCTATTGCCTTTTGATTATGCAAAAGTCCACATGTGCAACTTTCTTGTTATTAATAGTAATTTCTTCCAACTTCATCATCCGTCCAGAGAAAAATATAATGAGGCTTACACCGACAACCATGTGGATGTCGGTGGCAATCATTTCTGAAAATCAAACTTAATCCATCTCAAAAAACGAAGCATAATCAAAGAAATGGAAAAACTTCCATGAAAAAATTAGAAGCATTAGCCAATTAAAGGAGGTACCAGTTGTGAATCATGAACGGCACTAATTCAGAAATTCAAATAAATGAATCAGAAATAAAAGGAGTCAACGAATAACCGCAAACTCACACGCACACATACCTTAGGAACCAAGTCTGGATGATCATTCGGCTCGCTGGAAGCATTCTGAAGACGTTCAAAATCAAGAACAGCTCTCACGGAATTGGAATTGGAAAATCGACGAATAGGGTGTTGAGGAGTGGAGGAGATTCCGATTCTTCGGCGAGTTCGGTAGGATTTACAGTAGAGACCAACGAAATCAACCAAGTAGAGACCTCTTGACAATGAAGTCGGTTTCGAAGAGAGTAATACATTTGAGCAGTGTAGAGGCACCGAATGCGAAGACATGGAAATGGTTTGTTGAGAGAGAGAGAGAGAGAGAGAGCGAGCGTGTGTTTGTGGAGGAGTGAGTGTAATCGGGATGTGAAGATGAGGAGAGAGAGAGAGAAGTGGGAGGCCGAGAACCACCCGCCTTGGCAAAGAGGACTTGACTACACACTATCAAACACCTATCGTCTTCAAGTCGTGTGTGTAATACTGTGCTAAGAAATACAGAGAGAGAGAGTCAATGGAAGATTTTCGTGGTGTGTCGCGATGTAACCCTTATCGTGTTGCCTACTTTTTGCTTACCTTACCCTCAATTCTCTGGATTTGCATTGGATTTTTTTCTTTTTTTTTTATTAATCAAGCCTTTTTAACCCTATGCTTTCGCCCAATTAAGGAATGGTTTGGATTTATGTCCTTTTTAACTCGAGAATGAAAAAAAAAAAATCAATAGAATTATCAAATTAAGGAAAATAAAGAAAAAAGATCTAAATTAAATTAAATATATTAAAAATAGAACTAATAGTATATTAGTAAAAAATAAAGACAAAAAAAAGTGGTGGAGATAATATTTTAAAATTTTGTTTAATTTTGAGAATACAATAAATATAGAAAATATCGAAATATCTGTAAAATAAATTAATAAAAACTTTAAACATAAAATTTGTTCCCATTAAGTAAATGAGACTCTAAAAAGAATGAAAAATAACAAACCATAAAATTTGATGGCATCTCTATTGAGTTCGGGTGAATTCGACGTAATAATGTTAACGGCTCTTTTCAATAAAATTTCTTAAACAAAAAAATACTCTAAATATAAAGAAAGTATATTTGTTCCACTATATAAGAATAAAGAGAATAAACAATATTATTCTAACTACAGAGAAATCAAACTTATAAGTCATACGATGAAATTATAGAAATGGGTGATAGAGTATAGATTGAGACGGGAGATAAGTATGTTTCAGAACCAATTTAGATTTATAGCAAAACGATCCACCACTGAAACAATTTATTTATTAAAACAGTTAATGGAAACATTTAGAACGCAGAAAAAAGATTTATATATAATATTCATTGATCTAGAAAAAACATATAATAGGATCCCCATGGGGGTGTTATAATAGACGTTAATGAAGAAAGGGATTTCGCTGAAATATATTAACCTTATTAGGAATGTGTATAAAAGAGTTATGACCTATGTAAGAATTTGTGGGGGTCTGAGTGATAACTTTTCTATTAACATTGAACTCCATTAAGGCTCAACATTAAGTCTCATACTATTTGTAATAATATTAGATAAAATTACAAAGAATATCCAAAATGAAATATCATGATATATGTTTTTTATAGATGATATAGTTTTATTAAATGAAACTAGGGAGAGTGTCAATACTAAATTAGAGTTATGGAGGGTCATGTTGGAATTAAGAAGATTTAGATTAAATAAGTCCAAAACTAGGTATATGAAATATAAATTTAGCGGCAACCATTAGGATAATGAAAACATTTAGAATTAGAAGGGAAAGAAGTCTCAAAAAGTGAATGATTTAGATATTTTGGTTCCATCATTCAAAACGATGGCAGTATCAATAGAAATGTGAAAAATAGAATTCAACCAGGTTGGATAAAATGGCGAAGAATCTCCGAAATCCTCTGTGATTGCATGATACCATTACATTTAAAGAGAAAATTTTATAGAGTCGCAATAAGACCTGCACTATTATATGGCATTGAGTGTTGGGTCATTAAAAAGCAACAAATGTAAAAATTGATTGTTGTTAAAATGAGAATGTTTAGATAGATGTGTGGTAAAATTATAAAAGATAGAGTTAAAAACGATGAGATACGTAATAAATTGGGAGTTAGTTTAATTATAGATAATATGAGAGAGTACTGTCTAAGGTTGATTGGACATGTACAACGAAAACCTAAAAACGTACCTGTTAAGAAAACTGAAAACTAAAAAATATGAGATTTAATAAAATGTAGAGGTAGATTATTAAAAATTTGGATACAATATATTTATAAAGACATGATAGATATGGATTTAGTTGAGAAAACAGTTTTAGATATGAATGAATGGCGTAGGAGAATTCGCACAAATTAAATCTTTTTTTTTTCAATTTTTGATATTTGTCTCTTATATGGCCAATTCCAAAATTTGATATAGAAGGTTTAAATTATTGTTGTTGTTATTTTCTGAGCTCTCTAAAAATTATCCAAATTAAAATATATATAAAAATAGAAAATTCATATTCGAATAAATTCTGAATATTGGGACAAAATTTTTTACACTTGAGACGGCTTGACAGTTTATCAAAATTAGTATAGAATTGAATATCATAACAAAATGATGCCCTCCACCCACTATTTATGGACTCCCAAATTTTGGCTTGAGATTGCCTCTAATTTTATTTTTGTTAATTTTCTAATAACTGTTAATTTTGGCTTGAGAAAAGCCTCTCTCTCTCTTTCGCTCTAACTTTTTTCTTTTTTTTTTTTTTAAGATGAAATGAATTGATGAACAAGAAGAGGAAGTCTTCTAAAAAAAAGGAAAGAGATGAAAATTAAGAATAGATGAGTTTCACCCTAAACAGGTAATGAAAACTTGAAAATCTTAATAAAGAAATACAATTCAAACTTCAAGTATCATAAAATCAAATATATATTTTATCATAATTTCTAAAAACTATCAAAATCTTAAATCAACTTGTAACCTTCAAAATAGGTAAATGATAGCCACCAAATTTACTTGAACATACACTGAGAAATTGACTGTATTTTTTCTACCATTTTTTAAAATCACTGTTTCCTCATCATTGTTGAGTTGTTGCACAGTATTAAAAAAAAAAAAAGGGGGAAAGAGAAAAAAAGGAAACAAGTACGAATATGACCTTAAACTTAAAAAAAAAAAGAAAAATCTTAGAAAAAACTCCCAACGAAGTATATTCCAAAAATAAATCAGATCGGTCGAATCTATCAATATTACTGAAATACTATATATAAATTAGTCGAGTGTTTAATATTTGATCAAATTATACACTCAAGATTAATCGAATATTTAATATTCAATTAATACTGTTTAATATTATTGGTCAAGTATTTAATACTGAACCAATCTATAAACAGTGTCTTAATAGTATTGATTGAGTTTTTAACACTCGATCAATATTGAATATTTGATTAATTTGAGTTATTTTTAGGATATATTTTTTTATGATTTTTTTAAGAATTTTTTTTATTTTTATTCAAGGGTATATCCGTATTTGCCTAAAAAGAAGGGTGGGGAAGATGGAAACGGCCAAAAAGGCAACTACGTGTTGCAATGTAACGTTCTTCACCTTGTCCCATCCCTGTCCCGGGGAAATTTCAGCGAATGGGATTAAGGATTGACCTACCGAAAAACACCGGTTCTCACTGCATCATTGACGGCTCTTTGGCATTACGACGCTAAAACTGACCTGCACTAGCCGGTGAGCGACGGACTTGGTAGGCACGTGACCGTAACAATGGGAGGACTTCTGATTGGAACTCTCAAGTTCGCTGACATCAGCTCAAGTCGAAAAAGGGGCCCAAGCGAATCTCTGAGAACCTTTTTACTCTGCTCGCACGTGTATTGAAACACTGCTGCTGCTTCATGGCTCCAACTCATCTCTACCGTCCATCACAATTACTTCCGTAACACTGTATTAATGCACGAGCTCTAATCAAATATCCATCCATCGTAAAATTTAATTTTTTTTTTAATAGTGTTCAATAATTACGGATATAATCAAATTCTAATTGTACTTGGAAACAATTCATTACATTAATTACCGTGTGCTAGGATAAAGTAATTTTTATTATAAACATTGTATCATACTCAACATATTAATAGAAATATATTTTAAATAAAATATTATATTAAATAAATAAATGATTAGTTTAGTAAGTAAGAGTATTAGATCTCTTAATTACGAAATTAAAATTTAAAAATAAAAAAGATTACGTTGAAAAAGTTTATTCTAGATTAAATCATAATTCTCAAGTCGAATTAGTTAAAATATGATTTCAAATACTGATTGATTTTAAATATATATATATATATATATAATATAAAAATATACCAAATAATCCTTAAAATGGAAAGCAAAGTCAAATTGCTCCAAAATTAATAAAGAAGGCCAACTTCCTAAAATAGTATCCGTTTTGTGATTAGCGACCACACAAGTTGTGCCAAATTACTAATTAGGAGACTTTCTTGGAAAATAACATGTTTATTTTTATTTTTTTTTTTTAAATTAGGATTAGGACCACTTCAATTTAATAATGCAAAATTGGTGGTTTCAAATTGACTACCCTTTTTTGTAAGATTGGGCCACTTGGGGGAGTACAACGGAAAATCACTTTTGCTTTCCTTTATTTTATTTATATTCTATTATTTAGTATTTTTAATTGAAATAACTTTCTTTTAAAATATAAAATTTTATAAGTAAAAATTAATTTTTTTTAAAAATTAAAATTATTATTATATTGATACAATTATAACTGAAATGAAACTAATCTTAACTTTTCTAAAGGAAATAAAATACTTTATATTTAATTATTTATTTTATTTCTACTTTTGTGTTGATTGAGTGAAAGAAAATCAGAAGAATATTTTACAAAATTTAATCATAAAGTGCACGCCAATTTTACTATCTCCAGTCTTCACACACATATTTGGAAACTGTTTTATCATTTTATAAGACACCATATAAATATATCATTAAATTAAAAGCACATTTTCTTCACAAATAGTCTCATCTTCATCAAAAAGGTTAAGGAAGTGGACCATCCGTCTACCCACGTAGAGAAAAATAGCTGAACTTGGCTGTCCTTTCTTCCTATCTTAGGTTCATTAGTACATGTTTTGTTTGCTTTTAAAATTAAGATGTTATGTATATGGCCAAGGAAGAAGCTGAAGACATCAAAGGATTATGAAAATAAGAGAAATTTGCCTTTGGTTAGTGCAAAAGCCAACTTGTTTCTTGTCATTAAGGGACAGCCCTTTTTCTTATTTTAGAAAAGGGGTTGGTGAGCTATGATGTTGCGAAGACTGGAATAGATATTTTAATGACTGAAGGTTAGGTACAAATCCAGATATTTTAAAGACTAATTTAATAATAGAATGATTTTAAAAGGAAGAAGAAAAGGAGCAAGAACAAGAAGAGGAAGAATCTATCCTCATAATTTCTCAAAATTTTATATAACTCAATTATGGTAATTTTTCAAAAATTAAATAAATGATGGTCAATTTAGACAATAACTTTTTTATTCTTTTTTTTTTTTTTAAATAAAAATCTGGCTCTCCCAAAATAACAAATCCTTTTCGAGTAAACATCTGGTCCCTGGTAGTGTCGTACATGCAAATGGGTAGTTGATCTGGATCTTCATCCTGCATACCCACCTCAAACAAACATTATATATATATGTATATATATATATATATAAAAGTCTAGAAGTGGCCTTGGATGTTGCCTGATAAAGGAAATATTGCAAAGTACTAATTTATGCTGAAGTTTTGAGCTCCTTAGGTTTTTGGTTATTCTACTAATTTGGTGCACATGGATCGATCAGGGGTATGGTTTGCACTTCACAAATGCAATGGTAAATTATAAAGGGAGCGAACCTTTTTGTTTTAGCCCTCTCATAAATCCATCCATGTTTATTGGCACAAAGTTGTCAGGTTTTCATCACTGTTCGGAGAGAGAGAGAGAGCCTTAAGGTTTTGATGGACAGTGTCCCTTAATTACTCCTTGCTTTAAACTATTAATTGGAGTAAATATGTACTTTTTGAAAGTTTGTGGACAAATAATTTTTTAGACGGACACCTAAGTGATAAAAATCTCATACTTAATATCTTTTTTGAAATCTCATGTCCGAACTTTTATAAATGCATAAATGCATGTATTTATGTTATTATCATGACCCTATCTGACCAACTTTTCTTTGGCCAATGAGTATGAAATACCAAAGTCTTTTACTGTCTAATATTTCGAATAATTCATATAAATAGTGGACCAATATTTTTTCAAGGATTAAAAAAAAAAAAAAACACAGGAGGTAAAAATAATCAACCTTTTCTTTTGTTCTTTTTTGAAAAAAGAAATATATTGAACTTTAAAGACCATATGCAACACAAACACAAGCCAACAGGCTTTGCATCCAAACAAACAAAAGAGTGAAAGTGGCGTTTTGTTGCATTCGTGAGAGTATTATAAAAGAGCCTTTCAAACCTTCTAAGAGCCAACAAAAGCTCCCGTGGGAAAGGGCAATGTGAGGCCCAGCATTTGTTTCCCCTTTCTCTTTCTGAGTGGGTTCTCACCTCCTTTGCTATCTCTTTCCGGTGCCTTATCAGCTCATTATCACCACACCCATGGACTTCATCCACATATATCCTGAGTTTGTTTCATAAGTTTGAGATTCTAAGGAAAGGATAAACAACAAAGAAACTTCTCTATGCTAAAAAATTAGACAAAATTATAGAGTTGATTTGGTTATAAAAAATATATATATATTATTAGTTTTCAGATCATAGATTCATTTCCAAATTTTTGGGTGCTTATCAAATAGCTAACAAAATATTTTAATGGCTAAAAATATGATTTGAGTCATTGTGCATGTTGTAGGAGGTTACTTGTTGCAAAATAGAAAGGTAAAGACCCATGGTTGTCACTATTAATTAAAAAAAAAAAAAAAGGAAATTTCAAGTTAGGAATATCTTTTTATTTTAGCACTGTATTGCTCAAACGGTCCATATGGTCCTTTCTCTTTTTTTTTTTTGGAGTAATGATTACATATTTTATAATTTCATTCATGTTACAAGTTGTTTGTTTTGTTTAATTGTAAGCGACGATGACGATGTAAATCTATTCCACATAATAATTTGCCTAAACTATGTGCTTTTAAACTTTTTTTTTTTTTTTTTTTTTTTTTTGGGTTTTGCCGTAAAGCAGAGGTGTGTAGATATGGAATTAACTGAGTAAGGTAAAATAAGAGCAAATATAATTGACTAAATGGTGACTATGGAGATATTTTGGCCAAATCAAAGCAAATTTGCGACTCTAATAATGAGTGAGGAACAAATCTATGAGATCTGTAGTGAAGAGTTATCTGCTATCAGGACATATTTCCTTAACTGCGATTACATTAGAATGAGTTCAACACTTTAAAAGTAATTAGTTGTGAATAAATGATTTCTAAAAATGACCTCCAAATTTTCACAATTCTAATGTTTTGTGGGAGGTTTTGTGCCTAAAGTTTCTCCATGTCTAGTTGCTTAACAGTATATTTTGCAAAGTACCCAAGGTAATAATTTAGTGGTCATGATCCTTTTCTCCGGCCTAATAATCCAGAGTTCAAATCCCAATATAATAATTAAAAAAAAAACAGTTGCAGTTTGCAAATTATTATGTATTCGCACTAATGGACAATCGACCTAGTAAGTAAAGGTGTTAAATCTTTCAACTAAGTTTGAAGTGTGGTATAACAAAAGAAAATTATTATGTATTCACTCATGCACATCCTACGTGAAATTGGGATGTGAATCGTGCCCAATGGGAGCGAACACAAACATGGACTTGCCTTTTTACGCCCTTTGGGAGTTCCGGTTCCGCATTCCCTGGATTTCGAAAGCCCTGCTTGTTGTCCTCAGATGGTGAAAGAATATAGTGAATATTTATAGAATTAACCTAATACATAATATTTTTACTTTTGGGGTAAAAAATTAGCACGAAATAACTCCCTGGTAATTCTGTCATCAGAACCCCATAAGATGCGGATCAGCAATAACCACCCTCATTGTCAAAGAACTTTAACCTGGTTCAAGGGTTCTAAATGGGATTGTTAATGATAAGAACCGGATTATGATAATACCAACACCAAGGGACTACTGAGCATTTGTATGATTCGATGCCTTCATTAAATGCATCTACATATGACTTTGAAAGCCCACAGGCATATGCATGTGCCTCGTGTCCATGCACGTCGTTGGAACCAAAACATGCACAGCTTGAATTAACATACAAATGAAGGATGATCACAAGGACCGATGATTCATGGAAAAGTAATTGGCTCACTAGCTTACACGAAGCTAATCACTCTGCTTAAAGATTTTGATGGACCTCAAAGCAACCCAGTCATCTCAGTGCTAGTGCAGTAATCAAGGGGATTTATTGGTGAACAGACATATCATACAAAGAATGGCAGAATAAACATGTATTCACTTGCAAGGGAAGTTATTATGCGTGGCAAATTAATTTCTCTCATTTACACTTAGAATAAAAATGCCATGATAGATTACAAAGCGAGGAAAATCAAGAAAGACTAAACTGGGGAGGATGTAGGAGGAAGGGATAAGGGGCATGAATGGGACAACTCGCAACAAAGACAAAATTTCTTGCTAACCCTTTCACCACGAGGAGACAAAAGCAGGGATTTTAGAACTGAAATCCTGTAGATGAATATCAAAGGCTCCGCCATTGAGCATGTGGATTGCAAGGCAGTGGGCTTCTTGGAAAAAACAATTTGCAAGCAGCTACTAGCGACTGATGGTGTGTGCAGATTTTGAGCCCTTTTCACTGCTAGCATCTCTTCTCCTTGTGATAAGCAGCAGTGGTCAAACACAAATACAAGTCCGTCATTTTCATCTCCAAAATGCTTTCAATCGGAATTGGAATCATAGAAGTCACTTGGGCATGGGGTCATGACCTCTGATTCAAGTATCTGGACCACTCTATGCATGGTTGGTCGATCCTCTGGGGCAGATGATACACACTGGATAGCAATTGAGAGGAGGGCATTAAGGGTTTCAGACTGCACTCCTTCACAGTTCGGATCAACAATCTCCTGTTGCCTATTTTCTGTAATAAGAAAATTCAACTGCAAAGATAATTGCAGAAGGGTCAGATGAAAAGAATAGGTACATGATAAGTACATCCTTTTTTAAAATTAAAGTGCAATAAAAGAAGCTCCAAGAGGATGGTACCCCCACAAACAAAATACATGCTAAAATGTTTATTACATATCAGTAAGGGCATAATACCTACCAGCGTTGATTAACAAAATTGCAGTATAGCCCCATTTTCAATCATGCATTAGTATACCTAAAGAAAGAAGAATGGTTTCTATACAGGGTGTGTTCATAATAATAACAGATCTTAGGTACTGGAAGCAACAAAACAATAATAATAAGCATGCACTCCTATAGCCGCTTCAAAGATAAATGGCTCCCCCCAATCCTGCTCTTTTATTTTAATTTTTAACTAGGCAGCTACAAATCAATCAGATAGTAGATCTGCCTACAGCACTTCAGTATCTGGACTGGAGGAGGTTGACATGAACAAAAAAGAACAGGAGACACAGAATCCTTTGCAAACCCAATGATATGGCTAATGGAAGAACAATGATCTCTAGCTTGAAGAATGGTAAAAAGAATTTCTTTATATACCATAGCAATACCAGAACAAAGGAATTAATCAAAATACTCTGCAGGCAAGCATGAGTAAATCCAAAGGATGCATGGTACACAACCATAGAGGTAAACATTACAGTACACACAAGTTAGAAAAAATATTGTTGATAGAAAAGTATGTCCAAATAGACTTACTGAGGCATGCTATATGTGATTATTTATTTTATTTTTTCAGGAAAAAAAAAATACTACTTGGATATTTAATGAGAATAATAATAAAAAGATCAATTTACAATTTCATATGTTCATTAAAAATTTTAGGCCTAAAGAAAATTCTTCTTAGAGATTGAATTTGAAAATATTTCGGTGATTGTCTCTGTCTAAATGATCTTTTTCTTTTTGATTTTGCAGGTTTGAGATTATAATAGTGAAATTCCAAAATACAAAATCATTTTACTATCATCCTACTTTTTTACTTCTTGTCTCAGCCTCATTCCAATTATCTAGCCTGAGAGAGGCCAAAGTTTAAAGTTCTCAGATCCAGGACAGGCAATCTTATAACAGCAGCCAGGTTCCTCTACTAAATTGCCCTCTTAGCTTAATTAGCTAAAAATATATTAATCCCAGATGGTATGGGACAAAAGTAAAACTTACAAAGTGAAATAACAGGAAAATCAATATAGAGCTGCACCAAAATTACAAATTTAGGAATACATACCCAGCCAACAATATTGAGACCCTTCTCAATGAATGATGCATCTGTCGGTCTCTTTCCACTCAAAACTTCTAATACTAGCACCCCAAAGCTATAGACATCAGTCTTTTCTGTTGCTCTACCACTCAGCATATACTCTACAAAAAGGGGGTTAAGGGAGAGAGAACATTAACTATGATAGTATATTCTGGAACAATAACAAACACTTCACAGATCACAGGTGCAGCTTTAAAACAGAGAAAGAACCAGGGTAATGCATCTTAAAGGTGAATTTTGGCACACATCTAACACAAACATCTTGGCAAATCAATTGGAATTATAGCTCTAGAAATATGGACTGCTGGGTTACTTCATATGAAGCATCATAATTGTATGTAACCTCTGCTCATAATGTTATTTAATAGGCAATAGGGTAGAAAGAAAGTGGCATTTTATTGCATCAAGAAGACTAAAATAAATTAAAGAGAAGGAATTTTATTTTATTTTTTAAAGAACTTTGTTCTGAAGCATCCATAGACTAATTTTTTACCCAGAAGCACTTTGTCCATCTTAGGTTATGGAAGCAATGGATAGACTCATGCTAATGGGTTAAACATAAATAATAGATTGATAAACCAGACCAATTGGTTCAACTTAATGAATGTTTCAGGAAATTTTCAAGAAGCATGTGATAGGCTAGACCAAATTTTCATCCATTCTATTGTTGGGGGGTCAAAGGCAGGAACCTATTCTAAGGGATCAGCTGAGCAATGCAGAAAAGTCAACTTTGTTCCAAGAACAATAGTTGTAGTCCATGTGACAGACATCTTAGTTCTTACCTGGAGCCAAGTATCCAAATGTTCCAGCAACAATTGTGGTAATGTGAGATTCCTCATCTTCCAGTAACTTGGCAAGTCCAAAGTCAGATACCCTAGCCTCCAAATTGCCATCAAGCAGTATGTTACTTGCCTTTATGTCACGATGTATTATCCGAGGGGAGCAATCATGATGCAAGTATGCAAGCCCTTTTGCAGCACCTACAATTATATTTACACGTGCTTCCCAGTCCAGTTGTTCAGATTTTTCTGTAGATGGATCAGAATAAACAATCAATATTATTATTTGAAGATACAAGATTTTGTGTTACCATATCTAAGTAGCCAAAAACAGGACATTGTTGGGCTCAAATAATGGAGGCAATAGATATTGAGAATCTGGCATAAGACAAAGAAAAGCCATTCTTCTCCTTTTTTACCAAGATACTCGCATGGATAATATATGCAACTTTGGAACTCCAGAATAACCATATCTACTTTAAAGCATAAAATAGTGAACTGTGTTCAATTGGAATAGTGCAAGCATGTGCTTGTGGTGAGCCAATAATAACAAAGGAGCCTTGAGAGAAAAGTTTAGATATCCTTTTCTCTTTTCACTATTAATCAGGAAAAGCACCAAGGATGTGCAGCTGTCAAGACCTAAGCAAGCATGGAATCTACAAAATCAACAAGGAAGAAAAAGATTCAAAGGAAAACTAAAGGAACATAAACTTAAAAGGACAACTTAGAATTAAAACTAAAAAAAAAAGTTGGAAGTGCATAAACTTACCATGAAGAACTTCATCTAGACTCCCACCAGGTAAATAGTCATAAATTAACAATTTTGAAGAGGGAGAATTGCAATATCCACGCAAATTCACCAGGTATCGATGCTTTATACTCCCAAGAATTTCAAGTTCCCTCTCAAAAAACCGATCAAATCCCTCATTCATCTTAATGATTCGTTTGAGCGCAAAGATATTGCCGTCATCCATTGCGAGCTTGTAAACTGTACCGAAGCCCCCAGAACCTATTATGTGTTCATCATTCAAAGTTTCTAACTTTTTTATTATATCTTTAGAAGAATATGGCAAGTCTCCATGAAACATCACGATTGAAGCTCCTGAAGCAACCAAATTAAGTATCATTTAGAATCTACAAAGATAAAATAACTGGCATCCACTTAATAATAAATTCATTAAATAGTAATGAACAATACCTCCACAAACTTCCATTGCAAGACTCCTGATGTCATTTTTGCCGAACTTCTTGTACAAAAAGCATCCCCAAAAGCACATCAGTGCCACCAGCAGCAGAGCACCTATTGTTGCTGATGCACTTATAAGCAGCCGTCCTGAGTATTTCTTCTTCTGGTTTTGGCTTTGGGCTGTAACATAGGAAATCAACTGAAGTAAATGATGTGCATGAGCCAAATAAAGGGCAACTGCCATCTCATAGAAATGATCGTATGTCAATTTATATGAAAGAACCAAACAGAGCATCCAGTAAACTTGAAGATGCATGGGCTGAGAATGATGGATTATTTTGAACTAATTCTAGTTTGCAGTGTTTACCTAAATAAGGAGGTGGGGAATTACCAGGAGGTCCTCCAGTCTTATCCTTGCATGTCAAATTGATTTGCTTACCACAGAGACCACGATTTCCAACAAAACTGTAACAACACTCATAAAATCAGAGCATGAAAGCACAATTTTTTTTTTAATTGAATCTGTTTGGAGTTCTTCAATGCTGTTTGAGTGAAGCATTTGCAGCGCCCATCACAGAACAAGTCAAATGAATTATCTTTTTCACCATATGAACCTAAGTGGGAAAAAGGCTACAGAGGAAGAAAATAAATAAATAAATAAAACCACTACTACTAACAGCAAAGATAGATGATCTTTATATCAAAAAAAAGAAAAAGAAAAAAAAAAGAACAAGATAGATGATCAACTCTTGGTCCCGCAAATTATTAAAAAAAAAAAAATCAATAGGTACACAAGAAAATGGTCTCAAAATCACGGAAACATATATGTGAGCCACAAAGTCCCCCCCCCCCTTTTCCTTGGGACAAGGTGGATAATTACTGTAATAATCTAAAGCAATGCAATAACTCTTTACAATGCTTCAGGAAATTCTAAGAAGAGCACCAGATGGCATATAGATATACACAGGGGTCCACCTGTGAGATAAAACTTAAGGCCTATTCAATATGGATACACAATATCAAATTGGAAAACAAGTTATGGTGCCAATTTTTAAGATACTAGTTGCCTTAGTCATTTTCTTCTATGGTGAAAATTACATGTAAATTTGAGCTTGGAAACCAAATCCAACTTTTACATGGTTTAGTGTAGGACCTCTGTTCCATATCTAAGAAGGCAATCCTAGTTCCCAAGTGTAGAGGATTTTCATTTTTTTTAAAAGCATTTTCATTTCCTTTTGTCTCAGAATAAATATCTGGTCACGTGGGCTGCAGTAACCTTGTTAATCTAGTTGACTCAGTTTCACACCTGAATTGCTTGCCCTAATTGGTATAAGCATAAAATCTTTTCTTGATTTCATCAAAACTGTTAGCCTCAGGCCTTGTTAAGCAGGCCATATAAGGGCTTCTCAACATGAAGCCCACAGAATGAAGTCAAAGATTTTTCTTTTTTTAAATGATGCTCTTACTGAGAAAAGCATTAAGAGAGAGAGAGAGAGAGAGAAATTAGGAATAATATTTGACAAAAAGTTTTTTTTTTTTTTGATCTGCAAAACAGAAGCCTATCCTTATTTTGAAATAATGCTAAGACTGAACCGTTGTAACTTTCCATACAAAACAGGGACTCTCTACTAACACTCTTCGTATTGATAAATGCAATTTAGAGTTATCCTAGGCTTGTGCATCCACTCACAACTTGAGAATAAATAGTCTTTTACATTTGCTTTTAGCCAAAAGAATGACCTTATTTTGATAAGGTCACAGATTGATTCAAACTCCATACTTATCCCTTTAAATACTATCCCATTTCCCCAAACCCGTATCGACCAGATGCATGCAAAAATATACCTCAAATTTCATCTATTATTTTGCCCCCAACTTTGATCAGCCGATTCCAGCAGTTCATTTCTTTCATACTTCTGCACATCACTGCTTGTATCCCTCTCCATTTCAAAATTTCCATCCATATCACATAAAACTTTTTTAAAATGAATAAATATATGATCAATAGACTCACTGGAATCATGTTATAGAAATCCATACTTATTTCTTGCATAAAGGGCATTCTGGCTGTGAAATCTCTACTCTTCTAAAGATATCCCTATTTTCATTCCTTTTTCTAGTCACTGGGATGATAAGGATTGAACTCAATCTTACATAACTAGTGATGTCAATAAAGAATCACAATCATCAGCCAATACAGTGACCACTTTGAGCCAACATACCAGACTACGCCATTTTCTCCCATGGGGAAAGGGGTTGATAAGGGTCATGTAGCAATATGGATCCAAGGCATAGGCATGTCACAATACATATATGAAAATAAATTTTGGAAAATATGACACCATACAGCAGTAATATGGCTCAAATATTGGAATTTTGATTTCTATGAACAACTTTTTCCAATAGATTTCTACCCTAGCATATAAGTAATTTACATATGAGAACTACACAAATAATCTTGAGATTGTGTTATAGAAATCTCTAGAAAAAGTTGGCACTTGATTCATCATTAGCAGATCATATTGATTATTGTCATATCTTGTTCATCTCCACAAGCTATTTTATATTTGCAGAATGTTGGGACTAAAACTTATTGTAGAACTTGATATAGCATGCTTATTCACGTATTACACCATGAACAAGTTCATAAACACACATTTATATAATTATACCAAACTAGTCTACACAAACTTGAGTATTCTAGAAGTAATCAATGTTCAAAATAAGATAATAAAAAAGAATTGGATGTGCCATATGAAATATTCAACCCATATACGGTAAGCATTTATCCAATGTATTCAGTATCAAATCTGAAACCTGTCCCTCTTTCATTGTTAGGTACCCATACTTCAATACGACCGTCTCAGTGTGATTGTTAGAGGTATTTGATATATCTTCTTAAAGTGATGAATGTGTTGCATCTTCTTGGACCAACTTGGCGATATGCTAGTATTGATGTAAACTTCAATTTGCAAGCAAGTTCAAAGAACTGTACTATGATAAGTTCAAAAACGTTATGCTCAAATTCATGGAGGGGGGAAGGAGGATGACCGGTTTCATGCACTGGTGAACAGATACTATCAACAAGAATTAAGCTCCCCACCCCCAACTACACACACTGATCACAACACTCTTGATTTCTGGAACAGACATCCCAAGTTTCTTTTGTCTTTTTTCCTTTTTCCAGGATCTCATGCACAGGGAAAGGAGCAACTGCTTCTTTGAGTAAGATCACTCGGAAAGAACTTCATGAAATTAATACATGATTTCCCATCAGGATATTGTCTGATTCAGAATACAAAAATAACTTTCAATTACAATGATGGAAATGGTCATCAAGTGATGACTCCTAAACTTTTGAACAGGCTCATCAGTTGTTTACTTGACCTAAGAAGACCACATGCCCCAAACTAGTTGGAGTCAATGGATTGGCTTCTCAGCTCTTACATTAACCAGTTCGAAAGTTGAGCTAATCATCATGGTAAAATGTCATATCTACCGGCCAAAAATGTTGAAAATTTAGAAATTCGCTGCATCTTAGCATCAGCTAGTGCTGATTTCAAACCCAGTGTATACATTAGTAAGAAGACCTAATCAATTGCCTACTGAACTGAATGAACCAAACACCTGTTCCAAGACTTTCTGGTAATACAAATTGCTCAATCATTCTGGTGGATGGTGGAAAGGCCAGATATTATGGTTTTGATGGTGCCTAAAAAATAAATTAATAAAATAAAAAAATAATCTACAATTTAGCATTACACAGAACCTTTTGCTAAGAGGAGAAGAAACCCCTCAGATACCAATTATGACAGCATTAACAGGATCTGGAAATATGGAAAAAGAAACTCTGGACAATTATGGATTGAGGAAAAAGATACAAATCCCAAGAGGCTCATTTGAGGTTCCCCACTATTTGTTTACCTCAAAAATTTTGAGAACCATAACTTTCAGAAGGACAAGAACAAAAATAGTAATTTTGCTATTATAAGTTCCTTTCCTTCTAATCTACTTTATCAGTCATTGATGAAATTTTGTGTATTTCATATCTCACTTAAAATGCTTTACATCTGTTTATATACAAACAAAATAATCATAGAAGATAGCATCTAGAAGATTCTAATAACTTCCTAAGAGATTTATATCTAGATTTGTAACTAACTCTTCTAAGAAATTTCTTAACAGAATAATTAATACATACTATTCTGTTGTAACAAAAATGAATTCATGTAACAGTTGTCTTAAAGGAACCACCTGCTAGTATTTTCATAGAAGATGCTAGTCATCATGCTCTAGTTTTGTCCAACACCTGGGCCATAGAAAAGAACTATTTTCTCAAAATTGCATCTAATATTGTATAAGAGAACGTTACTTGACCAACTCCTCAGCAAACAATTTTATGACAACTGCGCAGGCCAGTCTTAAAAACCGAGCTCCCAGATATTCAAAATTTTCATCTTATGTGGCTAAACAATAGTAGATCTAGAGCATGCACTATCAGCAGGATTGTAGAACTCCCTAATAATGGGAAATATGTAAAAGACAAGAGAGCTACAAATAATGGGAAACAGACAAAGTTAAACTGCCTAATGATGCATATAGCAGTATTTAACTATAAAAACACAAGAGAATTGAGGAGGAATAAAAAAGGAGAAAAGGTATCAAGATCCAACTGAACCAACAGTCCTAAAAAACATCCAATTAAAGATAATTCCGCAGATAGGAGTTACCAGCATAAGGATTTGTATTGCCATCCACTCATAAACATTAAAAAAATGATAGCCTCATACTTATGCAAAAATAAATGACATAAAGAGCATTCAAGAAAAAATGCACTTACGAGGTTCCAGTAAAGTTGATCAGTGCACCATCAGATGGTATTGACCCAACCAGGAAATTAGTTGACACATTGCTTCAATATTTAGACGAAATAAATCAATAAAATATACAAAGCAATGCAACCAATTGATAGTGAGTAAAGTTACTCACAATGTCTGGAGTTTGTTCAACTTCCCAAGTGATGGAGGAATAGATCCACTAAGTGAGTTGCTAGAAACATCCCTGCCAAATCAAGAGGATATCAAAACCTTGACTAAGAGCACCATGCATATAAAATTTTCTCTGGATTAAAATTTGACCAGAAGGATCAGCACTTAAACCAATGGGAAATACATCAGGCAGCAAGAAGTGCAAAACAAAATTGGCACCTTTCTTCATAGTTTCAAATCATTTATGTAATTTCCATCTCTTTTGAAAATATTGAAGCATGTTGCACTTACTTTCTTCATTCAATACAATAATTCTAGGATACTCTAAAGACATATTCTACATACAATTTCTGCCTAATTTTCTAAATCACAATAAGAAAATAGATAGGTGAGTAGAATCTTTTTTTTTTTTTAATGTTTAAAGAGCACTTCAAAACCAACTTAAAATCTTTTGATGAGTGATTCTCTTCAATAAAATTGTACCACACTGTTACTAACAACATAATGTATTTTCACAGTGAAAATGGGCAGAGTGAACAATGAACATTGGTAGTTTTAGCCATGCAAAGAACAATTCATATTTTACAAAAAAAACAAGAGTTTGCGATTTACATAAATGTGTAGTGCCATAATGCGGCCGAATAAAACAGTTTAAACAGGAAGTTTTTTCTTTTAAATAATGACTCACAGATGTTCAAGTTCTGTAAGATTTCCGAGTTCACTAGGAATCAATCCACTTAGGTAGTTCCCCTGCACATATCTGCAAAAAGAGGAAGATTTAAACACCATCACTGGCAAACTCTGATATATAATTAACATGACAGAATTTTATCAGAAAACTAAATAATAATGAGAATCAATCACAAGCACCAGAATGAGCTCCTTTGATGATGCAACCTAACTCTGGAGGACTATGTCAATATTTGACATATTTTGCACCAGACATCAATAAATTTCAAAAGTGGGAGCACTAAAACAATACACGTCTACAATTTACTGCAAAGGCAGCCATAAGAAATAAGTTTTACATCTTGCTACATTAGGTTTCAGAACATGCAAATTCAATAATTGATAGGATTCTATTGCATAATTCTTTCATACAAGAAACTCAGAAAATAAATTACCAGCATATAGGAAAAACTAGCAGCAGTAACAGAAAATTAGAAATTGATATGTATCTCCATTTTGACATTCTCTCTCTAATAAAATATATGTATATATACATATATATCCAGGCACTAATGATGACATTAATATAGTTTCACTAAAACTGTGAAGATTCAGCCAGGGAACTTAAAATCCTATAAGCATTAGCACAAGCACAAAATTTTTATACTTGCAAATTATGAATAGATCAAACAGAAGATAGATTGTATCTCCTGATAAGCTGGCCAGATAAAATCAAAGTTCAAGAATATGTCATCTCCCTGTCTCTCTCTCTTTCTCTCTTCTTTTATTCCAACAATAAGATAGTACATGATTTTGAAAGACTCTTTCAAATGTTGTATCACCTTTCGAATCAAACATCATACATTATGTTCACAAATCATCAACATATAAAATGGAGCAACAAAAGAATGTCCTATATCCCTGAGACTTGTTTAACTTTGTGATTACAACTTCCCTTTAGAATAAACCAGTTATCTGCATCAAAGAAACATATATCTACAGGCTTCACTTCACTAATGTTCACGAGGACCACATGTCCAGTTTGACATTGCAGCAGATTACATGCCTATTATTTTCCAGAAGCATTATGAACAACCATTATCAGACTTCAAAGCTTAATCAAGTTCGGGTTGCCACATTTACAACATGACAACAACTGAAGAATGTGAACCACTTAACATGCTGTTGCATAACAGCACAATTTCCATTTATAGAAGGGTCATTGGTTCTCAACACTACAGCGAAATGATTGAGCAGCTCAGACATAACTTTAGATTAATCTCAATTGAACTAATGTATAGCAGGGTCATCTTTTTGACAAGTTCATTTTTCTAATCGAAAACTGCCATATCCGGTGCTGAACTTTGTAGGGCACCTGCAATCTATCAGAATTACTCAGCAGCAAGATGGTTCTTAAAAGTACTAATGATGCAATTAAATGAGAAGCAAAATCATTTTTTTTTTTACTTTGTAGAAAAAAAGAAACCGGAAAAAAATTGGAAAAAAAGGTTCTGATCTCTTATACTTACAATACCCGCAGCTCTGTGCAGTTTGCCAGCTCTGAAGGAATCACCCCATAAAAATTATTGTTGTGGAGAGCTCTGTGATAAAACATATTTTAGATTTAATTGATTGAAAAAGTAAAGTAATTGCAAGAAACAGGAAATCACTATAATAGAATAGCTTTATCCTTAGAAATACATACAAAATCTTTAACCGATCAAGTTTGCCAATCTCAGGAGATATGGATCCACTCAATCTGTGGTGAGGTAGCCCCCTGAAAGACATGAGATGTTAAACAAATGAATAAACCAGTGCTCTTAAATAACACCAGAAGTTTAGACATGCACAAGCTGTTGAAATGATATAACATGACTTGGATGATGTACAATAACGATTCTAAGCTTCAAACTTTGGCAGCACAAAATATTGATGGCTAGAAAGCAGATATGGTAGTATAAGGGAGAGCGTGGCCCAAAAGAATTGCTAATACTACAGAAGCAAACATAGCATATATACTGAGAACCCATACCACAACATCCTACTGACAATAGCAAATACAATCCACATTCCATGAAAAGAAGCAATTAGACCATGAAAAATAAAAGACAAGCCACCTGATCGTATATTAATCACTTACAAGTATGTAACCCTCTTTGTTTTTGAGTCACATTCCACTCCTCTCCAACCACAGGGATCTGGATCCTCCGGTCTCCACTGAAGAAGGATTCCATCTGAGCTAACAATTGCCATTCTAAAACTAAGCAGTGCCTCTCCTGCAGATAATGGTATGACATGAATATATAACTGTGAGAGAGAAGGATAGACACGGATGAAGCATAGAACATGAAAGAATCTGAAAATTTTCTGAAATGCCTATTAATTTGGTCAACTTAGGTCTTCTGTTTGGCAGTAGAGTGAATCTTATAATCATTAGAAGGTGGAAAGCACATACTAGCATTTCCTTTATAATAGAATACATACTAGAAGTTCTTATATGTGAGATTGCAGCCTAGTGCAGTAGAATCCTGCTACTCCGTAGTTTGAAGAGGGACAGAGACACACAACCTTACCCCATTAAGCAGAGGATGCTTCCATGGTTCAAGCTTATTGTGGAATTCTATGTTACTGGTATTTTTTTTTTAATTTTTTTGCATAGAAAGGTTCAATTGTCTTTTAAAATCTCATTTAATTATAATATGGGAATTGTTCTAGATTAGTTTATAGAATAATATTTATACACAAAATTCACATTCCTCAAATGCTATAATACCTTATGTTGTAGACGTGCAAATAGATTTAGAAAAGATATAGATTTAGACATGTCAAACAAACCTGATATGCTAATAGACATGTTGAATGACACTTCAAGCATTTTTTTTCCTACCTTTTAGAGATCCACACTACATGCTCCTTAGGGTTCTTCACGTTATGTAAAAATAGATTTTAAACATTTCAAATGTTTCATTGGTTAAAATATTTATTAGAGCCTTTAAATTGAAGGAACCTTGATACCATCAATTCCAGAGTGCAAGTTGCTCATTTGCTAATCAAGTAAATTTATAAATAAAGGCACTGATATTGATAATACTACCAAAATGACCCAATATTGACATACAAATGACATTATTTCAATCCCACATTCTTGTCGTACCTAATTCTTTTCATGGTATCACTTCATTGATAGCTGTAACATGTCCAGTTTGTGTTCCATACTAAAATTTATACTTCATAGGTGTGGTGCAATTAAGGTTTTACAGCGTCGAGTAAAATACACCATAGGAAAATATTAAAGTGAATTTAGTGTCTAATGAACAAGAGCAGCATCTCTAACCTTATGGCTTGTGTTACCATTCCCTAAATCTTGTTGTGGTGGATGGCCGTTGTATGAATTGAGGAGGAAAGATAATGACAAATATCAAGGACTAATCGTGAGGCACTTCTTAGTTTTAAAATGGTGGTCATGGATCAAATAAGTTTGCACCATAAAGCAGGGACCGCTAATGTAATGACAGCCTTCTACAGGACAGATTTGAGTAAGGGAAGAGTGGGTGTTCATTCACCCGTGATAAGATTGAAAATTGGCGATGAATAAACCTCTCCCTTTGCTATGACATTCCATGTGGCTCATCCCCTCCAAAGGAAAACCAAACACCCATTCAGAGCTTGTTTGACTATCCAGATAGGAGCTAGCAATTGCATATATAAGCTTTTGCTCAAGTTCATTCAAAAGCTGAGTGGCTGGGACATCCATTTCACAAGGAGCATACATAGTTGGATTGAACTCAACAGAAAGAATGTGTAACTCTAAATGGAAAAGATAGGGAAATTTTGAGATGAAAGTTTCTCATAGAATCACTACTTTTGAGAGGGATTAAGCAAGGAACACTGCTGCTCTTTCAAATGTTGTTTTCTTTGTATATGGCTACCTTGGAGAAAATCTTCAACCAGGAAAATATATGATTAGTGAAGATGGGAAATGCTTTTGGAATGCATGTCTCGCATGCAAGGATGAAGCAAAGGTGGTCAATCGCAATTTTTTTTTCCCTCTTATGACCTTTGGAGTAAAATACTACAGATGATTTCTCAGATATCAGCGAAGGGCTAGCATCAACTTGCTTAATTAAGCATTCACCCAAAGGAGCATAATCATTGCATATAAAAATAAATAAGTAATTTCTTTCTCTTCAATTATTCATAAAGCGGATGCTCTATAACAAAAAAGGAAAATCTCCTTTGATTGGCATCTCGCAAAGTTGGTTCAGTACTCTTAATTAGGATATTAACAAAATTTTCATAGAAACTTTTTTGGTAGTATTTCCTTTTATAGATTGAGATTCTCTCCCTTGTACCCAGGTTTGATTATGTTCCAAGGCTGCACAACCAAATGCTGTCAGAAGATTTATGACTTTCAAACTTAAATTTTGTATATTATTTGCAGTTGGACCACATAATTGGAAACTCCTCTGCAAAAAGAACCAGATTTAACTGAAATAGACTTTGCTGGGAATAGAGCCAGGCAGTTAAGTAACCAAGCATATATATGTTCCAATGAAGGATAGCATCTGGCATATAAGAAAACCGGTCTCTTACATCATACTCCTTAGGTATCCTCATCATCAAAAAGAAACATATTGCATGACTACTTCCACATCTCAACTATGTTGCAGTGAAAAAGAGAGAGAGAGAGAGAGAGAACCAGATATACACAGCAAACTAATGATCAGAAGAAAATACCATCAGGACTAAGAGCTCTGGATCTGTTCATGAGAAAGTAGACTAGTAGAATGTAGAAAAGCAATGGCCCATGACATTTTGTTGGACAAATGCCCATAGTGGTAGTCGTTCGGCAAAATAAGATCACAACACCACCTCTGATCCCCCTTGAGCTACAATGCTTCCCCCGCTTATCTGGCTCTCAGGTTGATGACTCCAGCCATCTAATTGATGTGAAGGAAGAGTACTGACTCTGAGGTCAATGACTCCCACTAACATGTAAGGCAGGTCCTGACCGAAAGGGGAAAAAATGATTACAATGACAGAAAATCAGCAATAGCTTGAATTCAGGTATTAATAGAAGCATTGCATCAAATGCACAGTCCAGTGTGACAGGTTTTAATAGCAGCCATATCCTGCCCAAGTTCCACAAATCACCGTGTAACTGCTTTACTTGAATAAACATACTTAGATTGATGGTTACTTGATGTGTGGATTTAATTCGTAAAAGCAAGTTCTTGTCTATGTATTGTCCATCCTGAACGCACAAGTTTAAAGGTAACTTGAACACCTATCACTGGCATTCTAAAGGCAGTTTTAGAATTTCCATAACCCATTTCAATGAATGTACCCAAGATAAAATTGTAGTTTGCTCGCTAGCTTCACAATGCTTTTCCTCTAATCTCAAGTTGGGAACAATACAATTTTTTAGTGACGTCCCTAATTTTATTCAGAGGTAAACTGCAACGCATGCACCGATTTCCCTATTTTTGTTGCAACTGCATTACACTCTTCTAAAACTAATACAACTAAAATCTCGTCTATGTTTTGTTCATCGTGGAATACTTAATAATTATAATTCCAACACCTTCAATTAATAAAGCCAAAAAAGGAAGGAAAAAACATTGAATCTCAACTAAATGGTAACCCAATCAACTATTTGACTTTAATAAAAAAACAAAAACAAAAACAAAATAGCATGTATAATTCATCATCAGAGTTGAGAAAACTTCACATAAACCACAATTGAGCTACAATGCGAGATAGAAGTAAGTCCTTAATCCTAGGGAAGTCTATTCTTAGTCATCCTCAAAGAATTTTAGTAGCTGAGAACTCGAATTCCACTCAATTTGCAAAAAAAAAAAGGCCCTACCATTATAGTCTGTACCAGTAAAAACAACGCAATTCTAAGCACTTGCTTTGAAAACTAAGAACAACTAAATCGAGCAATGTGAGCAAAGAAAAGAGTGAAAATCAAACGAAATTTCATATTTTTGACGATTTTTGTAGCTTCGTGAGCTGAATTGTACTGAAAATTGGCAATGAGTGAGAGAAAAGGATAAACCTTGATGCGATCCGCGAACCATGAGCTGAAGAAGAAGAAGAAATCCCGCTGCGAGAGAGAGAGAGAGAGAGAGAGAGATTATTGAGCTGTAAAGTGTGAGATGATAACAACGTCAGAAAAAGAAGAAACCCCTAATTTCTTTTTTTTTTTTTTAATTTTTGTGATTTATGTGGAGAGAGAGAGAGAGAGAGAGTGAGTGAGGGAGAGAGTGAACGTTGAATGGATGCTGGAATTAAAAGGCAACATCAGCCCAACCAATGAGAAGAGACTCTTGTTGGCACGTACGAGGCCCCACATTTCGTTCGTGCGACCGACGCCCTTGGATTCTATTCTATTCTGTTGGGCAACACAGAACCGGTTCTCTTATGGTAGGTAGGGACGCGTTCGAACCAGGACTGTCTGGCGAAGGATGAAGTTTTCTATGACCTGTTTTAACTCAACTTTTACCGCAATAAAAATTCTTTTCACAATATGAACAAAGCTATTTCGAACAAAAATGCTGCCAAAAAAAAAAAAAAAAATTATTCTAAACCAATCATTTCTTTAATAAAATATTACTCAACACAGCACAATTTTAATCTTAAATGAATTAGAATATGAAAGTCTTTTTACAATAAAACATAAATGATATTAATAATTAATTTATTGTTGTATGCTAATATACTTTTAATTAACTAATCAAAAATATTTGATTCAAATGATTATTTGTTTTTTCTCATTGCCAAACAAGAAGTTTACAAATAGACCAAACTATGTTAACAAAATTTTACCACTTTTTTTTACTTGTTGCACATGGTAATTTACAAAAGCTTTTGATTGCTTTCAAAATTATTAAATATTAAAAAGGTTTTTCCTTAAATTTTGTGGGTTCAAATATTCACACATATTAAATAAAGTTCATGATATCAAATTATAAAAGCCTGTGTCTTCAAAGAAAAAGAAAAAATGCTACTCGAAAAACTTTCACATATATCACCAAAAGCAAAGCCCAAAAAAATATTTTGAAGGCATGCTAAAGCGTAACATGCATGTACACTAAGATTAAAAAAAAATTATACTATTTAAAGAGTAAATTATTTTTAACAATATATTAAAATTTTAAAATTTTAAAATTAAAATCTAAGAATTGAATTTAACAACTAAACAAATTGATTCATCCATTTTCACACAATGATGTGATTTTCTTAAATTATAAGGTTACCTCCAAGATATGATAACTACGGGTACAATCCAATGGTTAATATATGCAATTAGGCTTGTTTCTAACTTGGATTTTGAATATGGGTGGCTAATTTTATAAATTTGCCACTTAGGGTTTTGACTGAAAACCTAAATCTTTAGTGGTTGAGCCAACAATCAAAAACTCAAGTCTTTGATTTTCTTAAACAGAGGCAAGTACTTGAGGTACTATATTATTCATGAATTTTCAGTTATATGATAAATATTGAATCTAAGTTTTGCGGTATACTATGTGAGTTCTCATATCACGCTCCTAACTTGCACGCATACGAGGTCAATTGTAAATGAATGAATATTTTGGTATTTCTTTTTTTTTTTTTTGTCTTGACTTAGTCATCATCCGGTATTGGAGTTGTATTTCAATTAAATTGGATTGACCTTCTGTCAGACCCAGAATGGGAGGAGATCTCCCACCCAGTTTAATTTACGTTGTCAAAAGGACTAAAACCTGAGCCATTAAGAACGAAATGTAATATCTTTCCATTGCACCCAACCTTCGATAGTGAATATTTGGGTATATAAATCATAAAATTTAGCATAAACTACACATTATATAAGATAATCTATGAAATATATAACTAACAACACTTACAAGTTATATGTTAATCGTGGTAGATGACAAACTATTCATTTTCAAAATGAATTATACATGTACAACTAATTGACTAAACTACACTATTCTATTTTGAACTAAAATATGATCCATTTTGAATCCCATGGATAGAATATTTGGACCATACAATTAACACCATAAAAATACAATTGCAAAGCCATCATATTCAAGACTATAAAAATCAAATATGGAAATCTATATTAAATACATCACTACTGACCATCGACAAGATGAGTAATATAAAGAAGTATTAAATAATCATAAACTTCAACGTCGTAATGGATTTATATAATTTCATTTCAATCAAGCAAAAAGATCATACATTTAAATATTATCACGATCCATTCATTCAATGACATGAAATATATAATTTTAGCATGATAAAATCTATGCAGCAATTGATCAAACATATAAAGTGCATATGGTGGTCAACGTTAGACAACACATAAATTTATACTTTCATTACCAAAATCAACACTCATAATCATAAACAAAAGATTTTATTGATTAATCAAATACAAAATGTGACAAGAATCAAGATTAATGCAATATTCAAGAAGAGGGCATGTAAAAATATAATTTTTAAAAACCAAATCCGATGTTGATTTCCTCTGTCAAACTCCAAATCTTCTCTCTTTTCAAATCTTCATCATTCCTCGCATTTTTAAACCCCTAAATCTAGTCTCACTCTCTCTCTGCTCTTTTCTTCTATTTTTGAAGCTAGATATGTATAGAACAATTGGTTTGAAAAGAATACAGGATCTTATACTGCCCAAGATGGGGAAAAAAATGGAGCATCTTCGTCATACATTGAATGGTGATTTTGTTTGTTTGTTTTTATTTTTTATTTTTTTGTAAGCTAATTGAAGAGACATTATATATTATGTGTAACTCATTTCAGTTATAATATAAATGAAGATAGTTGTTGAGACATGAATTGAGTTTTTTTTTTTTTTTTTGTTATATAGTGATTTAAATCTAAAATTTTAGATCGGAAGAAGGGACTGTGATTACTGATGTGTTCTCTGGGGACATGAATTATGAGTTTATTAAGGTACCTATAAATGTTAAAACGTGGGTTGGTGTTTGCCAAAGAGAGGTGTATGCTTTGTGTACCCCTAGAGTATTTGTAGCATTGCTCGCTGCCCTGTTATGAGTATAGCATAGTTTTCAAGACTTTTCGGGATTTGACCTTGCCTTTTAAGAGCGATTTTAGAACCGGTTTTAGAAAATTCAATCTTGGCTCAAAAATAGTTTTACGACTTTAAAGAAATGATTTTAGCCAAGCTTAAACACTCCTTCCAAATTTTGGGAAAAAAAAAAAAAAGAAGAAAAAGAAAAAGAAGAAAGTCCTGGAATTAAGTTGGACTAATTAAAGGTAGAAACAGTTTAACGGTGATAATTTTTGTTTTAATTCGATAATTTTAAATTTAGTAATAAAAAAAATAAGACCCAACAGTGATCACCTGTTTGACATCTTTTCCTAGTTTCAACACAATTAAATTGAGAGCCAAGCATCAGGCATACCAGCAGAGCCATATGTTCCCCTGGGGAACTCGGGGTCTGCTCTACTATTTCAATCTATTATTTCACATTTCTCTTTCTTTAATTTGAATAAAGTTCCTTTTTGAAAACTCTTGCCAACCTCTATATTTTTTTCCTACAGCCTTCTGTAGTAGCTTTGCTATTTCTTCATCCTCTATTCTAGTGTTCCACTCTAACTTTTTCAAATTTTCCTCCATTGCTTTGCCACAAATTTTCTTTTCTCCCCAAAACAAAAGTCTCAATTTTAGCTTTAAAACTGAATAGATTAACAATGTTTAAAAAATTCAACCAAAATCGATCACTTAACCAATTCAAATATACTATGAAAATCATTAATTATAAAATAAACGAGTAGATTTAAATCAATAAAAACTGTTTAAATTAAATTATTTCTCTAAATAGAGATGATACTGTGTACCAAAACTGAAATGGTAGATCAAAAATGGTTGGTACTGTATCCTTTCCCTAATAAATATTTTATTAGTAAAAAGGTTTCAATTAATATTTATTATTCAATTTCACAAATAAACTTGACCCACCCTCTCTCCCCTATTTATCTCTGTCCCTGGCCCCTTCCTTTTTTAACATCCCACATGGGATTCTAAAATCCGACAATGAAATGGAAAACATACTTATGGTGGCTGGCAACCTTTATGACCGCATCTCACATTAAGAATTGCCTCCAAGAAGAATTATTAGACACGAACATCATGGAACATGAGGTTGATGACTTTTCGGTGGCTTTAGGATGTCCCCTAAAAGAACTCGTGCCTAAGACCAACAAAGAGAGAGAGATGCTGTGAAGCAACTTTTAGATGCCTACACTCCTACCTGCGGTCAGTGAAGCCTTGATAATTTGATGCTCGTTGCTCGGTTATTGTTGTTGTTATATATATATAATTATGATAGACACTCTTTTAGAATATGTTATTGTGTAAAATGAGTCTCTCTTTTCCTGATGTCAATATATTTAAGCGAGAATGGGTCAACATCGTCTCGATTCATCGAAGAGATTCATCTCCATAAATAGACCTTAGTCGTCCCGATCATTCGAAGGGATCTGTCTTCCCAAAGGATTTCAATCGCCTCGCTTAATCAAAGAGATCTATTGTTCGACTCAATTTACAGAGGGTTTGGTAGAAACAAACACCTTCAACCGATAGTTATCAAATAGACCAAACGTATCCGTCTCCCTCGATCATTAATACCCAATCGGTATTCACTACTAGAAAATACGACATCAACAACAGAAATTAGCGACGAATAGTTATCCGTCGCTAATTAATAACAAAATTGTGACGTAACAGCGATGGAATAATTAGCGACGGAAAATTCCGTCGAAAAAATTTCCGTCGCTAATCCGTCTCTTAAAAAAAAAAAATTCAAACCTATTAACGACGGAAAATTCTGTCGGAAAAAATTTCATCGCTAATTCGTCGCTAAAACAAAAAAAAAATAATTCAAACCTATTAGCGACGGAATTAGCGATGAAAAAATTCCGTCGCTAATTTTTTATTAAATTAGGATATTTTTTTATTAAATATAATTTTATATTTTTATTAAATATAATTTTGTATTTTGTATTTTTATTAAATATAATTTTGGTTTTTTGTTTTTTTTAATAAGGGTATTTTTCATTAAATATAATTTTGTATTTTTATTAAATATAATTTTCTATTTTTATTTAATATGATTTTGTATTTTATTTAATTATGTTATTACAATTTTATTAAATATAGTTTTGTATTTTTATTAAATATAATCTTATATTTTTATTAAATATGATTTTGTGTTTTTATTAAATATAATTTTGTATTTTTATTAAATATAATTTTTTGTTTCTATTAAATATAATTTTATATTTTTATTAAATATATATATATTTGTTTTTATTGAATATAATTTTGTGTTTTTATTAAATATAATTTTTTATTTTTATTAAATATAATTTTTTGTTTTTTAAATATAATTTTGTGCTTTTATTAAATATAATTTTATTCTTTTATTAAATATAATTTTTTATTTTTATTAAATATAATTTTTTGTTTTCATTAAATATAATTTTATATTTTTATTAAATATAATTTTGTATTTTTATTAAATATAATTTTTTGTTTTTGTTAAACATTATTTTGTGTTTTTTTTAAATATAATTTTGTGTTTTTATCAAATATAATTTTATTCTTTTATTAAATATAATTTCGTGTTTTTATTAAATATAATTTTTTATTTTTATTAAATATAATTTTTTGTTTTTATTAAATATTATTTTGTGTTTTTTTTAGATATAATTTTGTATTTTTATTAAATATTATTTTATTCTTTTATTAAATATAATTTTGTGTTTTTATTAAATATAATTTTGTATTTTTATTAAATATAATTTTTTGTTTTTATTAATATATAATTTTGTGTTTTTATTGAATGTAATTTTATATTTTTATTAAATATAATTTTTTTTTCTATTAAATATTATTTTGTGTTTTTATTAAATAAAATTTTATATTTATATTAACATAGGGTATTGTATTTTTAATATTAAAAGTTTCAAATAAAGTATAAAAATAGAAAAAAAATAAATTAATAACACAAATGTGACGGTAACATAATGGTTAAAACTCTCTGGATCTATCTCTCACACCCAGGTTCGAACGTGGGTGATAGCAATTTTTTCAACATTTATAACAAGGGTGCGTGGGTGGGCTGGCGGGCGGGCGCGGGCATATTTGGTTCACGAATTTTAC